>ML782872.1:193249-214270 GCA_009831015.1 Picea engelmannii | reverse complement strand
GATGGTATCTCCGATGGGCTAGGGTGTGTCTCTCAACACCGAAACCGATCAATGGTGGTGGTTTCCTCCATAAATCCACAAAACAGTAAGGTCGGCTCTCCTCCTCCTCTCGGAAGTCTCAACATCAAATCATAACAATGCATCATGAGGAATTAGGTCAAATTCCTCTCTTTATATCTTTCCCGACATAATTCTTCGTTGACATCACTTAACCTAGGCGCCTTTACTCCTAAGTGATTTATTAGTCAATTAAGTCGCCCCCTTATCACCTTTTCATTCTAATTCTCCGTTGACTTAGGCTTAAGTGACTTTTCCTAAGTATTTTGGCTTAATTTATCGTTTAGCCTTAATTCCTCCTTATTTCTCCATCTAGTTCCCTATTTGTGCCTGACTATAGTCTACGGGAACATATAGACTACTAAGTCACTCCCTGCTGGCCTAATCTTGGGGACGGGACATCACAATGCGCCTCTTCCTTGTGCGTTCGCCCCCTTTTGGCTATGCCGAGGTCCAGGTGACCGATTCCTATGTGACCATCATCCTATTCGCTATCGGGATTCGGGGTTTCACGATTCTCACTATCACGGACCACTCGTCCACGGAACTCGCGATTTCTCGATTCGCGATGGCCCGATGGATGACCTCCTTTCGGGACCTTTCCCAATGGCTCTGATCATTGCCATGTGTCCCAAGAACGGACGGTCCTGATCGTATCAGGATTTCCTTTACGGATTTCCCGCCCTCTTGCTCACAGAGTTCCCGACTCTTCCCGGATGACGGACACCTGTCCTCCGCTCTGACTCTAGTGGTCCCACACGCTTACGTCACTGTCAGGATATCGCGGATCGTGATTACCAGCGACGAGTTTTCTTTGTCTTCGAAAACCTTGATTTCCCGATCCCCGACTCTTCGGGATCTCTTGCCACATGTCCCCGCTGTTTGGACAGCTCTGATCCTATCGGTAAATTGTGGATCGCGATTCCTTGACGCAACGATTCTACACTCCTGAAATCCCCGATGGGTAAAATCCCGATGCCTCCCCAGAATGTTGACGCGTGTCCTGCCGAGATCAACGGTTAGGATCCTTTCTCAGGATTTCGAGAACCACAAGGTCTTGATTCTCCGGCTTAACAAAACCCTGATTCTCCGATGACTGACCTCCTGTCAGGCTCTCCTGGGTGGCGCTCGATTGCTGCCACGCGTCCCTCCAACGGACGACCCCGATTACATCAGGATTTCGAGACCTCCAATGACCCGTTTCTCTTGTCCTCAGGAACTCCGATTTCCCGATTGACGATATGCCGACGGGCGATTGATCTTTGCCACGTGTCTCTCTTCAACGGATGGTCCAAATCTGATCTCTCTATTTCGAGACTTAAAACGTCCTGACTTCCTTGACATCGTGAATCCCAATTTCACGAATGTCGATATCTCGATGCCCTCACACCTCTCGTCGGGATTTCTCCTCCTATCTAGAGGACTTAACTCCCTCGCAACTCCCTGCAAATCCGACGGCTGTCGGGTATCCTCCAATGATCTGACGGCTCAGATCCGTTCTCCGACGTAATAAACAACTCTCCATTGGGGATAATGATAGTGGCATGAGCATTATGTGGTGTTAAAAACGCTCTTTTGGTACGGTCAAAATTTGTATTGGTCTACTGTTCATGAGAGTTTACGTTATTTAATATTTTGCCGGGGCTAATACAGGCAGGTAATTTACACGCTTCCTGCACGATACAAGTTTTCCGTATCTCTTTGCTGCTGCGCATTGGCAGTTCCTCGTTTGGGGTAAGTTCGAGATGAAGTAGGCCTTTTCAAGGTCTTGCAAAAGTCCTATTGAATTTTATATAGTATAACTCGTATAGTTATTAAATTTTTCCAACTTCAAGCCTTCAACAGAAGCTCCCCTCGATATTTTCATTGATTTTCAGGTGTCAATACTACTCGAAACTTCATTGACCAACATTGCTCAAATAAAATAAAATTTTCGCTTCTCTTTTTCATGCTTAAAGGCTTTATCAGGCTGCTTTAAGGGTAGCCATTTTATAGGAGGTGATCCTCCAAACTTTCTGGTTTGCTGCCACTATTTTATAGGTGTTCCTTTGAATATTCAGACTAACTGTAGTAGCCATATATGACCCAGTTATAGGGTATTGCCTAAAACGGTTGCTTGTGATATACATGAGACCATTTCCTTGGATAATATAGGGGTGTTATCCTGAGTATATTCTCTGATACTGTATCAGTCTTATTTGGTCAAGTTGAACGTGTTTTGTTTGTAGTTTTAGCGTAGCTGGAGTTAACACTCGGGGTTTTCGCCCTCAGGCCCAGATTTCGAACTAAGACGCTCTGATACCATATGTAACAACCTAATATTTCTAAACATCATTAAGTTTCATAAACATTTTATTTAGTAAACTGAAACAATAACTTCCTAACATAATATAGATTTTCATAACAACAACTTCAGTAACTTAGATTTATCAATGAATACTGATTTCATGGCAGAAAGAAATAAATACATAACTTAACAAAGTACCTGGTTCTGATGCTAATTTATGTTGCCTCTGTGCCTTGCTACTGCCTTCCTGCTTCCTGCTACTATATCAACCCTGCCACAAACAGGAAAATAACTGCCCAAAACTATTGTCCTCCCTGCCAACTAGGAAAACTACCTAGCTCCAGGATATCTACGGATATCCTGACCCCCGTGCCCAAAACCTCCAACAACTCGGTGCCTCCCCTGATCAAAGCCACAGTCCGAAACTCTATGCTCACAGCAAGTCCAAAAGTCCTCAGAAAAATCTCTCCCATGTCGATTCCTCCTCCCGACAACCTTCCCCCTCCCTTCTTCCTCCTTCGTCGACTCATGCAGTTACTCCCCTCCAACCACCCTCGTCCCTGTCCCTTATCTCTCCATTAATGTTTTATCTTCTCGAGACTAAAAACCCCTCCTCTCTGCATACGCAACCATTTTATAACATTTCTCATTGATTTCTTAAGATTTATTTCTCAGGTCATTAAATGTGATCTGTAGTTAAAGTATTACTTAATTAATCACGATTATTTTCTTTAATTAATTTTACTTTATAGTCTTTAAATATTTATTTAATTAGGGTCGTTACAGAAAGCCTGTTCATCTTTGTCACTCATGATGTCTTAACCCGTATTTACCTTATTTAGCTTATTTACCTCAGGTTGAGCTTCTAATTCTTGAACTGGTTCTTCCCTGTCCAATGGAGATTTTCGACTCTGGTATATCTTCCTTTTGCGGGTGACGTTCTGCCTATCCTCCCTATTCATTTACTACCCAATTCTTTTAACTTTCAGATCCCCACAGCTGAGCGAGGAACATGCTTTGATACCACTATAATATTCCTTGCCTAAGTTATACATTTTTTCCTCTAAATTTGGTTGGCAGATTTGTCAAACAGTTCAATGAGAATTTATAAAAGTAATCAATTTGGGAATATTAATGTCATATGCTTATGGAAAGGAACTAATCCAACAATCTTCTTTAATTATTCTTGGCAATAAGGGGAAAAATACATAACAGAACATAATCCAGCAACCCGTCTTATGAGTGGGCACAAATATCAGTACTTATCATTAAGTAAATACCACAATAATAAGCTACAACACTGCAATAATGAACCTGGTTATATGTGATCAAAGTCGCCCTTCTCCTTAAGCCTGTCTTTTTCTCAGCATACAATCCACAGTAAAAGCGCCCAGCAAAGGGACAATCTCAACCCCCAAACTAACATAAGCTAACCAACAAGACAAATAGTTCGCCCAAATGATAAATATGATGCAAAGGTTCTAGGATATGCGCCCAACTTTAGTAATTCAACCCTTGGCTATGAGAATATACTCCCAGCTTAAGGTATGGTTGTCTCACACTAAGGAAAATCACCCAACAGATGGAAATATGTGCCCAAAAGCTAGAACTTTGTTCCCACGAGCAATAATGTATGCTCAGTGGCTTGGAATGTGCGCCAACCTTCAAAAGAAATTGCTCTTTTCAGTATATTAACTCAGCCAATAAACAAATCAGTCTCCCAAGGAGAAAAAACGCCCAACACCATAAAGAAAACTCCATCTTCAATGGAAACTCATCCCACAATGGAAACCCAACAAACTAACTATAACTCCAAGAAATTCAGTTGTAAGAAGATAAAACAAGTAATTCCGATCCAAGTCCAGCTAGGGTATAGTTGCAACACCGAAACTAGAGATAAATGAAGGGTTTCCAAAACCCCAAACTCTTTCCTCAAGAGCTCTCCAAAATCTGTTTTCCAAATGAGTGAATGCAAGCATGATCCTAGACTCCTCCTATCCCCTTTTTTTATACTTCTAACTTGAGCTTTTCTTTCCTTCTCTTATGAATGTGGGATATGAAAGGTCATAAGATGTTCATGTAACCTCATTGAATAAATTACACCCATTACACCCATTGAGAATCCAGGAGGTGTTCATGAAAGGTCATGCATTAAAATAATAATAATAAATAATAAATAATAAAAACTTATGTCGAAGATATATATATATATATATATATATATATATATATATATATATATATACTTTGAATGAATAACGACCAAACTAGATCCATTTAACTATGACTCTATCAAGCATCCACATAAATCAAATCCCTCTAGGTGCAAACCTTTAATCTTTTCTCAAGTTTTGCACTTTAAAAAAGGTTTGCACCTCGAAAGATTTGATCCCTCTCAACATTTGATAGATTCGAAGTTAAATGAATCTAAACTGATTAAGTGACAATTAAAACGACAGTTATGTGACTATGATGGATTTAATGTTGTGAAAAGTACATAATACCAATGAATAAATTACACCCATTGAGAAGCCAAATGATTTTAGTTTTAAAATGCTAAAAGCAAATAATGATTTTAGTTTTAAAATGCTAAAAGCAAATAATAGTTGTTGGCTAATAAATCTTGATTAGAATTAACATCTATCAACATTTAATATTAAAGATACAATGACCATTAAACACTTATAACTTGAAAATTTTAATATTTATTAAAATTATATTGTTCTTTAACATTTAAAAATCTATTTTTAAAATTTAAACCTTTGAACCGAACGAAAACAGTTAATTTTGATCATTGTACCCTCACTTAATTTAAAATGTATAATTCAAACATCTTAAAAAAAAAATACCTCGACACATGCATCCTGGCCATACCACGTCTTCTCAAGGTACCAACCATCATTGGTTTTGCGAATCAACCTGCACAATACACTAAAATACATTTTTCACAATAACTCAAACATCTAAAAAATCTCTACGCATGGACCCTGGTCATACCACGTCTTCTCAAGATACACACTATCATTGGTTATGTTAATCCATGGATATGCTAGTACTGGTAGCTTACCTTACCAATTTGTCGCCTGTGTTTTTTGAAGTAAAGCACGGGAGTACGTATGAAGGAAGCATGTGGGGATATAATCTGCACATGTTCTTGATTGGTTCTGTTGCTGCCACGCTGCCGTTTGCTCTCCACTCCACTGTCCAGTTCCCATTGTCGTAGATTTATATAAGATCTAATAAAAGGGTTGTGCTCCCATTATTCATTCCCATACCCATCTGTCTTTCTTCCCATTCTTCTTCTTCATTGCCATAAATGGCTGCCCATTGTGCTCTCAAATTTCGCTTTTCCGGCACTGAAACTGCTTCTTCTCACGTATCTCTCCCAACTAAGAATGGGACATTAATTATCTGCATGACAAAGAGATTGAGAGGGCTCCACACATTCACTCGGTGCACTGTCAATGGAACTAATAGGGAAATTCTTGCATCAAGTAAGTAGATGCTTTGATCTCCTTCAATTTTACTCTTATATTATATATTCAAAACCAAAATTGAAGGTTTGTGACAAATCACTGTTATGTCGGGCATAGTAGACAGATTTCAGCAGTATGATATAGTGTTGTGTTTAGGTAAATCTCATTAATATCACAAAAAATGGATGCACATTTAATGTAGTTGGTACTCACAGTGATTTTACTGGTGAAGTCTACGGAGGTATACCCTACCCTACCCTACCCCCTCTGCATTTCAACTTGTGACCTTTTAAGAGGAAACACATGTTCTTAACCATTAAGCCCCATTAAACCTATTACCCTTTTAATGTAATTACTCAGGTCAACCTGAATAACCTCACCGGGACGAAATAATTCCAACACATTGAGTAAATGTAGCTGGTACTCACTTCAAGCACAATATATACCCATTACCCATTTAATGTAATTAAATGCTCACCCTGTGAAAACCTCACTGGGACGAAATAATTCCAACGCATTGAGTAATTAATCCATTTGAAGCAATCAGAACGGATACCCAACTCTATAACTTAGTGATAAATGGGTACTCTGTATTGGGCTATTTTTTAAAGAAATTTTTATTGGAATCATCGAAAAGTCATTGGATTGAATGTCCTTGAGGTTTGCTCGTAAGATGATACTGGTCGTGCTAAAGATGCTTTATATAGTTACTTTGTGATGTAGGGTTTTCATTGATACTTCACTCTAATAAGTTAGTGTCATTACTGATGGCTTCATGGTCTTTTACAGAGTGTAAGGCCCTGCAAAGATGGGAAAACCGACCATTAATGAACATCGATAAAGAGTACTCTGGGGAGGCTGATGTGGAGTGCGTGTCTTTGGGTACCATGATGTCTCAGAAGAAATCAAGAGAGGAAGAGAACCCTGGTATTGATGCAATAGAGGGAAAGGCTAAGCAGAATGACACATTCATGATGCTTTCAGTTGTCCCTTTGCCTTATCTCATACTTGCTGCAGTACCTGGCGGTATCCTTTTTCTTTATATAGCTTGGAAGACCGTACTAAATATTTAGATTTGAGATGGTGGTTGTGTCAGAATGAAAGGAAGTGAACTATAAATGACCAAAATAGGTTCANTGCCTTATCTCATACTTGCTGCAGTACCTGGCGGTATCCTTTTTCTTTATATAGCTTGGAAGACCGTACTAAATATTTAGATTTGAGATGGTGGTTGTGTCAGAATGAAAGGAAGTGAACTATAAATGACCAAAATAGGTTCAGGGAGTGGGATTGGAAAATTACTATCCACTTAAAATAGTCAATAGGGGGCCCTTAATGCATCTGCAATGAAATCCAATGAACTTAAATAACATAAAGTAGAAAATTGTTTGTCCAGAGCAAATCCTTATATTGATTTTTTTATGATAACATAGATATATCTTAACCTTGCATCCATTAAGCATCAAGAGTGATCAAATATAATAATCAGGTGTAAATCTTTTGGCACTTCAAAATTCCAAGGTTAAAATGGATTTATGTTATTTATTTTTTCATTTTAGTTTATTCTACCAATGCACACATGACACACCTCTTCTGCCCGGACTGTAAAATGCACATTGTTTTTCTCACAGTTATGTACAAACTGTAGGAAAAGAAAACAGAAGCCTAAATTAGCATTTCTTACTAAATGATCATTTGATAGCTTTTGCATCTTTTTGAGACCAATTGATTTTTCAATTAGTCAGAATTCTAGTTTTTTCATCCTTAGCAAACATCCTATAGCTGAGGTTCTAAGGTCTGTTTTTGGGCCTTTTGCGGAGTTGGTCAAGACATGGAGTTTACCAGATTGGCTTGTTCATTGGGGTCATCCAGGAAATATGGTATGTTTTTTTTCAAGTCTGTTTTCATTCAGAAATTAGTCATGTTTTCTGAAATAACGATTTTTGCCACGTTGTCGCCAAGGCCTAACTGCACATTTATGGCTTGTATTCTACTCTGAATAGATATAGATACCATAAATGTTCTGCTAATGATTGTAAGGCTTAGCAAGAACATATCATATCTTTGCTTGAAAGCATTAGAAATCTATCTACAAATTTTTTTAAATAAATGTTAGCTATTGCCATTTGACCTGGTCAATCCCAACGAATTGTGCTATGCTCGCAAAATAAAGACCTCCATGCAAAAGATACACTGCATTAAAGTCATCCAAGCACATACCCACATAATATTGCAGACTCCAGCTAGGTACATAGTCATGAACTGTACAATAATACAAACCCCGACTCAAAAGGCAGGGGACACTACCATGTTTTGACCTTGGAAGTTGGCTTACCATGGTTTGCCTTATAAATGCTCTTTTTCTGTGCAGGCTGTGGTGCTGTTTGCCATGGGAGGCTATGGCTCTTATTTAGGTTGGCAAATTCGCCTTTCTGACAATGTGGTAAGCTCTCTAGTTATAGCTTGAATCCATCTTTGGATTCCCTTAGACGGGTTATTAAAATAGAAATTAGTAATTCAACCACTTGTAAACAAGCTCTTTTTACAGGAAGTTATTGCTAAGGCAAAGGATCTACATCCCAAACTCCTAGGTGGAATGTTTTTCTTCTTTGCTCTTGGAGCCACTGGTGGAATCATTTCCCTTCTCACATCAGACAAACCTATACTTGAGAGGTAATTATGGCACCTCATTCTAGTGGAAATGAGGCATGGAATCATCCAGTGATGCCAATTAATAATCAGGAGTGCCCACGTCTAAATGCTTTTAGCTGAATTAAGAAACAAGCTAGCTTAAGCTACGAGCTAAAAATCTGCAATCTTAAGTTTAGTTATATCATTTACAATTTCAGATGTCTAATTCTATGTTCTTCTTGCAGCCCCCATGCAGTGACAGGTTTAATAGGCCTAACTCTCCTTGCCATTCAGACTGCCTTGCCAACATTATTTGAAGTAAGTTCTCATAACAATAATATAGTTTGTTGTAGGTATGCTTATGTACAGCAAACAGTTTAGGTCCTACACTTGTTCTGAAATGAGTTGAGATCTAACAACTTTCTTTATTTTGAAAACCTTTTTATATATAGAAAACCATGAATTAAATCCCATTTGGGTCGATGATTACATGAATTTCCGCTATATTAAAACATATATCAACAGAAGGAATCAAAATTTCATCAAGCAACCTCATAAAGTGCTCTGCTGGAAATTGATACCTCTAGGACTATTCAAAGAACGAGAACAACTAAATAAATAATCATTCGATTTCTTTTTTGCAGGGTAATCCTGGACTTCGCAATGTACATGGGTTGTTAGGAAGTAGCATCATGACACTCTTTCTGATCCATTCTATTCTGGGTTTTCAGTTGGGTTTTAGCTTCTGATGATCCTCTTGTTTCTAAATCATTAATGACAGAAATTTTACAACAAGGATTATAAGCAAAATATTATGGGTTGTGATTTGCTCTACGAATTTTGGACTAAACAAATGATTATCATGTGCATCTTTGAGCATCTTATCCAAGTGTCTATAAGATGCATCTGAAATGAGGTTGATTCCAAAATAATACATAATAAATAAACTTTTGATGAAAGGAAATTTTCAGTTTTATCATTAAAAAGAGTTTAAGGAATTTGCCTTTCATCAAAGAAAGGTAAATAAAGCCAAAATAAGGTAAAGAGGAAATATTTTTTTTTGCTTTGCATGACAAGCATGTTGGGATGTAATAAACTCTAACCAATAATTAAAGATTATTTCCTTTTCAATTGTTGGTAGATTAGATGGTTTCCTTTTCAATTGGTGGTAGATTATATTTAATATTTATAGTACTTGGGTTCTGTATTCACTACAAGGAACTTTCCTCCTAAAAGTTAAAATAGAAATATTTATAATTATCAAATCACTCCAACAGGGATGGGCGAACCCAAGGAGCTCATCAAACTACTCGTGCCTACCCTCAGTCCAACCCCATCGATATTCCCTGAACCAGCGGCTTGATGATCAGAGAGAACCCATGGGGATTGTGGCCCAATGAGTTGCGTTTAAGCAGGGTCATACTGATTTGCAGGCAATAATGTTTCTAGAAAAGAGGCGACTGATTTGGAGCAAGGCATGATTGAAACCTAGGAAATTAGGTCCATTCCAGCAGCAATAATGGACAGCCTCCCAGCAGGAGACCTCTATATGCTCTAGGATGAATTCTCCAAGAAATCAAAGTGTTGAAGATGAATGCATGGTGGTGATTGAAACCGAAGAAAAGGGGAAGTCAGAAAAGGATGTCAACGCAGCTCCTGAGGAAGAAGATTTTGGTCTAAGCTTGATGAGGAGACTCCAAGGAAGCTGTCTGTATGATCATGGAGGAGGATGTAGCAGATTTGAGTGTTTGCCTGATGAAGATCTTACATTTGTTGAAGCTGCTCAAACACACAGATAGAAAGGGGTAATCCTTTTTTAATGAAAAATGCCTTTTAGCTTAAATTGGAATAACAAGGATATTGCCATGCAAGCTTATAGAGGTATGGGATATCATAATGTGACTCGTGAGGCTGCTTTTCAAATCTAGGGAAGATGCTCAAAACGCTCTACATAGGGAAACTTGGAATAGTTTAAGGGAACTTGGAATATTTCAGGCTTTCTTGGAATATTCCAGGCTCTCTAGCCTGTTTTTAGTCTTTGTAGGCAATTTTGACCCATGGATTTTAGGAAAACCAGATATCCACAATGAGTGGAGTTCACAAACATGTCTGTGGTTACCAAGTAGCATGTAAGGTGATTTTGACCCATGGATTTTAGGAAAACCAGATATCCACAATGAGTGGAGTTCACAAACATGTCCATGGTTACCAAGATGTAGGTAAGGCGATTTTGACCCATGGATTTTAGGAAAACCAGATATCCACAATGGGTGGAGTTCACAAACATGTCCATGGTTACCAAGATGCATGTAAACAATATTGCTGCCAACTTTGACAAGATGCATGTAAACAATATTGCTGCTAACTTTAGACAAGTCATTAGTAAGTATCTTGTTAAAATGTATCTTGTTAAGAAACTCCTTAAGCATGTCAAGTTGTGTGCATTAAAAGCAATCCCTTAGGCGCATTAAAATGTATCTTGCGAAGAAACTCCTTAAGCGTGTCAAGTTGTGTGCATTAAAACGTATCTTGTTAAGAAACACTTTAAGCATGTCAAGTTGGTCATGTATGGGAGGAGCAAGAGCACCTCAAGTGCTGGTCATGTATGAGAGAGAGGTGCCATGAAAGGTCCGATATACGAACATATGAACTGTTTGAATGCTGGTCATGTATGGGAGAAAGGTGCTCCTCTTTAAGCATGTCAAGTTTGTCATGTATGCTTGTTTTGTTTGTCAAGCTGGTCATGTATGGGAGAGGTGCTCCTCCTTAAGCATGTCAAGTTGGTTATGTATGGGAGGAGCAGGAGCACCTCAAGTGCTGGTCATGTATGGGAGAGAGGTGCTCCGAAAGGTCGGATATATGAAGTTTCAACTGCTTGAATGCTGATCATGTGTGATAGAAAGGTGCTCCTCCTCCAGCATGCTGCGTTGGTCATGTATGCTTGTTTTGTTTTTCAAGTTGGTCATGTATGGGAGAGAGGTGCTCCTCCTTAAGCATGTCAAGTTGCTCATGTATGGAAGGAACACCTTAAGTTATATCAAGTTGGTCATGTATGGAAGGAACACGTTAAGTTTGTCATGTATGGGAGAGAGGTGCTCCGAAGTGTCATGTATGGACGAGAGGTGCTCCGAAGTGTCCGATATATGAACTGCTTGAATGCTTGTTTTGTTTGCCAAGCTCCTGATCATTAGATCAGAGATTATGCTTGTTTTGTTTGTCAGGCTCCTTATCACTGATCAAAGGAAGAGATTATGCTTGTTTTGTCTGTTAAGCTCCTTATCATTAGATCAAAGGAAGAGATTATGCTTGTTTTGTCTGTCAAGCTCCTTATCATTAGATCAAAGGAAGAGATTATGCTTATTTTGTCTTTCAAGCTCTTGATCATTAGATCAAAGTTATGATCAAAGATTGTACTGTTCATAAAGCGAAGGACCAAAGGATCAAAGATTGTGCTGTTAAGAAAGCAAAGGACCAAAGGGCTAAAGAAATGGCAGAGGAAGAGAACTCTGGAGTTCTAGAAGTTAGTCAAGAGTAGAGGGCGGATGGCAGGGAGGAAATAAGAATAAATCAGACTAAAGCCACCTCTTGTGACTTATCACTTTTTTGGCTAAATGTCAGGGAACTTAAGGCAGTAACCAGTCACATGATTAAGAGGGAGCTCACTCTCATTCTCTTACTTGGAGTGGCCTGTGAAGCAGAGTACTAACAAGGAAAATGATGCTAAAGGGTCTCACCCAACCTCCTCTATAACTCCATCGAGGGAATGGGTTGCTTAAAAGTAGAAAAATTGTAGTGTTAGTTCCTCTACAACATATACAAGATATTAAAGCAATTTCTAACAAAATTCAATGTAGAATTCAAGCAACATGCATATCCCAGTATCTCAAAGATTTTGCAGACTTGCCATACATTCCATTTTTTCCATAAAATAGACACAGCATAAAGTAAAAGTTTAACATAACAATATCATCACTCACCCATATTTCAGTGATGGTGCGTCTGTTAAAACACTAATCATAAGTTAGTTGGTTAGTTAAGTTAATCTAATTGTTATACAGTTACATAATAGTTATGGTCTTTTGTATTATATATGTACATCTATGTACATGATTATTATCAGAAGCATTGATGAATAGAGTATGCCTTTTCTGCCATTGTTTAATTATCTCCGTTCATCATGGTTTCTTGATTGCTTCTATTATTTCCATTATATTTCAGCTCTTTTCTTCATTATGAATCTAACATTGGTATCAGAACATGTAGATGATCTTAGAGGCTTGTTAGTTTATCAGAGCATATTGATCTTATGATCCTGGTAGTTTATCAATTCCTATAATTTTTAGGGTTTGTTGAAACTGAAGTTGTTTTCCTGTCTGTCTGCAAGAGCTACAAAATAATATTGTGCCAAGGGTTCGTGCACACCGTCCGTCTAGAAAAGGCAGCCGAGGGTGCTCTGTTGTTGGTCAAAGAAGTCAGTCTATAAGTGCTCGGTTTTAATGTTTCCATACGCATAGGTGTCTCCAAAAGAGCTGGAGCGGCTGGACGCTTGTGGGATTGTTCTAGCCGAATGTAAGAATGGTTGAATGCTTATGGAGAAGAAGATTCTATTTTGAGCCTCTTGTAAATATGGGTGCAGATATTAAACTCGCATCACAACACTAAACAACCCAATGGAATCATTGGATCGATGTATTCATAGTCATTCCTTCAGCTATGGAAATGAAATTTTTCAGAATTCAATACAAGTGAAATTTAGTTAAAGTTCGGAGACCAAAGGGGGTGAAGCCACAAAGAAATTGTGATAATTCTTCAACTGCCATCATTACCTGGGACAAACTGTTTGCCAAAAGAGTCACGCGTAAGCCTAGTGAAGAACATTGAAAAGAGATCATCTCGTATGAAAGGAGCGAGCAGGAAAAGGCGAGTCGATGTGTTCCGTTCTGAGAAAGGGAATAACTCCATCATTTTTTGAGAGTGTTAGACACAACCAAGGAAAGTGGGTTCGGTTCTGTGCACTGTCCAAGAACCTATGAAAGACGGCATTGCAAAGAGAAAACCGTGTGAGGCGCAGTAAATAATGTAGAAAGAGTCGAGGGTTTGTGAAAAGGAAGAGCGTGCACCGAATGCTGGGCACAATGAAAGGTTAATCGACTGCACAAAGACGTGACTTTTCTAATTGAGAAGGGCATCGTTACAAACTTCCTAGGGAGCGACGAAGAGGTTTCCAAGTACAGTGGTATAACTGCATTATTTTAAAAGTTTTTATTATTAGCCAAGAAAAGTTTTTTATTTTTCAAGAGAAATGTCAAATCACACATAGGATCACTTGAATATTTAAGCCATCCAGGTTAATCGACTGCACAAAGACGTGACTTTTCTAATTGAGAAGGGCATCGTTACAAACTTCCTAGGGAGCGACAAAGAGGTTTCCAAGTACAGTGGTATAACTGCATTATTTTAAAAGTTTTTATTATTAGCCAAGAAAAGTTTTTTATTTTTCAAGAGAAATGTCAAATCACACATAGGATCACTTGAATATTTAAGCCATCCTTGAGAGGAAGGGGCATTGGATTGTCTTCAAAATAGTTGTTGCTTGCATAAAATATTGCTTTATGAAGGTTATAGATTTATGCAAGATGTTTTAAAAAAAAACTTTTGGAGTAATAAGTGGATTTTATTAAAAATATATATATATATATATTTCAAGGACAACTTAAGGAGTTGTATGGTGCATTCTTTATGCAATAGAACTTAAAGGAAGATTTTGATGTGGATTTAAGGAGTTATAAGATTTTGTATGGAAGAGTTTTTTCCATTATTATAGTTAAATGTACTTGAAGTTATAAGGGTGTTAAAGAGTGTTTGTAAATGTGTTATAAGGAGTTTTTGGAAGTTATAAGGCATCTTTGACCTACCCAAAATTGAATAAGGGGGTCTCTCTTAGGATCTTTGTGTGTGTCTAATTCATTGGTTATCCTGTAGTTTTTGGTATTCCTGCAACGAACGATTGTTCTTCGCATGCACAACAGGATACATAATTGAGCTTAGTGGCATCAACATACAAACAAATGGCAAGAATTGAAGAAATATTTACAATATTGCGCACATTAATTAACTCAACTACGGAATCTACAATTGCAATAAACAAGCGCACTCTCAACACAGTGATTACTTGTTTACAAGTAACGCACAAGAAGATTGATATGTTCAAACTTCAAAACAAGTTGTTGTCTGATGAGTTAAGTTTGCTTTGACACCAACAATGTGATTTTAATGACATCAAGGATAAGAATGAAGACGTTCATTTGACTAGTGATGAAAGTCATGAAGATGAGTTGGATGAAGTCCCTATGTCAGAAAAAGTTGCGGATAAATGTATTGTTCGACCATGGGAAGAATTACGATTTAAACGAAATCGATATGGACTAGGATATGTACAGGATGCTGACAACCTTTTTCATTTTCCTAATTATAGCGAACCTGTTTGCTTTGTGATGGAGGTTCTTTGAATGATGGTAACAAGACAGAGCTTGCGGATATTGGTAAGGAACACGTACAGGATATAGATGATGATGATGTTGCTAATCGGTTGGATAAAGAACCCATGTAGTGCAAACACTGTCACCGGTTTGGCCATGATAAGTCAAAGTGTTTTGATCTTCACCCATGCAAATTGTGTGGGAAGACAAATCATCCCTCAGTAAGGTGTCAAAAGCGCAAGTGGAAACAACTTCATTTTGAACGGTTAGGGAACTGGCGTTGGCGTTTGGAAGCCAATTTATTGGGGCAGTCTTATCACCGAATTTATACACAAGTACAAACGTACTTGATTGGAGATATTTCTACAGTTGATGGACATGAATTTTTTTCAAGATTTGATGATTTAGGGTATGATCGGGGCCCAGTTGATGTAGTCTTCTGAGTTGAAGATTGAGTCTTTAGACTCCGCCAGAAGATAGTTTGATGTGTTGGATCTCTTCTTGGCCATACTAGTGAATGAAGGTCAAGGGAATTGGAACTGCTTGTCCATGACAGGGGGGAAATCTAGTTGAGTCAGGTTCCAAGTTTTATTTTGAGTCAGGTTCCAAGTTTGATTTAGAGCCTGTGAACAGATGATCAAGTATGCAACCTAGTTCCTGGTATGCAGTCTTGTTTCTGAACATATTGTTCTTGATAGTTTGTGGTCAGCTTAAAACCATCAATTGAGCAGAAGACGTGAAGTTCTGCTTGTTACATTTTCATATTTTTGAGCCTTGAGCTCTTGTTAGTTTATGGTCAACTTAAAACCATGCCATTTAGTAGAAGAAATCAGCTTCTGCTAGACATTCGGTTTGTGGTCATCCCGAAACCACCAGATTGGTTTGTGGTCATCCTGAAACCATCGGATGAGTTTGTTGTCAACCTTAAACCACCAATTTAGTAGAATACATCAACTTCTGCTATTTTTTTCAGAGTTCAAAGACAATCTTCAGCCAACCCTCTGAATATTCGCTTGACACATGTGATTGTCAAGTAGTGGCAGTTTTTCAGGCAAGAACGAACTTATGATTAAGGGGGGATGTTAAAACACTAATCATAAGTTAGTTGGTTAGTTAAGTTAACCTAACTATTATACAGTTACATGACAGTTATGGTCTTTTGTATTATATATGTACATCTATGTACATGATTATTATCATAAGCATTGATGAATAGAGTATGCCTTTTCTGCCATTGTTTAATTATCTCCGTTCATCATGGTTTCTTGATTGCTTCTATTATTTCCATTATATTTCTTCTCTTTTCTTCATTATGAATTTAACAGTGTCAGAATGATATCCCTCCTATGCAATTCTTTGCAAATACCATCCCCGGGCCAAGGTTATGGAATGGCATAGCCAATGGGCTCTTTCTCTTAGGTATAATAAATGCTTAGCAATAGAAAAATCATACATTTCAACCAGCCTACTCACCAATGCAGGGTTTGCTGATGCAGGGTAGCCTATGAACTCTTCCCCACCATCCCTTCACGGATGTGAGAAGGGAACCACACTAGATAATAACAAATAAAGGGAAAATAAAAAGACATATGGCTAATGGCATCAAAACCCTGCCCTCTCAATTGAGTGCTTGTAAACTAAATCTCTACACAACCATTTCTCTCTACTAGGCTCTACACTAGTAAGCTCCTTACCCCTTCATCGCGGTAACACGATGACGCAAGCGCGCCACCCAGGGCACGTTCGCTCACAGGACCTTCTCTCCTTCCTCAGCCCGAAGAACTCAAAGGTTTCTTATTTCCCTATCGGGAAATGTTCCACCCACAACAACTCTCCTACAAGACCTCCCTTAACGATCGAGAAATCAACGCTAGCCTTTTCCTTTGTTATCGGGATTCCTCCTATCGGGGAATTGACGTTTGAAATGTCTAGACACTTTGTTTTACCGATCCCCAATTCCCGATACGGTCCTTTTTTCACGATAGCCCTCCTGGCTATAGGCCTTGGCTCATATGACCGTTAACCCTTGACCACGGTCTTATCCCCGTCGGGGCTACGGGATTTCAAAGGCTGCAAAACACTTACCCGTGGGTTTCCCGACTCCTTGAACACCGATTCTCCGTCAGGCTGACAGCTGGCTTCCACTACGGCGCCTCCCTCCTTTCTGACATGTTGACAGCTGGTCGCACAATCATACCTTCCTCCTCGTCGGGATTTCGCGGTTCGCGAAACCAAAGTGCATAAACACTTTGTCACCGGGATTGCCGATATCCTGATGACTCAAACCCCGATGGATGATTCCTTATTAAGAATTTTACCGATGTCACTGATTGCCTCCACGCGTCCCCTCTGAAGAATGGTCCCGATTCCTCCGGGGTTTCGGGACTTGTGATGTTCCAACTTTCCTGTCCCCAGGAACTCCGATTTCCCAACTCCCTCCGGATTTCTGACACTTGTCCTCCCGGACGGACGACTCAGATTATGCCGAGTTTTTTTCACTATGAGCTTCCCCGTCCTTCTGTTCACGGAACTTCTGATTCCCAAACTCTTGACGCCTCGATCTCCGCCACGTGTTCAACTGACGAACGACTCCGATCTTCCCGGGACTTCGGGGTTTCAAATGTCGAAAAACATTCGAAGACGGGATTTCCGATCCTTCGAATCCCGATGGTAATCCTCGTGCAACTTCTGTCAGATCCAACGGCTGACGAGTAACTGATCCATGATTCAACGACTCACAACTCCTGGAACTTAAACTCTAGACGCGACCGTAACCTCCTTACTTCTTTGGTAGATCCAACGGCTGACGGGATTTTGCCAATCTCCTCCTCAAGATCCTAACCGTCCACCTTCCTCTTGGATATCTTCTACGAGTGAACCCAATATTTCTCTATGAAAACGGGTCCTTCTACACGCAACTTTGCAGCACCTGGTTTACGCACTCCACAGAACGAACTTCCAGTGCTTCTTTTCAACGAACTTGGAAACCTTATCCTTCCTCAGCTTCACACAACTCTGAGTCCCCATGAAGACTCTTGCACGCACTCCTTGCGGCAATCCTTGAACACTTCTAAGTGTTGAGTTCTTTCGACCCTACGCACACCTGCAGCAGTAGGTCTTCAATACCTCGCTCAGTTTCACGACTGAGACTCTCCTTAGCCTGTGCACTCCTTGCATGGCTTGTATAATCCAATTTCACTCCTGGGTGAATGAGAACAAAAGATAACTATCTGAGCCTTCTGTCAACGCACTCCTTGCGGACGACTTCAACTGCACCCCTTGCAGGAATCC
This sequence comes from Picea engelmannii, assembly GCA_009831015.1. NCBI lineage: Eukaryota > Viridiplantae > Streptophyta > Pinopsida > Pinales > Pinaceae > Picea > Picea engelmannii. The sequence goes on along the minus strand of ML782872.1, from coordinate 196,049 downwards.
TTGCTCAGATAGAGAAACAATTGTAACTCATTCCACTTCCTCTCAGATTTCAATCTCAACACATGAAATCATACACACAGCATAATAGAAAATGCATAACAGGAAGTAAATACTCATGAGCATAGCATTCAACACACACACACACACACAGAATAACACGACAACCATGAATCTGAATCAACTTCTTCTATTAATTCAAGATTTGTACATGGTTGTTATTCTACAGTTCTCTGCTTCTCTTCTATGCTATGGATTCTTCTAACTCTTCCCCCTGAACTATGTTACAATGCACAATGAGGGTGTCTATATCCGTTCTCCCTCTTTCTTCTAGAACTGTCTAATCTAATATTCAATTCTACCTACCTACATTTACTGCTATAAATGCCTCTGTCTATCTCAGACGAGAGCGGGGCCTTCAAGGTCTGATTACATTTTACCAAGGCACCTTCATTAAATGATCTCATTTATGTTTGGCACATCAACTTCAAGGGGAATTTCAAAATTTTGGGTTGGCGTGTGCCTAGCTATCCTTTGCCTTCTGCGCTGGCTCGCTTGTCTCAGGAGATGCTCCTGCATCACACGACCTATGGATTTCATTATGGAAGCTACGCAGGGTGCCCACAGGTTGGAGAAGAGCGTCTTCCCAAGGGACAGAGGTAAATGTATAATGAGAATAATGTTTCAAAGGATTCATCGTTTATGTATGCTTGCATGAAAAGGCTTAGATGGCAGCTTCTTAACATGAGTCCCATTTGGCCATCCAAATTATAATTTATAGGTTCCCATTGGTTAGGCAAGACGAGTTATGTTCTCTTGCCCCCTCTTCATATTCTTAGTGCATAGGCCCTCCTTGGAGTTTCCTTGAGCATTTTATATGCCATTTTATATTAGTTTTATTAGAAATATGCTTGCGATGTCAATTTAGTAGCAAAGAGCGAATGGAGGAGAGGTGATTTTTGAATAGTGTTTTGGCGGGTTACTTTTTTTCAGTAGTAGGCAGAACTTCACCTTTAGGTATCCATGGCGGATATCTATTCTTAGCAACTGGTATTCTTTTGTTAGATGGCAATTTTCCTGACCTCGTTTACTTTGGGGGTCCTCGGGTGGGTGGATTTAGTTGGGTTACTACTTAGTTTTGTTGTTTAGTTCTAGATGAGGGTGGCGGGCTTAGTGGTTTTTTGGGAAGAACAAGGATATTATTTTTGGATTGAATATGACCTTGCTGCATGTAACAACCCTAGTTGAATATATGCTTAGAGATTATTAAGAAAAATTAATTAGATAATTAATTGTCCTAATATGGTTTTAATTAAACAATGTTTAGCAATAATAATATTAATTAAATATTTATCTATTAATTAATTGTTTATAACTTTTGATTAATTAATTAATTAATTACATATCACATTCAATGACATGGGTAATAAATTTAAGGGGCTTAATAATTTTAATTTGTTTAATTAAATTCTTTACGTATGCGGGAGGGGATAATATATTAATGAAGGGGATAAGACATTAAAGAAGGGGATAAGATATTAAAGGGGGAGATAAGGAAATTAATAAGGGGAGGAGAGTCGGTGAAGGAGGATATGATGGGGAAGAGTCTTACAGGTAGGGCATTCTTTTGGGGAGGAGGAATCATTTTGAGAGGAGGATATATTTATGTGGGATATTTTCTGTGGAGATCTCTGGTGTGAGGAGTTTGTCTTTGGGGGTTTTGGGTGAATCAGAAGCAGGGGGCACCGGTTTGCTAGGGGTTTTGGGCACGGGGGCCAGGATTCTTTTCAGTTTCCTAGATCTAGGGAGATGGACATGCTACTCCAAGCTGGCTAGGAGGTTAGTCGATTTGGGCAGAATTGGTAAGTGCATCAGGCAGCAGCAAAGCAGCAGGCTGGACAACCATATGAACATAAATTAGCATCAAAAGCAGGTAATTTATTTATGAAATTACTAAGTTAGGTGGATGAATATGTAATCTATTTCATGGTGTGGTCAACTTTAATTTTTCGCTGAATATTACATGCTTTTACGATAATTAATGAAATATTACGCATTGAAAGATATTTATGTTTAATTATACAAAAATTTTAGGGTTTAATTAATTAAGGTTTCTACACATGCTATCAGATCCTGGTTTCAAAAACTGAAACCTAAGGCCTTACCACCCTCATAAATTGTGCAAACTAGATCCTGAAACAACTCCCATCCTACAACCTAAAACCCTTGAATCAATTCAAAAAGAAATAAATAGAAATGACCTATAACCCTAAGTAGACTACCCAGAATGAACGTGAGAGTGTGCATGCTTCCCAGGAGAATTGAAGGAGGGTAGGTGCATTAGAAAAGAGAGACTCTCCTCGGTTTTAGGCACCTATGAAAATGACTCTTCACCTGCACACACAAAGAAGTAATAAGAATTGCATCCTGCAAATATTGTAAAACAAGCATGAGTATTTCATTATACCACATTTATATAATATGTTATATATTTATACAACTAATATTTTATATCTTTAACAAATGGTAAATAACAAATCTACAGGTAAATGAGACTTTATACAAAATATAGTCCTTTCCAAAGGGGATTTCAAAAATGAGGGCTTTGAGAATGCCTGTGAACAAAAAAAGAGAGTGCATCTTTTCCCAAGATGTTTAGAAATAAAAAGATGAAAAACAAAAGGTCCCAGAAAAGAGTTGTGATAATGATTTTCAGCAGTTCATCCAAAATAGATACAGTGCAAACAATATATATATATATATATATATATATATATATATATATATATATATATATATATAT
>ML782872.1:93474-181651 GCA_009831015.1 Picea engelmannii | reverse complement strand
ATTTTACGAATGTTTAAATGTTATTGATGATGATGTATATGATGCGACATATTGTGAGAATGTGAATTTTATGAATGTTTAAATGCTATTAGAATGATGTTTTTCTGAACAAGTTACCAGGGTTACCTCCTGAGAGGGAGCTTGATTTTACTATTGAGCTAAAACTTGGTGCAGAACCAATCTCCAAGACTCTGTATCGGATGACAGCGCTGGGACTTTGTGGATTACAAATGCAGTTGAAAGAGCTACTGGACTTAGGGCTAATAACGCCCAGTGTCTCACCTTGGGGCACATCGGTAATTTTTGTAAAGAAGAAAGATGGATCCTTACGACTGTGTATAGATTACAGGGACTTGAATCATACTACAGTGAAAAATAGGTACCCAATGCCGCAAATAGATGACCTCTTCGATCAAATGAAAGGAGTAGCGGTATTCTCAAAGATCGATTTGTGATTAGAATATCACCAGTTAAGGATTAAGGAAGATGATATCCCAAAAACTGCCTTTCGAACTCGTTTTGGACATTACGAGTTTGTCGTAGTACCTTTTGGATTGACCAATGCACCAGTAGTATTCATGAGCCTCATGAATGGCATATTCTGAAAGTACTTAGACTGTTTTGTACAAGTATTTCTAGATGAAATCCTCAACTATTCCAAGAACGAAATAGAACATGAGGAACACTTACAAGTAGTGTTGTCCTACCTTAGAGAGAACAAATTGTATGGGAAGTTTTCGAAGTGTTCCTTCTTTTAGAAAGAGATCCACTATTTAGGTCATATCATTTTCGGTGAACGAATCTATGTAGACCTAGAAAAGGTAAAGGCCATTATGGAGTGGCCAGTGCCAAAAAATGCCCATGAGGTGAGAAGCTTCATGGGGCTAGCAGGTTATTATCGGAGATTTGTGGAAGGATTCTCAAAGATAGCGAAACCCATCACCACTTTGCAATGCAAAGAGGTCGGGTATGAATGGACAGAAGAGTGTGATAGTGCATTCATTGAGCTTAAGAGGTTACTAACTAGTGCGCCAATTCTACAAGTGTCGGATATGGAAAAGGACTTCACAGTCTGCATGGATGCCTCAAAGCAAGGGTGGGGGGCCGTGCTAATGCAGGATGGAGGAGTGATAGCTTATGCGTCAAGGAAGTTGAAGAAACATGAAGAGCTATATGTGACTCATTATTTAGAGTTGGCGGTTGTAATGCTAGCTCTGAAACTTTGGAGGCACTATCTTGTGGGGCGAAACTTTGAGCTCAAAATGGACCATCAAATTTTAAAGCATCTCTTCACTCAAAGGGATCTGAATGCTAGGCAAAGGTGATGGAGTGAGTTTATGAGTGAGTACAATTTTGGTATTTCGTACATCAAAGAAAATGAAAATGTGGTCGCAGATGCCTTGAGTAGGAGACCACATATCTTCTCCTTGGTACCCTTAAAGGTCAATCTGAGGGAACATGTGTTGACACAACTCAAAGGAGACAGTTGGTATTTAAAGGTTACTTCAAACCTCCAGAGCGGGAGGCAGTTAGATCAAAAGTATGAAGGATATAGTCTCGAAGAAGACAGACTGTTAAGATATCCAGGAAGGATGTACATCCCTGAGAATGGGGATATTCAAAGCATCATACTGAAGGAAGCCCATACAGAACTTTATTGTGCGCATTCGGGTGTGAAGAAGATGTACACAGACATGAGGAAGCTCTTCTTCTGGGTAGGCATGAAGCGCGATGTAGTCCATTTCGTTGCCAAGTGCCTAGAATGTCAACAAGTGAAAGCCGACCACCATCACCCGACAGACCTCCTACAACCACATGATGTTCCTATGTCCAAATGGGAAGTCATTTCTATGGATTTTATTGTGGGGTTTCCACTCACATCTCATAGACACAATGTCATTCTTGTGATAGTGGATAAGTTAACCAATAGTTCTCATTTTATTCTGGTTAGAGACACTTACGATGTCACTGATGTGGCACGTGTGTTTGTAAGTGAGGTTATCCATTTTCACGGGATAACTAAGAAGATCATTTCAGATAGGGACTCCCGATTCACTTCTAGGTTTTGGACAAGTTTGTAGTCAGCGTTGGGGACTCAGTTGAACTTAAGCACAACTTATCATCTTGAAACATATGGGCAAACTGAGAGAGTAAATCAAGTCATGGAATACATGCTCAGGATGTATGTCATGGATAATCAAACCTAGTGGGAGAAGTACCTACCTTTGGTAGAGTTTTCCTACAATAAAAATTTCCATAGCTCCATCAGAATGCCACCCTACGAAGCTTTGTATGGAAGGCCATGTAGAACGCCATTGAGTTGGGATAGACTAGAAGACCAAGTAATAGTTGGGCCAGAATTCATTCAAGAGATGGAGGAACATGTGATTTAGATTAGGTAGAGACTAAAGGAAGCACAGGATAGGCAGAAAAGTTATGCGGATGTACACAGGACCGACCGAAGTTATGAAGTGGGAGACCAGGTTTTCATTCGTATCAGGCCTAATAAGAGTACCATATGGTTCGGGAAGGAGACAAAGTTGTCACCTCAATTTATAGGACTGTTTAGAAGCCAAGAGAAAATTGGACCCATTGCCTATCGTCTCATACTGCCACCCCACTTGCATAAAACTCATAATGTTTTTCATGTATCTATTTTACGTCATTATGTTGCTGATGAATCACATAAACTAAATTGGAAGGAATTGCAGGTATCGGACGTGCGAACCGTCATGGTAGAATCGTTATGCATATTGGACCGTAGAGTCTGACAGCTCAGGAACCATCTAATAGACCAAGTTAAGGTCCAATAGGACAAGTATAGTCTAGGATCTTCTACTTGGGAAGACGCCGAGACACTACAACAAGACTATCCCTCACTTTTTTGACTACCTTGAAAATATGTTTATCGAAGGTGGGGTGTATGTAACACCACCTTTTTACTGAGACAACCAGGGTTACCTGAGGCCTATATACTTTATTTTTCTATTCACAGTGGAACGATTAAATGATACACTTAAACTTTAAAATGTATGAACTTTTATGAATGTTTAAATGTTATTGATGATGATGTATATAATGCGATCTACTATGTGAATGAAAATTTTACGAATGTTTAAATGTTATTGATGATGATGTATATGATGCGACATGTTGTGAGAATGTGAATTTTATGAATGTTTAAATGCTATTAGAATGATGTTGGATATGATGCAGTCTATTTTTGTAAATGATAATCTTATGAATGGGTGTCGAAATTGAATTATGGGATATTATGAGATCTATTTCTAACCTGAAAACTTTGATGTTAAGTTGTTGGTACATGGATACCGAATTGAAATAATGATTACATGCAATTACATGATGATAATGCGTAAAAATGTATGAGTTTGTGTTACAGACTAATCTGGAGGTTATGGGCTATGAAATAGCCAAGGGATAATGATGATGAAAGTGGATATCATGACCACTAGTCAAGAAACATTATGGTACAAATATTAGTATGTGAAATTATATTGGTTTGGATGCATTTCTATGATATATGGACCAGTGCAGGATTTCAGGTGGTGAGACTGCCCAAAACTGAATAAATGATGACAAAACCCCCAGCAACACGGTGCCACTGTATATTCCATTGTAGGGTGTGGACCCTAGTTATGATTAGGAGGGGTGGAGACATTTCCCACCATGTATCCTCCGAAACCTGAAGTCATGGGGGGATGGTGTTAGCTCACGCTCCCCAAGACGTGTGATGATGATTGTCAGTTGCCTGCTAGGGAAGCTTGGTCGAGATAGTGACACTTCCACTTACAGGTTCTATTTGGAGTTGGTTCAATACAGTTGACGCTCCAAGATAGTCTAGCAGAGGAAGGATAGGAATGGATATGGAAGTAAGTTAGGGAGGAAGGATGAGTAGAAATAGTTGAGAAAGTATGTAGATTTGTCTTATGGTGGAATTTAATGTTTTCCCTTCTAAAAAAAAAATGTCTATATATGAATATTCATAATTTCGTAACTAAACCACAATTGTCTAAATAAAATTGTTGAACTGGATAATTGTAATTAAAGGATTTCTCAAACATTTGATTGGTTTATTGTCTGTTATAAAAGACTAGTCTTGTTGATTGGATTGGATGCATACCTAAATTACTAAAGGATGATAGTTATTGATTATTAGTACATGCATGAGACTTGTATGTACTAGCTACACATGCATTTCTTGTACATGTACACTAGTATGTATGAGTTTTCTTGGCTTATTTACTAATAGTGTCGATTATTTGTTATGAATGTGTGAACCATATTTCTTTTCCTTTGTACCACGAGATACCTTAACTTCGGGATGAAGTTTCCTGAAGGGTGGGTGTATGTAACAACCCTTGTTGAATATATGCTTAGGGATTATTAAGTAAAATTAATTAGATAATTAATTGTCCTAATATGGTTTTAATTAAACAATGTTTAGCATTAATAATATTAATTAAATATTTATTTATTAATTAATTGTTTATAACTTTTGATTAATTAATTAATTAATTACATATCACATTCAATGACATGGGTAATAAATTTAAGGGGATTAATAATTTTAATTTGTTTAATTAAATGCTTTATGTATGCAGGAGGGGATAAGATATTAATGAAGGGGATAAGACATTAATGAATGGGATAAGATATTAAAGGGGGAAATAAGGAAATTAATGAGGGGAGGAGAGTCGGTGAAGGAGGATATGATGGGAAAGAGTCTTACGAGTAGGGCATTCTTTTGGGGAGGAGGAAACATTTTGAGAGGAGGATATATTTCTGTGGAGATCTTTGGTGTGAGGAGTTTGGCTTTGAGGGTTTTTGGTGAATCAGAAGTAGGGGGCACCGATTTGCTGGGGGTTTTGGGCACGGGGGCCAGGATTCCTTTCAGTTTCCTGGAGCTAGGGAACTGGAAAGGCTGCTCCTAGCTAGCTGGGAGGTTAGTTGGTTTGGGCAGAATTGGTAAGTGCATCAGGCAACAACAAAGCAGTAGGCTGGACAACCATATCAACAGAAATTAGCATAAGAAGCAGGTAATTTATTTATGAAATTGCTAAGTTAGGTGATGAATATGTAATCTATTTCATGTTGTGGTTAACTTTAACTTTTTGCTGAATATTACATGCTTTTACAATGATTAATGAAATATTATGCATTGAAAGAAATTTATGTTTAATTATACAAAATTTGTAGGGTTTAATTAATTAAGGTTTCTACACTGCAAAAAGATGTTTACCCACTGTCATTTTCCATTGATAACTAGGCTATGTGTTGGCATTTATCATTATTAGAGATTTAATTACATTTGATTCGAGCGTGATTTGGGGGCCTAGTCCCACTGTTTGTGAATTAACTGGTGTACAGTGCTGGTAGATTTTTTTTGAAGGTGACAAGATCTTCGGTATGGAACCTGAGGTTAGTTCCCTCATGGGTGCATCAAACGAGGATGATTGGGAGCAGGAGGGCCTCTTCAACACAATTGATGAACTGTGCAAATTTAAGGCAAGAGGGTGTCATTTATTGGATCCTTTACTACCCTCTGTAAAGACAGTAACTGAGATTTCTCCACAGTGTTTACCAAAGGTTACTCAGTGATGCTTTGTTGGTATCATTCGAGACCCAGCTTTGAATATTGCAGTAGCTAGCCCGAGTGTTGAGCAATCCCAGATTCTAGGTGATGCGGGGCTTGACAATGGTTTTTCAAAGCTTGGAACAGGTATCCAAAGGGTGAACACCTAGACGTCTTCTGATCGCTTCTTGGCGAGCTCTCTAATGGGGACTCCGAGTGTAAAGGAATCCCTGAATAGGAAAACCGTGAGAGTCTGGAAACCAAAGAGGGTGCATCATCACCTTGTCATAGGGATGGATGTAGGTATGGAAGAGAAGTCTTGTCAACTCTCCTTATGTGCTCTGGTAGGAAGGCTCGCATATAAATCTAGGACTAGTCTCTCTTTCTCAGAGTGGATGAAGGTGGTTTGGATTCCTGTGATTGGTTACGTGTTGGACTATATGACACTTCCTTGTGGGTGGTTTGGTCTGATTTTTAAGAGTCTGGAGGATGTTGATATTATCCTAAACAAGTTTTTGGATTTCAAAGGAGGTAGCACAATGCTAAAGCAATGGTGAATGCGTTTCGACCCTGCAACTGAGTGTTTTAGTTTCATGCATGTTTGGGTGTTGCTCCCAAGTTTACCTCTAAATATATGGAACAAAAATTCTCTGATGGCTATAGGGAACTTGTTAGGACGCTTTCTGAAGGTAGACGAAGCTTGCCTATTATCTTGATAAGTATTTGGTGAGGGTGTTAGTTGAATTGGACATACATGTCGGTCTTATGGATTCTTTAGAACTGGAGTGGCATGGCCAAGTCATAGTGCAATGCATAGATTATCAAGGATTACCCTTTCGTTTCTCTTCATGCACACAGATGGGTCATTTACATAAAGAATACCATGACAGGTCTGGTGCTTCTAAGGCGGAGGAAAATCTGGAAAATTGTACAAAGGACATGTATATGAGTGAAGAAGGCCCTGATGAGCCGAGAGAGTCGGGCTCGTGCGTTGTTGTGAGATTTGAAGATAATCTGGGAACTAACTTGAACTCCTTCATAGGTAAGTTAAAATCCTATTGTTTGTCTTTATTTTTTAAGTTTACGTCGTGGGAATGAGATTTCTTGGAAAAAATTGTCTCGTCGGTTGTCTCCGATAGTAAATTTGAGGACTCCTTGGTCTAGGGAGCCCTTACAAGTGGTTCTGATAGGATTCCTTTGTCCCCATCACTTGTTGTTTCCTCTATTTCCTCACCTGCAGCCTCTCCGGTTTATTCCTCCATGGATCAGGATTTACCTGCCTTTCCATCTTCTAGTCACCCTGTATCGGAACCAATCTTGGACTCTGTGATTGACACTTTAATCCCGACTCTGAGGGAGACTATCAACCCTATACCTTTACAAACCTATTGGGGGTCAGAAGTTCATGTAAATCTGGGCTGTGATAAAAGGAGGGAAAAAACCTTTGAGGGAGAGGGCCATGGGAATACTCTTTCTTGGTCGAGGGGTCCAGTCATAGAAATATCTTCTATAAAAACAAGGAGTGCATGTAAGAAGCAAGGGCTACAACCATCTTCTTTTGATCAACCTTCTACTTCAACTCTGGATGTCGGGGTTCTTAGAGGCATGAAAGCCCTGGTTAGGGCTAAATCATGATCCTCCTCTCCCTGAACATCAGAGGGGCGGGAGGCCCCCTAAAATTGCCTTTTATGTGCAGATTGATATCCTCTACTAAACCAAATTTAATCTTCTTACAAGAGACCCTAGTTGTTGAATAAAAGGCAAGGAATTTCATACTTTCCTTATGTCCTACTTGGATGTATAGTGTGGTGAGTTCTGTTGGGATTTGGAAGGACTTCTAGTGGCGTGGAATCCAAACATTGTTGAGATCCAACCTTATCTGTGTGTTGGTGGTATTTTATTGACAGGTTTTCATATTCCTCACAAAAGAATGATTTTCTTACTTAATGTTTATGGTCCGTGTATCAAACATAGACAATTATGGGAACATGTGGAAGCCAAGGGATTGCTTGATCAGAGTAATCTTATTCTCACGGGAGATTTAAATTTCTCTATGGGTATAGATGAAGTGTGGGGGTTGTCGGCCTTAATAGATCCACATGTGGCATTTTTCAAATATCTTTTCTCAAAACATCATTTAGTGGATGTTGTGCTTTTGGAGGTGGTGCCAACTTGGCGCAATGGCAGGATTGGGGAAGATGGAATTTAAAAGACAATAGACAAGTTTTATTCTTCTGAAGCGCTTCTTATTGATTCTGCATTATACAGATCTTGGGTGGAACTCCCTTTTATTTCCGACCATGCCCATGTGCTCTTCCAATTGGATTATGGTATAAAGTTTGTGCCATATCCTTTTAAATTTAACCCCATGTTGTTGAAAGATGAGTCCTTTAGTGAACTCGTCCGGGATGAGTGGAGTTCTTAGAAGGATCCAATGGTGGAAGGAGATCAATTAATATTGGTGGGGAATTTATTTAAGCTAAAAGCTAGAGTGAAGAAGTGGATTTTAGTAAGAAAAAAAAAACGATCTTCAAACCCTTGAAAAGATTGAAGAGGAGATTGCATTTCTTACAAAACATAGTCTAGAGTTTCAACATTATGATGATCCTAATCCACGTCTGAAAACTCTTGAATCTGAAAGAAACAAATTATTGCTGGCGAATGAGGAACTTTGGCACCAAAAGAGTAGGGCCACATGGATACTTTTCGGGGACATGAATACTAAATTTTTCCATCGGTTTGCCAGTTTTAGACGGAATAAAAAGAATTTGTGGGAGGTTAAGGATGAGTTTGAACAAATTCATGATGGGCAGGAGGCTATTAAGGCAGAAGCATTGAGACATTTTAGATCCTTTTATAAAGAATCAACTCAAAATTTGATAGTGGATCGGATTGCTTTTGTGTGTCTTTATCCAAGGTTGGTCACTGAGGAGGAGGTTCTTTTTCTTGAGAAACCTTGCACTATGGAAGAAGTTCTAGATGTTCTTAAGGGCTTCTCCAAGGATAAGAGCCCTTGACCTAACGAGTGGACAATGGAGTTCTTCTTGCATTTCTTTGATTTGGTTGCTAGTAATTTATTGGAGGCAATCGAGGAATCTTGTTTAATTGGAGTGGTGAAGAGATCTTTAAATTTGACATTTATAGCTCTTATTGCCAAGGTTAATTCCCATGCTACCTTTGGAGACTTTCGACCAATTGCATTGTGCAATCTGTGCTACAAGAATATAACAAAGATTATAGCTAAGCCTATCAGACCTATCTTGTCCCGTACTCTATCAGAGGAACAATTCAAATTCTTAAAAGGAAGGAAAATCATTGATGCCATAGGTACAACTCAAGAGTGTCTCTACAGATTCAAAGAGAAAAAGCTTCAAGCTCTTATCCTTAAGATTGATTTAAAGAAATCATATGACTGCATAAGTTGGGATTTTCTCAGGCTAGCACTTTTACATTGTGGTTTCGGTTTGCCGACGACCAAGTGGTTTATGGGCTGCATCACCTCAACTACCTATGTGATATTAATAAATGGAGAGCCAACTGATTTTTTTAATAGTGGTAGAGGTCTCAGACAAGGGTGCCCACTGTCACCTTTGCTTTTCATTTTAGTTATGGAAGGCTTGAGTCTGGCATTTAAAAAAATCCAAGAGGATGGCTTAGTGACAGACATTAAAGTATCAAGACTTATCCAGATTCTCCACCTACTTTTTGTTGATGATATCCTTATTATGACCAAAGCATCTATTACAAAATGGACGAAGATACAAAATCTTTTGACTATTTTCTGCAGTGCAACTGCTCTTTTGATAAATGCACAGAAATCATCCTTTTATCAGTTCAACATTCAACAACAAGTGTTGGATACTTTAAAAGCTACTTTTAATTACCATTTTAATGATCTTACTGGTGGTTTTAAATATCTTGGTTATATTTTAAAAGCTGACAGGTTCAAAGTCGAGGACTGGAATTGGTTTATAGCTAAATTTGAAAAACGAATAAGCCACTGGTGGAATAGATGGTTGTCAATTGGGGGTCGCCTAATCCTGATCAAGGCTATTTTAGAAAGTCAGTCGGTTTATTGGTTGTCTCTAGCTAATATTCCTTCCACAGTTCTCTATAGAATTCATCAAGTAGTTTTCAACTTTCTTTGGGATGGAAAAATAAAAAAGAAGGGCTTCCATCTGTGCAGCTGGAAACTTATTGCTCGTCCAAATAAGTTTGGGGGATGGGGACTGAGGAATTTTTTTAGTTTCAGTAGAGCCATGGCAGAGAACACCCTTTGGAGGTATTTGATGTTGGATGGTCTTTGGCATCGAGTCTTAAAATCTATATATTTTCCTTTTGTTTCAGTGGTGCGTTGGCTTGGCACGGTTGCGGTGGATGAAGAAAAAGGTTCCCATACTTGGAAATATCTTCTAAAATCCTTACACATTATGTTGCATTGGCTTGTGTGGTATCCAGGGTCGGGAGAATCGATTGTGATTGGAAAAGACCAGATTTTGGGGATGGGGATGCGACATTTATGTCTGGAGACCTTATATCGGCATTAAATTAGTGAGGACTGTTTTATTTATTTCAGTCCAATAGAGCACCCTGTCCAGGTCTGATCAATCCTAATTGGATCACAAGTGTTGATTTGGACCTAGAGTGGCTTCTCACTATTAAATGACAAGATTTTTTGAGGTCGGATGAACTAAAATGGCCGGGAGGAGATTCCTATGGAAGGATATCAGTTAAAAATGTCTATGAGGCAATTGGAAAAAGGAAACAAAACTTTGTGATTGGGGGATGGAGAAAATTACTTTGGTCCTGGGACTGTCCATTAAAATTAAAACTCTTTACCTGGATGGTAGCAGAGAACAAGATTCTTACGTGGGAGAATATGCAACACAGAGGTTTTGAGGGCCCGAGCTACTGTTCTCTTTGAAAGAATAATTTGGAAACAATGTTCCATTTGTTTGTTGAGTGTACTTTTTCGTGTGCAGTTTGGGAAAGAGTGAGAATTTCCTTTAAAAATCTGGGGGGCTGGACTGACAATTCCATACCTGAGCGATTTAAAAACTGGAGATTGCAAAATTTAGCCCATCCCACTCTTCCAACATTCATTTGCTGGAACATTTGGATCGAAAGGAACCTTGCTATCTTTGAGGATGGGTCTCCATCCGTTCACAAGGTGATTTTTTTGTCTTTATCAGTCATGGGCGATTACAAATCAACTATAAGAACTAAGGCTTTGAGGAAGGTGCTAACGTGCCCTGTGGTGGGTGGCACGGTCGGATGGTTTGATGGGGCAACACTTTCAACGGGACAAAACAGTGGAGTTGGAGGGGTGTCAGGGATCAATGAGGACATAATTTTTAATTGGTCCATTAACTGTGGTCTGGGCACAAACACCAAAGTGGAGTTGTTGGGAGCATGGGCACTTCTTACTTTGGCTTCCCAGTTTGTTATTTCTGAGATTTTTGTGTAGGGAGACTCTAAGATTGTCAGTGACTGGTTGGAGGGAAAAGGACATCATCAAGTGATTACTCTGGAGTGTTGGAAGGACAGACTTATCAATCTTAGAAAGCTCTTCCATAATATTACTTTCCAGTATTTTTTTCAAGAAGAAAATTCTGAAGCGGATATCCTTTCAAAACAAGCACTTATTAAGGTCCCTGGGAAAATTGAATATTGTCAATGTGAAGGGGACCATGAAGTTTCTCATTTGTTTTTAGAACTTTTCTATATTTTGAAGTTTGCTCGATAGTTTATGTTGGGAATCTTGAGGGGAGGCATTGTCGGAGTCCTTTTTCATTGGGCTCTTGTTTTGGGTATTTTGGTAATAGTATTTGTATGGTGATCTAAGTTGGGGCTGGGGTTTGTTGTGGCATGAGTGCTAGTGTTTTGGATGTATCCTATGGAATTATGGTAATCCTTCCATATGTATTGGGGTTTTTTGGCTAATGGTTATCTTTTAATCGAGAAATTTATATTTCAATATGAATATAAAGAGAAATTTTCTGTGCAAAAACAAAAAGTAGCAAAGAGTTGACACACTCACATTCATTAGTTAGGTTTTGACCTTAATTTTTATTATATAATTTACATATATCCTTTAAATTTCCAAATGGATACATCATTTACATAGGGATGGTACTATTGACTTGGTATCAAGATAAAATTAAATAGATATATAACATATTTTAACCAATAATATTTTCAAAGATGGGAAATTGTCGGTTCATTTTAAATCTTAGAGTAAATAAAAAAAAAAACTTCATGTGTATGGAGAATTGAATTGGAGAAACCACAAATAATCATGCGAAAGCCTCAGTCTTATAGAAAGGAATTTTGTTTCTGAAAAATCAAGTCATTGAAAAGATGACAATGGTTGGAGATTCAATTGTCGTCATTTGTCATATGATCTTTAAAACATTACAAAAAGAACCATAATCAAGTAAGATCTTATTATGAATTTAAAACCTTGTAGAAGGATTTAAAAAAAAATAAAAAATTCATAAGCCTAAGAGGATTAAATCCATCAGCAGATGCAATGGCCAACAAGACTTGCAACTTGGAATAGTTTGGGAAAATGGGGGGTGGGCAGGGGTGTAGGTGGGGTGTGGGGGTGAGGAATTTTGCATCCTCCTATAAGTTTTAAACCCACTCAGCATACATTAATGACCTCTTTAACATTACGAGACAAGTGGCAAAGCCACACTTTCATGCATTCAAGCTTGAGCTATAAGACAACCCATTGTGTTATACATTCAAGCCTATGATAACTATTCTTTGTTAGCTCTGATAAGATAGGATGGCACATAGCATGTTGGTCTTCTTCTTGGGTTTCTCCTTGGTTTTTGATATTTGTTTGGAAGTTTCCTCATTTTAGATGACCAAGTGGTTTCTAAAGTAGCCTCTTCCTCCTGGTTTATTGGAGTGTAATTATGTCAATTGATGGGATTTGGTGTAGTATCTAGGGAGATTTTTGTTGGGCATATTCCTCTGTATTCCTTCATCGTGGCTAGGAAATTCACAACTTGTTGACAATTGCATGGAATCAAAGGTGGTGATATATGAAACTAGTCTCTGGGTGGTTGTTGAATACATACCCTTGTTATGTATTTTACAACGCCGAGAAACTAGATGCTCTACAAGTCTTTGTCTTGTGGAGACACTTTGGATTCGATTTAATGGATAATCCCCACAACCACCCTAATCATGACTCAATTCGAAGATGTGAAATCCATTGCAATGGCAGTCAATAGAATGTATCTCTAGCTAGGGGAAGGTGGGAAACTTGGAGAAAAGAATGGGAGAATAATTATGCAAAAGATTTAAAATTGACAAGAAGGCAAATGATTAGGATGAAGGCTAAATTGGAGCAGCCAAAAGGTAAAATATTTATCCTAGAAGTAGGGGAAGAAAGTAATAGGGACAAACTAGAAAACAAAGAAGATGTGATTAAAGAATTGCAAGAGAAAGTGTGGCATATGGAGCTGAACCAAAAACCAAGATTTGAAGACTTGGGGAATTTCGCATCCCCAACACTTTCAATAGGTTCCTTTGGACAAGATCAAGAAACATCTATAAAAGAAGACGTCATTCAACAACACTTTGAGCATATACCCTTTTATTGTATTTTCAATTGTAGGAAAAAAGAAGAATGCCCATTAAAAGTATGGTAGAAAAAATGTTTAAATTTTGATGTTTTTTAACACTATATTTTTTCTTGGTCAATATGTAAGGCTTTACACAAGCCAAATAGACAACAGTAGCACTAGAATTTTGAAAATAGGGAAGATAGGTCATGGTTATCAGCATCTTCGGAACTTCCTGGAAGTTTTTTGGATAGCTTTTCCCTCCTTTTGTTTTTATTAAAAAGATGGATAGTATAGTCGTAGCTCCCCCTTTTTATTTAATACAAAAATTTAGTAACCATTTATGTTAAAAAAAAGGGGGGGTAAGCAAGGTATTACATTCTCCTCCCCCTTAGAATTAGCACCATCCTTGATGCAACTTTCTCTTAAGCTTGATGTAGAAATATGGAACACTACTTTACCCTTAAACTTTATCTAGCTATATTACATATAACAATTCACCTTGTTAATCCCAGAAATCGACTAATTGACAATTATGTAATCTATTTATACTTCTTTTCAGATCTAATTGATCTCAAGGATTTGCTCCCTATGCCATTTATTGTCCTCCCCGTGGATTCCAACTGATCTCAAGAATTTTCTTTGTGTACAATTTATTATCCACCAAGGATTTTCTCCGTGTACAATTTATCATCCACCTTATAGATCCCAATGATGGACAAGGTCATCATTATGTTGGCTAAGTAATATTTTATCAACTTCAATTAACACAAACAAGATATCATGACCTATTTTCCCTATAGAAAATTATGACATTAGTTTTATATCATCTTATGCTTATGCATTTGTAAAAGTAAAGAACATCATATCGAATAATGAAATTTTTTATTTCTCTACAATACTTGATGCATGAAATTTTGTATTTCTCTACAATACCTGATGCATGTGTTGATTTGATGTAATGCATGAATTTTTTTATTTCTCTATAATACTTGATGCATGTGTTGATTTGATCTCCATGGTAAGTTATTCTTACTAACAACAACAAAGACAATATTTTATTTCTTTTTTGTCCTTCATGAGTCACAATTCATCCAATATTATAGGGATTTTCACAATTCATTATCCATCCAATATCACACTCATAACCAATGTGCATGATAATATCAAAAAACCAAATTTACGAGAAAGAGCGCAACATTGGTAAAAATATATACAGATTTTAGAATAGAAATACTCCAAGAGAATTCAACATCAAGCGTTGACTATAAATTTACCATACCTGTGTGGATCCAAACAACTATTCACCCACAAAATATCAATAACATCTTATAATGATATTCGTGTTCAAAATTCCTTGAGGGAATTCATCATTAAGTGTGTCAACAATCACATACGTAATGGTATTATGTCTTTACCATACTAGTAGGTATGTAACAAAAAACTCCAAGTCACTTATTCTCAAATTGGATCTAAAAAAGGCTTTTGATTGCATTGATTGGGATTTTCTTAAATTGATCCTAGCTCAGACAGGTTTCAACCATTCAATGATCAAGTGGGTTATGGGTTGTGTGGTCAGTGCTAACCTTTCCATTTTGGTCAATGGAAAATCCTCCTCCTTCTTTCAAAAGGGCAGAGGATTGAGGCAAGGTTGTCCCCTCTCTTCTCTTCTATTCATTTTGGAAATGGAAGCATTGAGCCTTCTTCTCAAATTAGGCCAAGCTGAAGGAAAGATCTCTGGAATAAAGGTGTCCAGAACCATCAAAATTTTTCACCTTCTCTTTGTTGACGATGTCCTCATCATGACAAATGGCACTCTTCAGGAATGGATAGAAATGAAAGAGATCATATTCAACTTCTGCAGACAGGCTTGGCAATCAATTGGGACAAATCCACTTTCCACTTTGAAAATTTACATCAACATTCTCTGGACCAGATAAAAGGTATATTTCCCTACTTTTTCACTCCTCTTTCCTTTGGTCTCAATTACCTATGCTACCATTTAAAATCAGACTCTTACCAGACATCGGACTGGAATTGTCTTCTTGCCAAAGTGGAAAGAAGATCTTTCCACTGGTGCACAAGGTGGCTCTCTCTTGGAGGTCGGTTTACTCTTATCAAAGTTGTCTTAGAAGGACAGGTTGTGTATTGGATGGCCCTGGATGCCATCCCTGCCACGGTCCTCACAAAACTCTGCAAGTTGATTTTCAACTCCCTCTGGTCAGGTTGTTCTGAACACTCTCGACAACATCTCTGCAATTGGCAAGATCTAGCTAAACCAAAACAAAAGGGAGGTTGGGGGATCTGAAATCTCTTTTACTTTAGTCAAGCGCTTGCGTCTAACTCATTCTAGTGAGTGATGAATTTTCCTGGAATTTGGCACTCTGTAATTCTTTATAAATACATCTGCCACCACACAGTCAATAGTTGTCTTTTATCAGAGATGACTACTACCAAATCGAACTCATTTTTTTGGAGGAATATCACAAAATCGAAGCATCTGCTCACCCGTTGGATTATTTGCCTCCCAGGCTCAGGGCACTCTATTTCTCTTGGACGTGACCATATTTTGGGAATGGATGATACAACCACATTATCCCCGTAGCTGATTCCACAACTTCATATAATAAAAATTGGTACTTATACCAAATCTGTGACACTACCAGATCAAATTATCTGCCTAATACCTAGATTTCCAAAGCATCACTTGGACTCAACTCTGAGCTATCATGTGAATGGAATAAATTATGCTCGGCCCTATCTCATTCAGGTATCCATCTTTCAGAATAAGAATATCATCTCCAGTGGTCGGGGGAAAATCGATCAGACATTCCTACTGTTCAAAATATATATGCAACTATCACTAATTCACAAGGGCACACAGATTTCAGAGGATGGTGAAAACACATATGGTCCTAGCACATTCCACCCAAGATCAAAGACTTTACCTGGCTAATGAATGCATATAAACTAAGTGCTTGTGATATCCTCTTAAAAAAGGGGGCCAAATTATTTCCACCTTTGCCTCTCTGATTCTAAATCTGTAGATCACATATTTATAAAGTGCTTATTTACTAGACATGTATGGGATAAAATTGCTTTGGCTCTAAATTTTCAATCTATTTGGGATGGGAATGAGCTCTCAGACTGTTTTGACACTTGGGCCCAAAGGGAACACAAATTCTTGCATCTCCCACCTCTAATTTGTTGGACTATATGGCTGGAAAGGAATAAAACTATATTTGAAGATGGGACCCCTTCCACAAGTGTTGCAGCTTACAAATCCCTCAAAATTTTTAACTCTTGGAAGGATTCACTTGCTAGAAAGCCAAGACTTCAACACATAAAGAAGGGTCCTGATTTAGATGACACTCCTACAGGATGGTTCGATGGATCAGTTCTTTCAAATGGCTCTCAGAGTGGAGCTGGAGGGTTAATCAAAATCTTTCTAAACACTTTTTATAAATGGACTTTCAACTGTGGCCCGGGCACCAATACCAAGGCATAACGTTTGGGTGTCTGGGCCACACTATACTTGGCCTCTAGAATCCCTCCAAGTTCTTGGGGATTCCAAAATTGTTATTGAATGGATGAGAAACAAGGGCGATCTATAAGCTATCTCCCTCTTGTCTTGGAAAGACAAAATTAGACTTCTACAACCCACTTTCAAAAAACTCAGCTTCAATCACATTTATCGTGAGCACAACAAATCTGTTGATCAACTTTCAAAGACATCCCTCCAGAAAAAAGAGGGTATCATATCTTACAACCTCTGGATTTATGGCCATGAGGGCCCTTCCCTCTTTCTAACTCTTTTCTAAGATCAATTTTTTACCTCCTTCCTTAGAGGACTTTCTCGATATGAAATTTGGAGTTTTTCACCTGGTCTTAGAAATCTCTCTTATACTTCTAAACTTTATTGTTTCGACAACTCTCTCTTCAGTTACCTGACAACTTCCACTTTTTGTCACTCTTTCCATATGAACTTTCTCCCTTTGCAGGTCGATAGACCGCTATAGGCGAAAGTTATATTTCTTATTCAGCAGATTCTCCACAGTTAGCGATTGTAACCTTCTGTTATGAAAACAAATTATATAATATATAATTGAGAAATTTTCTCGTTGGAAAAAAAGGTATGTTAATATTTGTGAATAAAATAGAAGGAACCAATTGTTCTTTTGGTCTTAAGAGCACTGTGTTGGTCTCCCACTAGAGTACATGTAGTGAATTTTTTAATCCACCTTTCTAGTCACAATAGTTGAGGCCTTCCTTGTAGGATCCCATCCATGCAAGGGTCACTAGAATATGGGTAGTGATTTTTTTAATCCACTTTTCTAGTCACAATGGTTGAGGCCTTTCTTGTAGGTTCCCATCCATGCAAGGGTAAATATGTATACATATTTTTCTATCTTGAAATAGCTTCCAACTATCTAAGTATATCATGTTTGTTTTATTTTCTATCCCCTAACTAGTACAAGGCATTTCTTGTCATCTACATCCAATCAAGAGTGTGGAATTAATCCACTTGACTAGTTCCAACTAGGCATAGTATTCCTTGTTTGCTCCCAACTAACCAATCCAAACACTTATTTTGTTTGACTATCTCCAGTTACCTTCAATCCTTCTTTCTCGACTATATTTAATTATCTAACATCCCCAATTTTAATCCCCATAACTCATAATGTAATTATGATTTAGGTTGGTAAGTCGATATGTTGGGGTGAAGGGCCCATATTGATAAATATGACCAAGGGCCGAACTATGTATTATGTACATTGAAAATATTAATAAAAATATCAATCGTTGGTTGTGATACAAGAGAGACAATAATCATGTGGGGCTATGATTCCACATGAGAGGGGGCTAAAGGGGGGGATCCAAAGGGGAAATCCATATTATTTCTTAAAGCTATTGTTTTGAGTGAACCTTCTATTTTTTATTTCAGTGTTCCCAAAGCCATTCATTAAACACATGTAAGAGGGTTGGTGTGAGGAGTCACATCCCATAGTTATTGGGAGCATGGGTTTGAAGTACAATAATCTTTGGGAAGAGTGAGAGTCAAGCAAGCAAGGAAAATTTGTATGGGACAGAGAGTAGGGGTAGACAGACAATTTTATGCATGGAAACAAAGGAGACAACGAGAGAGAGAGTTGGAGTTGAAGGCGACAATGGTGGATGTTTCAAAATTATTTTGAAGTCGTTGAAGGGTAAAGAAGCAAGCTATCGGACTCGTAGAAGAAGCAAGTTTTCAAGCCTGTAAAGTGAACTCCCTGTGTGAGAGTTTCATTGAAGCAACAATCTTTCTTATGGTAGTTTTCCTAGCAATTGACATCTGTGGAGTCCCCGGTAGAGATATTCCTGGCCAACCCATGCTTGAAGCCTTGATAAATGAATGATCCAACCTGAAGAACTATGAGCAGAGAAGGGGGTACATTCCTTGGGCCAAGCAGGTTAAGGGGAAGAGAGCTGGAAGAATCAGGATAGTTGTAGGAGAATACTAATGGATTGTGGATGAAAATGGGTTATGTGCATGTGGAGAATTCTTTATTGAAGAAATGACTCAAGATCCTTGTGAAGGTTGATGTGAACACTCATGAAGTAGTTGAGAGCTCCTGGAGTCCCCAATTGTGATATTTTTGGCCTACCTGTGTTGGGAGCCTCGATAAATGAATGGTATAGCCTGAGGGACTACGAGGAATGAAGAGGGGACATTCCTTAGGTTGTGCAAGTTGAGAGGAAGAGAGTCGATGGATTGGAACTATTGTTAGAGTAGAACGTGAGTTTTGGGTTGCTAGATGTGAAGAGTGGACAATCAAGAGGGTCATATCTCCTTGTGGACTCATAGCCTCAACTTAGGGGTGTCTTGTTGTTGAGAGAAAATTAACAAGCATATGGTTAGGAGGAACATCCTTCGTGTCTAGCCAGTTGATTATTTTAAAAATAGATAAGTTTGTTGTTGTTTTTATTATGATTATTTTGTTGTGTAAATGTTAATTTGAATGTTGTTATGTTGTTGGGTATACATGCATTCATGGTTATATATATATATATATATATATATATATAAGGGGCAACAAGTTCATAAAATTACAACAAACATTTAATAACATAATAAAAACCATGAATGCATGCATACCCAACAACATAATAACATTCAAATTAACATTTACACAATGAAATAATCATAATATTTGGGTGGGGTGTGGGGTGGGGGCATGGCATTTAAATTTTTTTTTTAGCAGGAAATGACATTAAATTCTAGTATCAGAGATATGGTTTACAACACTCGGAGTTGTATGGGTCAAAGACATCACGCAGAGGTAGAATTGTGTAGATTTTAACCTTGTACAATTATTTACTGCAAACAGATTTTCAATAAAATAACAAAAAATATACAATGGAAAATACACACATTACACAGATATTTTTCCCCTAGAAACCCAAACCGGGAAAACCAACATACTCTAAATTCATCTTCTTATGCATTCTTTACAATACAATATACATATAGGATCCTGTATCATCCCAAACCCTAATCCAATAACCCAGATTAGTCAGCAACCCTAATTCTTTAAACAGAAATACAAAACCATCGACGAAAACCATGTGTCAGAAACTGCCCAAAAAGGGATGCAAAAAACTGCCAAATAATATAACACATACCCAAAATTCACCCACTTGTTGTTTTCTTTGGGGTTGTAGGGTTACATCTAAGATTATATATCTAGGGTTTTGAATAGGAATAATACTTATGTATTTATTTTATTTTTTTTATTTTTTTTAGGAGATATTTTATTTCTAAGATTATATATCTAGGGTTTTGAACGGGAATAATCTCTGTATTTTTTACCTTTTTTACCCAGAATAATCTATCTAGTTTCTTTGGACTTCTCTGTCGTTTTCAGAAAAAAAATTTGGCTTCTTCAAAAGGTTGAGCATTTGGACATCTGAAATGAGGTGAGTCACTTTTTACTTTGATTCAATTTTAATTTTACGTAAAGAGATTTAAATATGTTTTATTTATTTTTTTATTTTAAGTTTTAGAAGTAAAAGTTGATTTGAGAGATAAAGTCAATCCATAATAATAATTGTTACATCTTTTTTCTCTTCTTTTCAATATGATCACTCCACCACCTATTCCAAAAACTCATCCTAACAAGGGGAGGCCCCCCAAAATCACCCTAGAGATCCTTTACGATTATATGGAATCAGTAGAAAAAAAAGGAAAAGAGAGAGAGATGCCAAAATCCAAATAGAGTTAGAAACATTAGTAAAAAGGAGTGAAGAAAGAGACGTAAAACTCCAAATAGAGCTAGAGGCAATGATTGATAAAAAAATAAAGATACCATTCAAACTCAAATAGAGGATAGATTCTTAGGGTTCAAGAGTGAATTGCAGACAATGAAGAATAGAATTCAAGAAATGGAAAAACATAAACAATCAACCCAAGAAGGAGAGGTTGAAGAAAATCACAACTTGAGAGATAGGATTAAAGAGCTAAAAGAAAAACTAACCAACGATTTGTCCCTCAGTAATATGGAAAACAAATTGGATATCAAACCCATCAAAGAGGAAATGAATAAGCTAATCGAATTGGACCATGAGCGTAACAAAAGAGCCTTGAACCTCATAATTTTTGGTATAAAATAACAAGAAGAGGAGGATACACTAGCAATAGTAAAAGAAGAATTAAAAAATAAATCACAAATTGATACAACTTACCTCATAGAAGCAAAGAGGCTAGGAAAACTAATTGATCACAAATATAGGTTGATCTGTGTCAAATTAAGTTGTAATGGCCATAAATATAGAATACTTAGTAATTCTCCGAGCTTAAAAGGGTCAAGAATATTTATAAATGAAGACCTCATTCCCAAAGACCAAGTTGAATTAAGGAAGAAAGTTCAAAAGGTAAAAGAAGTCAGGAAAGAAGGAAAATGGGCAATAATTAGAATTCGAAAAGCTATTGTTAGGGATAGAGACCAGAAGGATAATAATAAATAGGAATTTGGGACACTTGGGATCCTTTTTTGGAATTATTGTGGCTTTCCATGGCGCAAAGTTCTTATGATAAGTTGGATCCCAAATGATATTAATATTATCTGTCTAGCTGAAACTTGGGAGCATGAGGAGTATAAGGTCCCTAACATGGAAGGATTTGTCTTGTGGTCGACATGGAACAAAAAATCCCACCATAGAGGGATAGGAGGCATAGCTTGTTATATTAGAAAAATCATTTCTCCTCACATTCAACTTCATAAGATTGACCCTCTTAGTCAATACATTTGGATAGAAATTTCAGACACCCATGCTAAGAAGATGTATATAGAAATTTTTTATTTTGCACCTATTAATTCTACTTTTTATAAGAAAAATAATCTAGATAAAAATTGTCTCTATAATAATTTAGAACAAGATATTTATAGTCTGAAAAATGAAGGTAATATCCTCCTTCTAGGAGACTTTAATGTTAGTACTGCAACAAACAAGCTACTCTTTTAAGTGATGACTCCAACCATAATCCTTTATGGCTAGATGAGGACCTTTTTTTATCTAATAGCTACAAAAGAAGCTCTGAACACCTAATCGAGAATTTGTTTGGTACTGAGTTGGTCAAGCTCTATAGCTTTGAAGACCTAATAATTTACAATGGAGTAATGAAGTGGCCAAACTCCAACCAAATGACCTATATTCATGGGCTAGGTAGCAGTGTTGTAGATTATGTTATATCTGATATCCCCATTTCCAACCAAATAACAACTTTTGACCTTTTAAATGACCATGAGCCTGACTCTGATCATAAACTTTTAACCCTAACTCTAAAATTTTCCATGCATAGGAGCACCATTGAAGAGAATTCTGATAATCAAAGGAATTTGCACTTTAACAAAAGTAAAGTTGACATTTTCTTAAAGGATTTAAATAGTAAATTAAACCTCCTAACTTATAAGGACAACATTGAAGAGCTCTATCATAATTTTACAACTACCCTTTCCACTTCTATTAACAAGTTCTCTTTTGAGGTGTCCCATAAAAATAATAATAGAACAACCAACCCTTGGTATGATAAAGAATGTAAAATTGCTAGGAAATCCATTAGGGATGCTTCTAATGATCCCTTAAAATTCGATAAGATCAATACATACAAAGCCCTAATTAAAAGGAAAAAAAGATACTATATCAATAAAAGGCAAGAGAAACTTTCACAAGTATACAAGTTGGATCCTAAGAAGTTCTGGAGCCAAATTCTAATATGAAATACTAAAGAAAATAATAGGATTCCCTTAACGGGATGGAATTCCTACCTTAAAAGTATTTATGATTTCCCTAATGCCATGGACACCATTCCTATTGTCCCTACAAAGGAAGAATTTTTTTCTTTAGATGACATCGAGTTCAGGGTTAAGAGACTCGCAAATTGGAAAGCTAAGGACATTGAAGGATACCAAGCTGAAAATTTTAAAATCGAAGGGCCAATCCTTATCCCTCACACACACAAGATCTTCAATTTAGCAGTCAAGCAAGGCTTCCCTAAACCCTGGATGCAAAGCCTCATTGTTCCTATTTTTAAAAATGGGGACAAAAACATTCCCTCTAATTATAGGACCATTATGATTAGCCCGATTTTATCCAAGCTTTATGGAATTATTTTGGAAAAGAAGATTATCATTTGGCTAGAAAGTCACGGTAAAAGAGCTAAAGGCCAGGCCGAGTTTAGGAGATATCATTCAACTGTGGACCATATTGTTACCTTTAGGATCATTGCAGAGGAGTTTCACAATACTAAAACCAATATTTTTTGTTGTTTTGTTGACTTTAGAAAAGATTTTGACATGGTTCCTAGGAAAAACCTTTGGAACAGGTTGGAAGAGATAAAAGTGCCTCTCGAGTTGAGGGATGCTGCAATAAGGATGTATGAGAATATTATTGCTAAGTTTAAAAAAACAGAGGGATGGTCAAAGAGATTAACTGCAATATCAGAGTCAAAGAAGGTTGTCCCTTGTCCCCTACCCTTTTTGGCATATACATTGATAAGTTAGAAGAATTCTTGGAAAAATCAGGTTGTGTCAGCCCTACTCTCATTGGTATAGTCATCAATGTTCTTCTTTATTTCAATGATATCGTTATTATGGAAAGGATTCCCCCTCATCTTGAAAACCAACTAAGAATCCTCAAGGATTTTTTCTCCAATATGGGTATGACTGTTAATACTGATAAGACTAAGGTCATGATTATTAAATCCAATAAGATCCCTTATGGTACCTTTGTATATGACAACAACAACTTGGAGGAAGTGACTTCATACAAATATCTTGGAATTGATATTCACCACAAGCTCAATTGGAATTATAGCATTGAGAAAAGGATTATTGGTGGATGGAAAGCTTATTATGGGCTTGAAAACAATTGTAAATCAACTGATCTTTGGAGTTGGGATAAGAAGAAAATCCTCTTTGAGACTCTTGTTACACCTGTTATTATTTATGGATGTGAAGTCTGGGGCTGTAGAATCTCTCGTGAATCCTAGATAAAGATAGAGCAAATACAAAAGAATTTTATAACCTATAATCTCAAAATTAAAGGAAATACACCCTATGACGCAACCTTCCCCACTCCTCGGAGAATGATCGCTCTCACCAGGACCTTCTCTTCTCTTGGCCCGAAGAGTTAGATCACTCTTCAACCTCCTGTCGGAAGTTCTAAATACCCACAAAACTCTCCTTCCCGGCGATCAACCCTTTGCCTCTCCGGGAAATCGGGTTTCGTGTTATCGCGAACCTTGTGGGCATGTTTCTCGTGCTGTCCAAAACCCCGAAACCCGAGGGGTCTCAATGAAAACACTTTATGTTCCTGTCGAGGATTTCCCTATCGGGAAATCGGCATACGTAATGTCCCTGTTCAATAGCACCATGAATCCCCGAACCCCGAACTCCGATTCGCACGTGCGATATCTCCTTGTCACGTCGCCTCCTCTCTCCATTCTATCGGAAATCGTGTGATCGTGACTTCAAAGGTCACAATTCCTTTGCACTGGGAAGTCCCGAATGTTGAATCCCGACCTTCCAGGATTTCGTGCCACCTTTCCCCGTGGCGATCAACGGCTCCAACTGCGTCAGGAATCACTAATCGCGATTTCAACAAGTATGAAACTCTTACCTCCGCAAAACCCGATGAGCCAATTCCCGATGGCTCTTGGCTCCTCCCTGCGCCTAAGATGTAAATCCTGTGCAATGTCTCCAAGATCCGGCGGCTATCGGAACTTCACAAATCTCCCTTGCGAATCCTGGCTGTCAATTCCTCCTCCTCAAGGATTTCTCCCGCTCTGAAGCTCCTTCCTATTCGAACCTTCTCTTGGGTCTGTCTCCACGGTATTCTGAAGGAACTATCCCTCCTGAGCTTGTCAACTCTGATTCCTTCAGAGAATTTGCTCAGACTTCTCGTGCTCGACCTTCAACAACTTCCACGTGTTGGGTCTTTCAGGTTCTGTGCACCTCCGGCAACAGTAGCCTCTGCCTTATTTTGCTTAGAATCACAACTCTAAGACTTCGTCTAGCCTGCACATGCCTTGCATGGCTCCAGTGCCAAATCTTCACTTCTGAGATGAATGGAAACAAAAGATTTCTCTAATTGAACCCTGCAGTCATGCACTCCTTGCGAACAAATTCAACTACACTTCTTCCAGGAATTCTCTGGCTCAATTAGAGAAACAATTGAAACTCATTCACTCATCTTCCCAGATTTCAATTTAACCATGAAATCACATGCACAACATATTCAAAGAAATTGCATGACCAGAAAGCAAACATTCATGAGCACATAAACAATATACACAGAGAAACAACACCAACCATGAAATTGAATCACAGACTCTCTTCTATTAATTCAAATCTGTACATGGGTTTCTGTATACAATTTCTCTTCTTGCTCTTCTCTTCTGAATGCTTCTGAATTATGTTACAATGTACAAGTGAGGGTGTCTATATCCCGTTTCCCTCTTGGATTCTAAAGCTGTCAATTCTATAATTAAAATCTACCTACCAGCATTAACTAAAATAAATTTCGTCTATCTACCTAAGGACGAGAGCTTATCCGCTCAAGGTCCATTACAATACAAGTGCTCTTCTTTATAAATGACTTCATTAAAGAGTGGTGCAACAACTTCCAAGTATTTCAAAATGTGTGCTGGCATTGTCCAGTTGTTTCCTCTCAATGTGTTGGCTCGCTTGATGAGTGAGCGATGCTCCTGCATCATACTCCTCGGCTTGAAAACTTTCATGGGCTCCTATCCATGAGCTCCTGCACAGTCTGTCCATGCTTCTGTATCACTGCTTCATTTTCCCAGCTAGCATCTTCCACTGGGTGATTCTTCCATTTGACCAGGTACTCGAAATACTGTTTTCGCCTGGTCTTTCTCCCCACTCGCTTGTCCAGTATGCACTCTATCTGTTCTTTCTCTGCTATCAGCATCTGTTTCTACCACTGGATCACTGGTTCCTCAGTTCCAGTTTCTTCTCCTCCAACCCTGTACAGATATAAATCTGCAACATTGAATATCGGAGATATTCCGATGCCATCCGGCAATTCAATATCATAAGAATTCTCTCCAAACTTCTTCAGGACTCTGCATGGTCCGATTTTCTTCATTTTCAGCTTGTTATATGTTCCCCTTGGGAACCTTTCCTTTCTCAGATGTGCTAGAACAAGATCCCCAACTTCGAACTGAAGTTGTCTCTTCCGCTGATCTGCTCTGCACTTGTACTCTTGATTCGAATTTATCAGTCGTTGCTTCACCTTACCGTGAAGTTCCTTCATCGCCTCAACGAACTCCTCTGTGCTCGCACTGCTAATTGTAGCCTGTTCTGACTCCCTGAGTTCAGAAACTCCCCTTGGTTATGTCCCATACACAATCTGAAATGGACTTCTGCTTGTACTCCGATTCAGTGAATCATTGTATGAAAACCTTGCCTGTGGCAATATGTTGTCCCAGCTGCTATGGTGTTCTGTCACCAGGCTTCTCAACAAGTCTCCCAGACTTTGGTTGACCACTTCCGTCTGCCCATCCATCTGCAAATGGTAAGCTGAACTAAATGCCAAGTTAGTCCCTAGCTTCTTCCATAGCGTCCTCCAAAAATGCCCTATAAATTTGGTATCCCTGTCCGAGACTATGCTTCTCGGCAACCCATGAAGTCTAACAACCTCTTTGAAAAACAAGTTTGCGATGTGAGTCGCATCGCTAGTCTTCTGACATGGAATAAAGTGTGCCATCTTCGAAAACCTGTCCACCACCACAAAGATAGAATCAACCCCTCTCTGCGTCCTCGACAGTCCTAATACAAAATCCATGCTGATCGCCTCCCATGGTCTCTCCGGTATGGGTAATGGCTGATAAAGACCTGCGTTCTGTTTTCTCCCCTTTGAGTGTTGACAAATTCGACACATGTCAACAAACCTCTTGACATCTGCTCGCATGCCTGGCCAAAAATAGGATTCGCTCAAGTTCGCAAATGTTTTGTCGTCGCAAAAATGTCTTGCCAAGCCCCCGCTGTGCTTTTCCTTCAACAGATTCTCCCTCATGGAGCAATATGGAATACACAGTTGATTACCTCTGAATAGCAATCCCTCCTGAATCATGTAGTCTATCCATGGGCTCCGATCTCTGAGAATGGGATTCTCAGCTGCTTCATATGCTTCCCCGAAGTCTGCATCTCCGGTGTACATGTCCTTCAGATTTTCAAAACCCAATGTCTTGACTCGGAACTCCTGCAACAACAAACATTTTCTGCTCAAAGCATCAACCACTTTGTTAGCAGTTCCTGAAATGTGTTTAATCACAAACATGAAATTATGCATATACTCTACCGATTTTGCATGCTTCTAGTTCAACTTTTCCTGTTGACTCACAAACTTCAATGCATGATTATCGTTGTACAATACAAATTCCTTTGGGATCAAGTAATGCCTCCACTTCTTCAGTGTTTGTATGATGGCATAAAACTCTTTATCATATGTGGATTATTTCAGCTTTGTGTCATCCAACTTCTCGCTGAAATATGCAAATGGCCTGTCCTCTTGACTCAAGACCGCTCCTATAGCATATCTGCTAGCATCACATTTCACCTGAAATGTCTTCTGAAAGTCTGGCAACACTAACACTGGTTGCTCTGTGATCTTCCACTTCAGCAGATTGAAGTTCTTCTCAGCCTCTGTTGTCCAATGAAAAGACTTATGCCTTTTCTTGACTGTGTCCATCATTGTTGCGCTAATTCCACTGAAGTTCCTAATGAATTTCCTGTAGAAGCTAGCTAATCCATGGAAACTCCTCACCTCAAAAACATTTCTCGGTGATGGCCAATTCTTAATCACTTCCACCTTTTCTGGATCCATTTTCAACTCATTTGTTGAAATAACAAAACCCAAATAAATGAGCTCTGTCTTCATGAATGAGGACTTCTTCATATTGATCAACAACTTCTCCTGTTGTAGCTTCCTCATCACGATGGCCAAATGTCTCAAATGTTCAGCCTTCGTCTTACTGAAAATCAGTATATCATCCAGATATACGATGACAAACTTTCCGATGAATTCCCTCAGGACTTCATTCATCAGCCTCATGAAAGTGCTCGGCGTGTTTGTCAAGCCAAACGACATGACTAACCATTCGTACAAACCTTCGTTTGTCTTGAATGTTGTATTCCATTCATCACCTTCCCTCATGCGAATCTGATGATATCCACTCTTCAAATTAATCTTTGAAAAGTGATTTTCCCCACTCAGGCAATCCATCAGATCATCCATTCTCGGCAGTGGAAATCTGTACCTGATGGTAATTTTATTGATCGCCCTTGAGTTTGTACACATTTTCCATCCTCTGTCTTTCTTCGGACTAAGCATTGTTGGAACAACACACAGACTCAGGCTTTCCCTAACCAATCCTTTGTCCAATAGCTCCTGGACCTGCTTCTTGACTTTCTCATTTTCCTGTGGCGTCAATCTGTATGTAGCCTTATTCGACAAACTAGCTTCGGGTATGAGGTTGATGTGATGAATCACACTCCTCATCGGTGGAAATGAATGGGGTAGTTCGTCCACTATGATGTCAGCGAACTCTCCCAGTAGTTCCTGAATCTCATCTGGAAAGTCATCCACTCTTGTGCTAGTTAGGACAATTCTCGGTTTCCTGACCACAAAGAATTGTGGATCTTCTTTCTTCTCCATCTCTGTGAAAATTTCCTTCCCACTCATGAGAAGTATTGTGTTGCTTACTTCCGGCTTCACCTCTTTATCTTTTATCGGAAGCAACCTGTGTGTACTCCCATCCTTCTCTAGGGTATATGTGTTCATCCTCCCATCATGAACCACATTTATTTCATATTGCCATGGTCTACCAAACAATAAATGACATACATCCATGGGAATAACATCACACAAGATTTTATCATTATACCCACCTATTTTGAATTCAACCAAACATTGTTTAGTAACACTCACCTGATGTCATTTTTGTAGCCATGATACTTTATATGGACTCGGGTGATCTGTTGTCTCCAGCTCCATCTTTTCTACCATCTTGGTCAAAATGAGATTATCGGTGCTTCCGCTGTCCACGATGACCTTGCATTTCCAGCCCTTGGTCTTGCATGTGGTCCTGAACAGTTTGGTTCTCTGAGATGTGTCCTCCACCTCCTTCTCAGGTGTCAAAAGGACTTTATGCACCGTCAGTGACCTTCCTGCTTCGTTGTCTTCATTCTCAACATCATGCCTCTGTGCTTCAGTGATGTGATCTTCTCCGCTATCCTTTTTCTTCTCTGGACACTCGAATGACTTGTGCCCATTCTTTCCACATGTAAAACATGTGATCACTCCACCTCTTCCTCTACCTCGACCTCTAGTATGAGGAAGTGTGTTTTCATCAGCATAATCTCCCCGCTAATCATTCTGCTATCCTCTTTGATCAACCTGTGGTTGTCCTCGCTGTGAGGGTCCACCTCTCTCAACCTTACCCTGAGGTTTCTTCCATTCCTCCTTGGGCTTATGATATTTCTCCTCGGAAACTACCTTGCCTTTGGGCTGACTTCTAACTCGCCCTCGCTGACCTTGCTTACGACTCAGCTTCTCTTCAACTTTCAGAGCCATATGGTAAGCGTCCTCAACTGTTTTGATGGTAACCATTCTTAACTCATCATGAATGTCATATCTCATACCATTCAGATATCTCGCCACCTTCTCATAATCACTCTCTCGATGACCTGTCCTGATATTGAGTCGATAGAATTCTTCGGTGTACTCTTTCACCGACATCAACTTCTGTCTCAGGTTCTGCATTCTCCTGAATAGAGTGATTTGGTAATCCCTTGGGATGAACTTCGCTTTCATCTTCGCGATCATTCGATCCCAGCTTTTGATCTTTTGCTTGCCTTTGTAGCACCTATCTTCTTGTAGCTTGTCCCACCATAATGTGGCATGTCCTTTCAGTTTAGTAACAACATGTCTGACCTTTTTTTCCTCTTCGATATCCTCATAATCGAAGTAGGTGTCAAGAGATCGGATCCAATCCAGCAACTCTTTTGCATCCAGACTTCCTTCATAGACTGGAATGTCCATTTTGGTCTTAGAAATCATTCTGTAAAAGGCTTTGATCAACCGCTCGGTTGATGCATCCTCTGCTACGACTTCTTCTTCATGTCCAACTTCCCCTTCTACTTCGGAGTCACTAAGATCCCCTGCACCAACTCCACGTCTTTGAGTTGTTTCCATCTCCTCGAGTCTTGCTCGAAGATCTCGCATTTGTCTTTCCATATCTAGATTCCCTGCCGGCCTACCTCTTCTTCGCACCTCCCTGTCTTCAGGATCAGGTGACTGCCTTTCTCTCCTTGGCGTCATGATGAATTCTCTTCTCCTTCTCTGCTACAGAAGCAAATAACTATTCCTTCTCTGATACCACCCTGACGCAACCCTCCCCACTCCTTGGAGAATGATCGCTCTCACCAAGACCTTCTCTTCTCTCGACCCGAAGAGTTAGATCACTCTTCAACCTCCTGTCAGAAGTTCTAAATACCCATAGAACTCTCCTTCCTGGCGATCTCCCCTTTTCCTCTCCGGGAAATCGGGTTTCTCGTTATCGCGAACCATGTGGGCACGTTTCTCATGCTGTCCAAAACCCCGAAACCCGAGGGGTCTCAATGCAAACAATTTTCGTTCCTGTCGGGGATTTCCCTATCGGGAAATCGGCATACACAATGTCGTGGTTCAATAGCACCATGAATCCCTGAACCTCGAACTCTAATGTGCACGTGCGATATCTCCTTGTCACGTCGCCTCCTCTCTTTGTTCTATTGAAAATAGCGTGATCACGATTTCAAAGGTCGCAATTCCTTTGCACTGGGAAGTCCCGAATGTCGAATCTCGACCTTCCGGGATCTCGTGCCACCTGTCCCCGTGGCGATCAACAGCTCCAACTACGTCGGGAATCGCTAATCGCGATTTCAACAAGTATGAAACTCTTACCTCCGCAAAACCCGATGAGCCAATTCCCGATGGCTCTTGGCTCCTCCCTGCGCCTAAGACGTAAATCCTGCGCAACTTCTCCAAGATCCGGTGGTTGTCGGAACTTCACAAATATCCCTTGCGAATCCTGGCTGTCAATTCCTCCTCCTCAAGGATTTCTCCCGCTCTGAAGCTCCTTCCTGTTCGAACCTTCTCCTGGGTATGTCTCCACGGTATTCCGAAGGAACTATCCCTCCTGAGCTTGTCAACTCTGATTCCTTCAGAGAATTTTCTCACACTTCTCATGCTCGACCTTCAACAACTTCCACGTGTTGGGTCTTTCAGGTTCTGTGCACCTCCAGCAACAGCAGCCTCTGCCTTCTTTTGCTTAGAATCACAACTCTAAGACTTTGTCTAGCCTGCGCATGCCTTGCACGACTCCAGTGCCAAATCTACACTTATGAGATGAATGGAAACAAAAGCTTTCTCTAATTGAACCCTGCAATCACGCACTCCTTGCGGACAAATTCAACTGCACTCCTTGCAGGAATTCTCTGGCTCAATTAGAGAAACAATTGAAACTCATTCACTCATCTTCCGAGATTTCAATTTAACCATGAAATCACATGCACAGCATATTCAAAGCAATTGCATGACCAGAAAGAAAACATTCATGAGCACATAAACAATATACACAGAGAAACAACACCATCCATGAAATTGAATCACAGACTCTCTTCTATTAATTGAAATCTGTACATGGTGTTCTGTATACAATTTCTCTGCTTTCTCTTCTCTTTTGAATGCTTCTGAATTATGTTACAATGTACAAGTGAGGGTGTCTATATCCCGTTTCCCTATTGGATTCTAAAGTTGTCAATTCTATAATTAAAATCTACCTACCATCATTAACTAAAATAAATGTCGTCTATCTACCTAAGGACGAGAGCTTATCCACTCAAGGTCCATTACAATACAAGTGCGCTTCTTTATAAATGACTTCATTAAAGAGCGGTGCAACAACTTCCAAGTATTTCAAAATGTGTGTTGGCATTGTCCAGCTGTTTCCTCTCAATGTGTTGGCTCGCTTGATGAGTGAGCGATGCTCCTGCATCACCCTATCTCATCCTCCTCATAGAAACAAGCCTCTCCCCCATTGAGAGCATGGCTATGACTAGATACCTAATGTATAAGAACAAGTTAAACAACATGGAAGACAAGAGGCTACCTAAAATTACTTCAAAATCAAGTCATAACCACCATCGAATCAAGCAGGGATGGCATAAAGACGCCCGATCTTGGCTAAACTATTGGAGAATCATGGAAGAAACCATTTTGCAGAATAAATATACTATTAAAAAAAACGTCAAATCAAAATTTAACAAAAAAATGTGGTGTGATAAAGAGTTAGAGGAAAAAAGAAAATTAAGGTATTATAAAGATGTAATCAACCCTAATCTAGAAGATCACAATTATCTATCTATTTTGTCAAGTGTAAAGAAAAAAAAACCATTGCTAAGATAAGAACAAATTCTCACGAGCTCCATATTGAAACTAGGCATTTGTCAATTCCTAAGACACCATGGGATGAAAGAGTGTGCCACCTTTGTGACACAAAGAAGGTTGAAGATGAAAATCACTTTCTCTTAGATTGTCCAGCCTATACCCATATTAGATCTCATTTTCAAAATATTGATCACACTACCAACCTTCTTAACCTCTTAACTCAACAAAAATATGGTGATCTTGGAAAGCTTATCTTAATGATTTTCAAGCATAGAAACAAAATTCTAAAGAATCACAAGTAATCACTTAGATTCTTAAGGTATTATAGACCAATTAGGTCTTAGTGGATGTTAATCATCATCATCATCATCATCATAGTCAACAATCCAAGGAAACAATGCCCATAGATCCTCTACACCAAGAGAACTTCTCAATGCTCACAGATTTTGTTAACAGATTTTGTTAATGCACATTGAAAATTCCACTACAAACTTTTTTTTTCTCATCCAACTGATTGCTCCTCTAAACAGGTTAAACACATACCCACTTGTATATCCTTTATGATCCATATCTCCAGCCCAATCTGCATCCACAAAGCCATGTATGTCCAACACTCTATCCAAAACTGGTCTTCCTTGGTAGCACAATCCATAACTAGTAGTGCCACACAAATACCTGGAAACTCTCTTTATTATTCTCCAATGTTTCTTCCTTGGTTTTGACATATACCTACTCAAAATTCTTACTACATGTGCAATGTCAGGTCTAGTACAGACCATTGCATACATTAAAATACCAACCACACTCGCATATGAAGCATGAGACATGTCCTCCTCCTCTTCATGTGTCTTGGGACACTGATCCACATATAAATTTACACTTACAGGAATAGGGACCCTAACTGATTTACATTCTTTCTTATTAAACCTCTGCAATATGGTCTCGACATATTTTCTTTGATTTAACCAGAGTTTCATATTTTTCCGATCTCTTTTAATTTCCATGCCAAAAATGAAATTTGCATCACCGAGATCCTTCATGTCAAATTTAGAGGACTACTGAGTTTTCACATCCTGGATAATCTCCTTGTTGTTTCCTATCAGCAACATGTCATCCACATACAAGACCAAATAAATCAAATGATCACCAATTAATTTGAAATAGGCATAGTGATTCTCTTTTCTTCTTGTGAATCCAAATCCCAACATATGAGTATCAAATTTTTTATACCACATTCTTAGTGATTGTTTTAAACCGTACAAGGACTTTTTCAGCTTGCATACTAGTTCCTTCTTTCCCCTTAAAGCAAAGTATTTTGGCTACTTCATGTAGATTTATTCTTCTAGATCCCCATGTAGGAATGTTGTCTTCACATCCATCTATTCTACTTCAAAATAAAATGCAACAGCAAAAGATAACGAAAATCTAATAGAGGTTTACTTGAAAACATGAGAAAAAATCTCAGCAAAATCAATTCCCTCAACCTGGGAATAACCCTTTGCTACTAACAGAGCTTTGTATTTCTCCACTTTTCCTTCTACATTCAACGTATTTTTAAATATCCATTTGTTTCCAATGGGATTTCTTCCAGTCGAAAACTCCACTAGATCCCAAGCCTCATTCTTATCCAACACTAACATTTATTCAATCATGGCCTTTTTCCATAGTTTTCCATCCTCTGAATCCACTGCCTCCCTAACAATTCTAGGATCATCATCAGTAATAGACAAAGAAAAAATTGAATGGAAATCATGTGGAGTATACCTTTCCGATAGGTTTTTTTCTCGAACCGATCTCCTCAATATTGGCGTATGAGAATCTTCTTCTTCTTATTCTTGTTCTTTTGGAGAGTTCGATTCATCATCCTTCAACTCAAACTCTTTTTCCTCTAGTTCTTACTTACTTGGTAGGACTTCATGTTTGACAACATATTTCATTTCTCTAAATACCACATCTCATCTATACACAACCTACTTAGTTTATGGGTTCCAAAGCTTATAACCTTTGAGACCATCTTTATACCCAATAAAGATACATTTTTCATATTTCTTGTCTAAATTACTTTTGTTTTCCTTTGGAACGTGAACATAGGCCTTGTTAGCACTAGAAGTTGACTCTTGACTGCTAAAGAGTCCATCCTAGCACATCTTCATTTAATTGTGTTTTAGAAAAACTTAGAGAGTGGAAGGATTAGTGCTAAGGTAGTGAGATAACTGCAAATCAATAGTTGGCCATTGGGCATGGAGTCCATTAAAAACAATAACCATGTCTCAACATTCTCATCTCTCTCTCTTTCTCTCTCGTCTCATTCAATGCTCATGAATGACTAAGTGGGGAACCTCAATCCCTAGACTCCCTTTTTGTTCATCTTTATGAAAATTAACTAAACCTAAGATCTAATGGTTGAGATTAAATATTAGGCCATTTAGACCTACAATTGTGATTAAAAGTCACTTTATCACAACTAAAGTCACTTGAGTCACATTTTTCATTAAATATGCTCAAAAGTCACTTTAACTTTATATCTCATAAAGTTAATGTTTTAGGGATCACTTTTGGACATTTTCCCACATGCTAGATGCCAAGCCTATGTGGGAAACACTTGTCTGAGGTACAACCTTTTAAAAACACCTTGATGAGAAGAGGATCTCATGGATAAAATTAAAAGTATATTTCCAAGATAAATATTTGTCCGAGCATTAATATGAAAGGAAAATAAAAGAGTTCTTTGAACTCAAGTTGGAAAGCATGACAATGGATGAATATGAAAAGAGGTTATTTGATTTGTTGAAGTATGGTGACAGCATAAAAGATGAGAAAGTAAAAATCCAAAGGTTTCTAAGTGGTTTACCATCTTTATACATTGAAAATATACAATATGATAACCCCAAGACTTTGGAGGAAGCCACAAGGAGAGAAAAACACCTTTTATGAGTAGAGTAGAGGAAGACCAATTTTCCAAAAATCTTGGAATGACAAGATGAAGGGTAAAAATGATCAAAGGAAGAAAGGTTTTAAGACACCCTTTTTCAAGAACAAATCCCAAGAAAATCAACAAGGTCATCCAACCCAAAATTAACACATAACTGTATATTCATTTGGGAAAAGGATAAGGAAGCAGTTTGTACAATGTTGGGGATGTGAGAGAAATCACTTATATAGGGACTGCCCTCAAAAAAGAGAAATAATGAAGACTATACACAATATTCAGGAGGATGAAATAGTTGAATACATGGGAGGAAACATGCCAAGGATATATGTAGCCTTGGACAACAAACAAGTAGTATATCAGTCCCCCATAATTATAGTGGAAAGTAAGATTGATAACCATCCCATAGAAATTTTATTTGATTTTGGAGCTAGCCATAGTTACATAAACTCTAACATTGTTGAATATTTCATTTGCAAAGGAGTAAGCATAAGAAATATTGGTTAGTTCAATTGTCCATAGGGGCTAAGAGGAAAATCAATGAGCTAGTTAAAGATAGTCTATTAGACATGAATGGACTCAACACAAAGATAAATGTGAACATCATATTGTTGGGTTCATATGATTGTCTAATTGACATGGATTAGTTGGAAAACACCATGTTGCCCTAGAATTTGACAACAAGACAATCACAAGTCTTGATGAAGAAGGGAAACAAGATAGGGTTCAAGGAATTCCAAGAGTTGTAGTTGTTAGAGAGGCATCAACTATGCAGTTGAAAAAGAGCTTCAGGAAGGGAAGTAATTTTTTGCAGCCCATATGGAAGAGGTAGCCAAAGATAAAGTGGAAAGCATTGAATAAAATCTGGTCTTGAGGGATTTTGAAGATGTTTTGGGGGAAATTCCAGGATTACCACCAAAGAGAGACATCGATTTATCTATTTATTTGGTTCCAAGAGATGCCCCAATGTTCAAGACACCTTACAGAATGGGCACACCAAAGTTGAAAGGGTTGCATATGAAGCTCAAATATTTTTTAAAGAATGGATATATACGCCCAAGTGTGTCACCTTGGGGTGCCTCGGTTATTTTTGTAAAGAATAAAGATGGAACCTTAAGACTATGTATTGATTTCAGACAGTGAAATAAGGTCACCATAAGGAACAAATGTCCTTTTCCAAGGATTGATGGTTTATTTGATCAGCTGAAATGTGCAAGAATATTTTCCAATATTGTCTTGAGATCAAGTTATCATCAAGTGAGAAAAAAATAATAAGACATCAACAAGATAACATTCAGGATAATATATGGGCATTATGAATTCAGGGTAGTGTCATTTAGACTATCAAATGCACCAACAGTGTCCATGTTCATGATGAATGGAGTGTTCATGGAGTACCTAGAAAAGTTTGTAATTATGTTCCTATATGATATAATCATCTACTCTAAATTAGAAGAGGAAAACGAGAAACATTTAAGAATGGTGTTGCAAGTTTTAAGAGAGCATAAATTGTATGTTAAGATAAGTAAGTTCATATTTTAT
The DNA here is from genome assembly GCA_009831015.1 of Picea engelmannii. NCBI lineage: Eukaryota > Viridiplantae > Streptophyta > Pinopsida > Pinales > Pinaceae > Picea > Picea engelmannii. The sequence continues at coordinate 145,017 of ML782872.1, read as the reverse complement.
CAAAAGAAGATCCACTACTTGGGGAATATAATTTCAGCAGAAGGTGTATCAGTGGATTCTAAGAAGATAAAGGCCATTAGGGGATGGCCAATGCTAATAAATGTCACAGATGTCAGATTATTTATGGGTCTTTCTATTTATTACCAAAGATTTATAAAAGGATCCACAAAGTTTGCAAGTTTAATCACTTCTTTGCAAAAGAAGGGAGTGAAATTTGAATGGACTTAAAAATGTGAAGAAAGATTTAAGCAGTTGAAAGACATTTTGACAAGTGTGCCAATATTGAATATTGAATATCTGGATGAATATTATGTGGTTTTCACAGATGCATGAAAGGAAGGGATCGGTGGTTTCATCACTCAAAAAGGTCAAGTTCTATGCTACGAGTCCATAAAATTAAAAGAGCATGAGAGAAATTATGCTACACGTGACTTGGAATTAGCAACAATTGTACATGCATTAAAAATGTGGATACATTACCTCATGGGGAGAAAATTCGAGCTAAGGACATACCACTATGGTATTAAAAAAAATTTTGGACAACCAACATTAAATGTTAGACAAACTTGATGGCTTGAATTTTTGAGTGAATATGTCTTTGAAATTAAGCACATCTAAGGTAAGGAAAATCAAGTGGTTGATGCACTCAGCAGGAGATCACATGAGATGCATATGACAACCATTATAATGTACATGATTGATTTGAAAGATAAAATTATTGCAACAACAAATTTAGATCAACAATAACTAAAAATAAAAGAAACATTACAACAAGGAAAATTTCAGCAGACATTTAAATACTATGAGCTGTAAGAAGAGGGAATTCTCATGTACAAAGGAAAAGTATATTATGTGTCAAATTCCAATGAGGTGAAAAATGAAGTGATGAAGGAAATGCATAATGTGTCATATGTTGGGCGTGCCCAAGATATCATAAGATAATTGCAGCTGTAAGAAGTCAATACTTTTGGCCAAGAATGAAGAAACAAGTCGCTAATTACATAGCTAGATGTCTAGAATGTTAGAAGGTGAAGACAGAGCATAGACATCTAGTTGGGTTGTTGTATATGTTTCTCATTCTAGAGTGTAAGTGGGAATTTTTCACAATTAATTTCATTACTAAGCTTCCCAGAACAATGAAGCAACATGATTCCATCATGATGGTGGTGGATAAATTAAGTAATGAAACACATTTTATTCATGTAAATACTACACACAAGGCAACACATATTGTAGAGATATATATGAAATAAGTTTCCAGGTTACATGGAGTGCCTAAGGCAATAGGAGACCCAAAGTTTACTTCAAATTTTTGGAAAGGTTTGTTCAAGGGATTTAGAACAAATCTAAATCTTAGTATAGTGTATCACCCATAGTCATATGGGAGAATAGAGAGAAATATATCTAGCCATGAAAGTGGGAATATTATATCCACTTAGTGGAATTTGATTACAACAATAGGTATCAAGCCTCATTGAAAATGTGTCCATTTGAAGCATTGTATGGAAGTAAGTGTAACACTCCAGTGAGTTGGGATATTTTAACTCACAGAGTTGTTATTGGGCTAGATTTGTTTAAGGAAATGGAAGAGAAGATGAAAAATATAAAGTAGAATTTAAAGGCTGGAAAGGATAGGAAGAAAATTTATGCAAACAAGAACAAAGTTGTTATAGATTTTGAAGTGGATGAGCATGTTTTTTTTAAAAGTGAAAGCGAAAATAAGTTCGCTAATATTAAGAAGTTTCTCAAAGTTGGCAACAAGATATTGTGGATCTTTTGAAATCTTAGAAAAGATAGGGCTAGTTACATACATGTCAGCATTGTATGCATCCATAAGAGTGCATAATGTATCTCATGTCTCATTATTAAAGAAATATGTGTCTGACCCTAACCACATAATTGATTGGACTGTGATCCAAGTGGTGCAAGAAGGGGATTTCTGGGTGGAACCAATATGCATCCTAGATCGGAAAGTCAAGGTACTTAGGAACAAATCCATAGGGTTGGTAAAGGTTTAATGGACATGATACAGTCTTAAATATGCTACGTGAGAGTATGAAGAAAACATGCAGGAAGAATACCCATAATGTTTTGACAATTTTGAAGAAAGTAGAATGCAAGACTCCATTTTGAGCAACTAGAGTTCTAAAACAACATCTCAGAGCCCTAGCCAACCTATGTTGGGGGACCTGATAAAAGAATGGAACATTCCTTGGGTTATACATGATAAACAAATAGTGCATTCCTTGGGTTATCCATGATAAACAAAAAGTGCATTCCTTGGGTTAGCAGATTGAGAGGAACATGAGATTATGGTTGGAACTGTTGTTGAAGTTGTAAAATTGTAGAATTTTATTTTTTTAAGCATTGTGATGTAAATTTGTATATATATGTATATCAACATAGTGTGCATAAAGGACGATGCAAAATTGTAGAGGAGGGGGAATGTAACATCCCTACTATAATCCCCATTTTAATTAATGCTTAATGTAGATATAATGTGTGGCTACAACCAAGCGATGTATATGCAAATTGTATTTCTGAATTTAATAATAAAATGTGACTCCAATTTTTAGGGGAAATGCATAGAGATGGAGGATAAATTAATCCAGAAGAAAGGGGAGAGTATAGGAATATGTCTAAGATGGGTCCAATGGGGGAATTACCCATGTCTATTAATTCCACCCACATTCTTGAAGTTTATTATGACTATGTATTAAACATTAGTTTTTGATTGAATGTCCCCAAAGTCAGTCATTGAATGTGTGTAAGAGGGTGGGTGTGAGAATTCACATCCCGTAGTTATTGGGAGTGTGGGAGATGAGTACAATCATCTTGGGGAAGTGTGTGAGTCAAGAAAGTAAGAAAAAAAGAGGAAATTTGTATGGGGAGTTACAACAGTTTTGGACAATTAATTTATTGGCATGAATATCAAGTAGAGAAAAGGAAAGAGATATTGGAGCCGGAGCAACCATGGAGGGAAAATTTTGGAGCATGATGGAGCATTTTGGAGTTGAATATTGAAGAGTCGGGTTGTTAGGCCTGAAGAGTGAACTCCTTTGTGAGTTACACTGTAACAACAAGTGTTGATGTTATTGTTGGTAGTTTTCCTGGCAGTGAGTTCCCTTGATTTCCTAGTAGATATATTCCTCGTTACATGTTCTAGAGAGACCTTGATAAAAAAAATGGGACTCCCAAGTGTAACATACCCAACCACTAGAAGGCTAGGAACACTACCTCAAAAACACACTTCTAAACTGATCTCGAATTCTGGTAATAATTAATTAGAAATAAAGCATGAAAGAATGCAATAACCACACATGCAATAATCAAGGTTCACGCTAAACCATCCAAGAAAGAAACAACATGCCATGCACAACAAAAATGACCAAGCATGCACATAAAATACATCTCAGAGATAAATATGCATAATGGAATATAAATTATGCAGAAAAACCAAAGAGAACTTATCTTTAATTAAACCATCACCAACTGGGTGTATACCAAGGAAGTTCCTCCAAACCATAGACATTGTTGTTCCAATTCTCAATAGAAGGTCACCCTCGAGCCAGGACTATGAATCCACAAGGATGGACCCTGGGGAAAATTTAAAACACATGGAAGTTGGCTAATTAGCTCTCGATTTTTCCTAACCACACAACAATCCTAGTTTCCATTTATGTTTCCCCTTCATCCTGCACAACCAAAAGAAACAAACCCTTTTCTCTGCCATGCAGTACCTCAGGTTGTTCCATTTATCTGCAAGGATATAATGCTACTATTAAGGAAATATCCATGCTGAAAACTCCAAGGATTCTCAATTGTGATAGTTCTTTCATAAATACCATCAATATCATGCTCAGATGCATCCATTCCAACCTAGAATGATAAGTAATTCCTCACAACCATCTCACAATGACTCTCCTCCTTCTGCCATGTGTTTCCATGCTCAGCCCAAGAGCACACGAATTAGCAATAGTGAGATGAGGAATTCTCAAAATGAAATGATTAACCAAGAAAAACCCACATCCAGGGTTTATATAATTACAAGAACCAAAAACCACATGGATTCCCAGAGAAGCTCATGTAACCCCTTTCTCTACTAAAACCAAAATGGGTAAATAAAATATAATAAAAAAACTTATCCCCTTTAGCCCCCTCTCTCGTGGAATCATAGCCCCCTGTCTCATTTTCTTTTTCGTCTTGCAACCAACAATGTATATATATATATATATATATATATTACATTTCTAGGCACTCTGACCCCTTTTCAACTTTAACGGATCACCAGCCTAAGTCACAATTACATAATACATTCTAGTTCATAGGGATAAAAAGTTGGGGTGTTACATCCCCCTCCCCTTATTTTGACACTATCCTTAGTGCACCACATCATTCCAATGTTATTAACATTACTTTTCTAGGCTCTATATCCTTTACTTTGTCGAGGAAGTCCATCCAACGCTTATATACATAGGCACTCTAGCCTAAAAATAAACATGTATACAGAGGCACTCTGGCCCAAAACATGTATAATGATCTTCAAAATTTATAATTATGGAAGAAGTTCCATCCAGTAAGTTCTCCTTCCCTATTAGTTTGCACAACCCAAAGAAATGAACCCCTTTCTCTACCATGCAATCCCTCGAGTTGTTCCACTTCTCTCCAGGGCTCTAATGCACTCAATCAAGAAGTTTTGGAGATGTGGGTCCAAGAACTCTAACTACAAAAAGTCTATTGGACTTTCTTCACTCTATGCCTTAATCATTGAGTTTGATTTTATTCTAGTGATATTTTTCCCAATCTTCCATCTTCCATATCCAAAACCTCATTTGTATTACAAACTTATAGTCATCATGACATATCATTATAACAATTTTCAATCATAAATGTCAAATCTGTTATATACAAGAAAACAAAATTTTCTAGGCATGAGCTTCATGCTCATAATTCGTTTGGATCTTGCAGTTGCAGGCATCACCCAATACCATTATTTCTACAATTTTCTCAACCTTCAATCAGCCAAACCAATTGTTAGCATATCATAACAATTTTTTATTTTTTAAATATGTTTATATACATGAAATAAAATTTCCCCAACATGAGATTTTTTCTCATAATGCTTGGCTCTGCATCTATATATATCAATATTCCTTATGGGATGACATCATTCCATATCCAAGACCATTATTGTTGCAATTCCCTCAATTTATGTGCAACCAAACATATTGTCGGTAATTTTTAAATTCCAATTTCCAAAAAAAAATATACAGAAAAAGAAAATTTCCAGACATGAGCTTCTTCTCAGAATGTTTGGCTCTTGCAACAATAGGCATTAGTATTCTTTATGGGCTTACATTTCTTCCATATACAAAACCATTCTTGCTGCAATTTTCTCAACTTTCTTGCAGCCAAACAAGATTGTTAATACTCTTGCACATTTTCAACAATTCATGAAATGATCTCATAATTGAAATTTACCAACAATAATCATTTCTAGCCATTATTGACATTAAAATCGAATTCAACTATTAACGGGAATGAAACCATCATTATATACACATGTATTGTCAACCAATATTTTCTTTCTTCTATTCATCAATATTTTTATTACTCAGTTTCCTCAACAGATCTTTTTTGCAACTCACCATTATATAATTACTCCAACCTGCAACTTTCTTGTTGCATTATCTAACAACTCCAGAAGTTTTTACAACTTCATGAGTCAACAAAACTCACATCATTTTAGTTGTTAGCATAATAATTTCTATGTCATATATACATGCATTCACCAAAATGCATTCAACAATTCCTTTAGTATGAATTGTGACATTTTCAACAACTCCAAAAGTGATCTCAGAATTGTAACAACAACAATCCATTCACCTTCTTCTAGTATTCATATTAAATATAATGCAGTTATTCATCATTATGTGTTTTCATCACAATAGGTTTTTCATAAATGCAACTAATAATTACTAATAAAATAATAATAAATGTGTCAATACCCATGGCCACATCTACACAATGCATCCATGCATTGACTACATAATACGACAAAACTATGTCATGCATTCCACCATGATGAGTTGGAAGGTATGTCCAATGCCTCAACACATCATCTAAACTCTTCCCAATATTGTCTGACTATTTGGATACCTTCCTCTTCAACCCATACACAACACAAGGAAATATAATTCCTAATTTCTCTTCAATGTCGGTAAAGAGGGTGCAGTCCAAACATTATCCATACAGGGGAAGCCACTGAGCACTCACATAGTGCTATATCCCTTTTGTATCAAACCATATCATGGTCTCACACATGAATAGCCCTATGGATATTCATTGTTATCGAATGAGTATGTCTCCTAAATTAACCTGGTTATGATCTCATAACCAATTATAATACAATATGCAACTAAATTTTATCTAAATGCATTCTAACATCAACAACATTTACATAATCTAGGCATGTTGTGCCCCCATAACATCCTCCCAATTTTATTTTCTTAGTCTCTATCCGAGACAAGAAATTGGGTCCCCCTTTAATTCTTCCAATCAGAACCCTTGCACTCTCTCTCTCTCTCTCTCTCTCTCTCTCTCTCTCTCTCTCTCATGAAAATAGCTACACCCAAGTTATCCTCACCCTGCTTCACTTTACCACTCCTGGTTACTCCTTGGATCACTTATACCCGACGATCCACACTTCGGTGAGTCCCCTCTTCCTACATTGATACTTAGCATTCTGACATGAACATCCTTCTTCCACCTTTGCATTGACATACAATTGTTTTTTTTCATCGGTTCATCGTCTGCCTTCATTTGAATTTGGCCAACATGCTATCACACTTATGCCAAACCTCACTGACTCACATCTTCATCATCGGTGAAATTCACATGATCAATGTCATCTCACCGATATTGGTCACATTGTTATATTCATCATGTGCACGCCTTTAACCAGCTAACTCACATCTACTCGTGTTGTTTTATCGCATAACAATGATGTTCTCTCCCTTTCACTTCATTGCATTGCTTATTGACGAGGTTCACTTCTTCTTCCCGACACACTACCCATTGAAAATTTCCCTTCTCTTGTCGCAAATGCATCAATGAAAGGATTTCAACCCCTCATCATCATTGATCATATCGAGGACAATCTACTTCCTCTCACCAATGTTGATTAGGTCAGCATATTCCACTTTTTCCTTAAGGCTTATCTCGTCACCTTGTCATCTCAGATTCCTTCTTGTTGCATTCATCAATCAATATCCTTACATTTCTAATGATTAAACTCTCCATGTATATCTAAATAGTTGGTCATTAATTTCCTATCTCAACTGATTCACTTCATATCATAGTCATAATCAATTTTTAGTGTTTCCAGTGGCTTTCTTCACGTACATGGTACTAGTTGGTTTGTTTTTCATTTCTTGATGTTACAACTAAATATTCATTGTGGAAGCATCACATAGAATAATATGGTTAATCATAAAACCTACAGATCTTATGTTGGTTCTAAAATTCACTTTGGGAGAAATATGGTCCTTCTAGTTCTTAGACAGTGCTAAGTGCATTGGACGTCAGTTGGTAGTTTTGGAGGATTTATAACTTTGTGCTATTAATGCACAACCTCAGTCTTAATGGATGTATCAAAATCATGTATATCACAAATGACATAGAAACTGACAAAATTAAATTTGGATGAAGAAACAAAAAATGTGGGACCCTAACTTTCATTAAAAATGCCTTTGGGCGCAATTTTTCGGTGTCTATCAAAGTGATTTTTTCATCCATGAAACAAGATAATTTTTTGATTCTCACCATTACAATTCCAATGCAAATAAAAAAATTGAAATCTGAGGTCTGAAAGTGCCAAAATGATCATCTAGGATTTCCCGCTAGGAAAGCCTCGATAGTTGTGGCCATCATTAGAAATGGATCCACTCAAATGATATAACAACATGTTCAATTACACCCGGATGGGATGACACTTGGAAAGAGGAGGGGGACAGGTGGAAGGCACAGTTGGTGGGGGTAGTCAATGCCCCAAGCCACCACCCCCAAATCAATTAACTCCCCATGGTATTCACCATAAGGGACATTAACTTAGTGCACCTGCAGGAGCTCTCAGAGGAGTGATCCAGCTAGGCCACTGGTACTAGATGCCTGAATCGGTCCCGTCAGCCTTCAATGGTGATGGGAGGGTGTTGGCAGCCAATTCGCATTTTTATACTATCCTTATAAGCTTCCTACACCAGTGTTTTGCAACCCTTGATTTTCATCGCAATCTTTGAATAAAAATGACACTATTATTTCATGCATTTGCACACTTGCCTTTGTTCTTGTTTTCACGACTGCAAGCCTGAAAACTTCAATTTCAAAGTCACATTGAAATCGTCACAAGATTGTTATAGTTACTCTTGTCTATGTGTTCATTGTGTTTCCTATTTAATTATAGTTGCACAGTTGGCAAGATACGAAGATCTTTACTCATTTGGTATTCTTTAATTGTTAATGTGACTTCGTTTTTATAAGACTGTGATGATATTCTTATGATCGAGTTTTTTAATACATTGGTGGTTTTGAGGTTCAATAGTCTTTCATCAATTTCCTTGACACATTGGTTTCATGAAAACACATTGATGTTGTGGTTAGACCCTTGGTATAATCATTTCATACACCTTGATATGATCGAACCCTTGGTGTTGGCTTCAAATCATTGTTTTGGTTTTAAAACTATGCTAAAACTATTGCTCGCACAAATGTTTGGTTTGACCTACCATTGATTTCATTAATCGTTTGGATGGCATTGTACTTGACATATCCGTTGGTGATTTAAATCGTTATATGCACCGCCGGTTGTACTTATGAAATGACTGTTTTGCATGGGCTGAGCTATCTCCACCACCTTCGCACATTCTGTCATTAATGCTTTCCCCCTATCCCAAGTCACCTCTGCTAGTTTTTGGGCGAGCCTGTGAGTTATCAACCCTGCGTATACTCTATTCAAACCCTTACCCATGCACCCTGCTCACCGTGTGCTCCCGTCTATGGCGCCTGTGGTGCGCATAGAGCCAAATGGTAGCCAAACTCTATTGCTATTCGATAATGCCCGTAAGGATTTAGGAAACAGTGGTTGGCTGTTGTTTATACAAAGGTTTGAGGGTTTCAACCTTTCGGTTGCCCAGCAATTCTCCCTCACCTTTGATGGGTGCAGGGCTAAAGTCAGTGACATACAGCTCAAGATCAATGAGGAAGTCATAAGCTCTGCTACAGGACTAGAAGCTATAGGCCAAAGATGGTTTAAAAACTCCAAAGTCGACGAGGTGTCGTGGCCTTTACTATTCATATCAAGAAAGATTGTTTCCTGTGATAAAGGTATGCCTATTTCTACCCTCAAACCTAGGTGGCACAATCTTTTGGTGATTGTTAAACAGTTTGTGACCTATGAAGGTCGGTATGGCTTGGTATTTCTTTATCACCTCCAGTTATTGATGAATTTCATGGGCTATCCTTTGAACATGCCACATTACTTCTTATGTAGTCTTTACAAAATGTCTAAAAGATTCAAGTGCGAGAAGGATGATAGTAGCCTTTTTCATCACGGCTTGATTAGACTCATTATCATCCACCATTTAAACCTTAGTGGAAATAATTGGCAAGCCTTTCTATCTAGAAATGGCTTTGCCAATCCAGAGTCCTCTCAAATCGACAAGGCTGTGATCAGTGAGACTTTGGTTGGACCATCCCTGCCCCTTCATATCCTTCTACCCCCTGTCAAACCCTCAGTTTGCCCCGACTTGGACCTACCTGATGCCTTGGTTAACCTGTGTGCTAAGGATGATATTAAGGTCATCAAAAGACCTGGGAGGAAGAAAGACAGTAGTGATACTACTGTCGACAGAAGGGGGAAGAAAAATACTCGATGAATATCAAGACTTGTCGGGAACAAACCTAAACAGAACATCGACCAAAATCCCATAGTGCTGAGCGAGGACTTGGACTCCGATATTGAGCGTTTCCTAGATGAAGAGTACCCCTATTCTCATGGCCTTTGCTCTAAGAAACCCTATGACTATGTCTCTAACTTACCCCCTTGCCTCAAAAACGACCCAAATTACCCAGGAATCAAGTTGCACAAGGAAACCCCTGGTAATCTAAACAAATCCTCGCATGTGATGCCAAAGCTCGACCAACCATCATGCATCCAATGCAACACTCAGCTAGAGCGTTATTACACCAATGTTCCCCTATTGCAATCAAAGATCAAATCGTTAGAAGAACAGATGACAGTGCTGGCGAAGGAGAATGACAGGTTACAATCAATTAAAAGAAACAAAAAACCACCGTTTCGATTGTCTTCAGGAATGTCGAAGCAGCAATGGCCTTCGTCAATTCCAAATTATTATGACCGAGTTGTTTTCTGATTGTCTAGGTATGAATTTCAATATGAATTTTGTTTTTGAGTTGGTTCGAATAAATATAACTGATTGGATTTTCTCTCAATAGCTCTGTTCGTTTTGATTCAAAATGATTCTGTTATTTTCGTTTTACCTAAAAAATTTCGTTATGAATCATGAGTGGGAAATTTGTTTGCTAAATTCGGACACACCTACGATTTAGTTAATATGATTCTATTGTTCTCAGATTAATAGAATCGATTGATTGGTTTTGATTTTGGTTTGATTCGCTTTAGAATAATTCTGTTGGTTTGAATTAATGTAGTCGATTGGGTTTTGTTTCTCGTTTAGTTCTGTTCGAATATATATTTAAGGAATGATTCTGTTCTGTTTCCATTTTAGACTTTGACTGCATTCGATCTATATAGGAGATTTATTTATCAGACACATCTATGATTTGGATTGATACGATTTCTTTGTTTTTGGATCATGTCAGCCCTAAGCTGTCTCGATTCATTTATTTTGGCTTCATTTTGAAATGATTCTGTAGGCTGGAATTGGAATGATCCTTTATGTGTGTAATGCATCGATATCAGTGAGTGGTTTGATAAATATAATGTAATCTATTGATTTCCAAAATGACTTTGTTAGCTTTGATTTTGAAAAAAAGATTTTGTTAATGGCTGAGGCGACATAAACTATTGCTTGAATGATTTGTTTAACCAGTTACAGTTTGTGTCGATTAAAATTGGTTCATGAAAATGATTTCATTGCTTTCAAATTATCTAAGTGATTTTGTTACCCCGAATTGGTGATAACAAATGTTGAACAGAGTGCATGTATCTCTGTTACCATTCGGTTGACCACGATTTCGTTTGTTTCAATTTCCATACAAGTTTTGATTTGAATGATTTGTTTGGTTTCTAATTAGAAATCAAATATTTGTTTAATAGTTTGAATATAATCCTTTAAGTTTTGGATTGATTTTAAAATGATTCTATGCTCAAATTAGACCAGCTACAGAATCACAAGATTATGTAGCTAGTCTTAGAATTTTGATTTTTGTTAATTTTACCAATAAAATATCACCTAAACTTGTCTATTCTTGTCCACTTTCAGGTGCATACGAATTTCAATGACCAATTGGCATGTTGTGGCAGTTTGAGAGATTTTTTTGTGATACAGTTTTGTTATAGGTTGTTAGCTTTAGTCAGACTTGGGAGATTATCCCAGATTTTTTGTAAACTGTTTTGTTAATTCCCACAGGGATGTTTTACCCTGTGGGAGGTCTTTAAATACTTGTTTTTTTTGTAAAAAACATCATCACGGTGGAGAGAACCAGACTGTGGATTTATGATTCAGACTGAGATGAAAGTTGATGTCTTGTAACATCTTTCGCTTTCAATATATCAAACTTTTGTTTCAAGTTTTCTGCATATCAGTTTGCAATTAATTATCGAGTACTTTAGCTATCATGATTCATTGCATGTTGATGTGATTTGATTTATATGTTGTCCATATCTGATATCTCTTATTTAAAAATACAACAATCACTTTATTTCAATTTAATGAATACAGGTTTATCTTTTTCATTAATTGAATTGTTTTGCACAAATTGTTACACATAGATTTATCTCATTGTGATGGTTTGTAAATCATAAAATTGTTTTTATATTTTATGTCGTGTTTGTCCTGTTGTTTATATTTGAAGAGCACAACTTCTTCTAGTTTACGAGAAGCTCGTGGAGAATCCGGTGCGGGTTTCCTCCCACCGAACAACTAAATCAACTTCTAGATACAGGACTAACCTGAAGCTATGCTTCAGGTCAGTTTGTTATTCGTTATTTAATAGTTAGCTTATTAGTGTTATTTAAGTAGTTTAGAGAAATATATTAGTTTAGATTCATAGTTAGGGTTATTATTTCTTAGCTTAGATAGTTTTTATTCTATTTCTTTTTCATAAAATTATAAAAATATAAAAAAAATAGTTTCGTTGTCTTAGGACAGATTACAAATGATTTTTGCAGGTTTTAATTTAAATCTGTAATTTGTAAATATTGTATATTTGTAATTAAAGTTGATTCTGTTGATAATTAAACATTTACTTTTATAGAATTATAGTTGTATGATTTAGGTAATAGATTGTATATATGTAGTTTATATTTGTTTATTAGTTTGTTTTAATTATTGTTTTTATTTAGATTAGTTTCTTAGTGTAGTTTTCATTTTTTTTAGGACTTAGATCGGCCAACAGAGCCGCTAAACCCGTCAGGGTGGGTTATCCCAAACGGCTTGGGTTATTTAGACAACCCCGGACCGGATCCACTCTTCTAGTTGGCGAGCGTTCATTTTTGCTCGTCAACAAATGGCGTTAGAAGGAGAGCCTGAAATTTTTTAATGGCACGAGGCGGACGCAAGACTCCTCCACCACCTAATCTCTCACCTATAGTGACAATAAGTCATTTGAATGACAACATTCCCCCTCAAACAACAACCACATCAAACGATGATCCACGGATCATAGTTGAGCCAGTAACCCCAAATCCTACAGGTGGTGACATACAAGAGATTGTCCACCAATCTCTTATAAGAACACATAGTGCCTTAGCCCGTTTGAGGCAACCAAATCGACCTTTGGACCAACCTTTATATTTCTCTGATATCAGAGAACAACTCGGAGGCACTAACCTCACTGTGAACCCTACAGATCCAATCCTCACTCCTGTTGCAGGGGGATCTGGAATACCTCCCTCACCACCTACCTCATCTCCTTCTTCTTCTAGAGAAGACTCCTCTGACGAAGGAAGTTCCCCTTCACAGGCTTCCACACCGCTTACACCAATGGCCAACCAGAACAATCCTGCTAGACCTTGGCTCGACCAGGATGCAATAGTCGTACCTATAGATCAACATCCCTTACCCAAACATCCGGAGAAGTGGCTTCCCAAGTTTTAGCCTGACTCTAAACAGATCGTTGAAGATCACATTAAAATATTTATGTTAGCCATTAGACTCCGCAATGTCGAGCATGAAGACGTAGTCTGTAGGTTGTTCCCCTATACTTTCAAGGGCAATGCATCTACATGGTACTTTTCCCAGCAACCCCATACCATCGTGTCTTGGGAAAAGTTCGAATCCTTCTTTTTGGAAAATTTCGGAGACGGTAAGCCTCCGTAAGTCCTAGTCATGGAACTTTCTAACTTAACAATGAACCCAAAAGAGAAAATTAAAGACTTTAATAAAAGATTCTTAACACTTAAGAACCGAATCCCTACGGATTAGATGCCTGCTGAGAACCTTATCATAGCATACTATACTAAAACTTTACATCAAAGTATATCCATTTGGGTTAAACGATCTAAGAAAGCCATGTTGTTAGAAGCCTTCGAGGAGGCTAGCCAGATTGAAAAAGACATACTTATTCTAAAAGACACTACTAGCAACGAAACATAGACTAGTTCTTCTTCCAAAAAGAAGATCGAAATCCTCCCTAGACCTACTCAAAGTAAAACACAACCTGAAAGCTCGGATTTAGAAAACTTAGCTAAAGTCATTCAAAAACTGTCGAATCAAGTTATAGACTTGAAAAGGATGACCGAAGAAGCTTCTTCGAGAAAAGGGCCTTATAAACCACCGTTTAGGAATCCTTTCCCAACCAACCGACCTAATCCGAATACTGAGGGCCTTAATTTAGAAAGTCTGCAATACACCCTTCAAACAATTCTAGAAGCCCAGGATAACTTGATGCCTCCTGAGATTCCTGAGGAGGTTGTTGAATAAGAGACAGTTCAAGAAGAAGAATCTTCTCCAAACATTTTTGGACACTTCTCATATAGCATATTTCAAGATAACTTCGAGACAGTCTATCCCTACAATACTAGGAGTAAGACAACAAACAAACCTTCTTCTGAAAACACTACGACTTTGCCTCCAAAGCAATCTAAACCAGCTGAGACTAAATAGATTCATGTAAACCCCAACTTAGATTATGATTTAGTTGAAGATCTTAAAAAGTTAAGGGCTAACATTTATGTTTATGAGTTATTGAAATTTCCATTTCTGTTACAAAAAATGTTACAGAATATCACAAAGAATGGAAAAAATGGTAATTCAAGTGGTAACAAGGTTGTTCAGAACAAAGTTCCTCAGAAGCCTTCTACTAAAAACAATCTTGATTCTCATGATAAAGGAAGTCTTCCTGTAAATAATGTAAATAATGTAAATAATGTAGATAAAGTAGCTTCAAAAACTGTGAGTAAAAAACCACAAGCTACCACCCTTAGCACTCGCAGAAATGTACCTCCATTTTTGTTAACTTTTGAAATCTTTAATAGAAACGTGCAAAATTGTATGATAGACTCAAGAGCATCATCCAATGTGATGCCATGGTCTGTGTGTCAGAAGATTAATGTTGAAGTTGAACCGTCCACTTTAAAAATCAGCCAACTTGATCGAACCAGTGTTAAAGTTGTAGGCGAATTAAGGAATGTGCTTATAAGATTATCGTCTAACTCCAAGGTTCATCAAGTTATTGATATTATTGTAGTGGATATTCCAGAATTATATGGTTTGTTTTTAAGCAGGGACTGGTCGGAGCAGCTACACAGCTATTTCGCGACAGATTGGTCTCACCTATGGCTTCCAGAGAACAACAAGCCCAACAAAATCAAGGTAAATCAAAAACGCTACCTTAAGTTCATGGTCACAGATCTGAATGATCCAAATGAACCATTTACACCTTCTATCGATTCACCTGAAATACAAGGGATGGATACCTTCTTCGGCAATTTCATGGTCGAGGCTTCAACTATCACCAACCCAGAACAACAGTCTGAGATTGTGGCATATGTGCAGCCAGCAGCTTCTACACAACGGTCTCATGCACCCGATAAAAATCAAATTTGGTCTCTTTATTTTGACGGGTCAATGTCCAGGAAGGAGCTGGTGCAAGTTGCGTCATTATTGATCCCTCAGGTAATAAAACCCTGATTGTATGTAGGCTAGAATTTGAATGTACTAATAACACAATAGAATATGAGGCTTTACTGCAGGGTCTCAAAAAATCTTTAGATGTGAACATTCAAAACTTGACTGTCTTTGGCGATTCCGAAATTGTGGTTAGATAGGTAAGAGATTCTATCCACTATATTTCTCCGCATCTTAAAATATACCAATCCGAGGTATGGAATTTAATGAATAAATTTTCTTCTTTCAATATAAATTCTATTCCTAGATTGAATAATTCTGAAGCAGATCTATTAGCTAACGTAGCTTCCAAACTCTTTCATGCATAAGGCTTGTCCCTAGATGCATTCTCCGTCGAACTGTTGTTTAGACCATCCATTCCCGATAACATCACGCACTGGAGGATCTTCGACGACGATCAACAGATTATTAGCTTCCTGCATATGGAAGAAACTTTTCAAGGTGCGGTCATAGACGAATGCACTCACGACGACAATTTGCACGATTTCACGGTAATACCAGATTCGAGAACTCTTGAATCTTCATCGGAGATGGTAAATTCGATCCCTAAGTCAGTAGTTAGATTAGAGAATTTTTATGATCTTCAAGATAAATTCAAAAAATCGGTCAATTGTAAAACCAATAGTTCCTCGTTATCATATGAAAAAGTAAACATAGGAACTAATGACAATCCGCAGTGCATTAATTTAGGGGTGGGGTGTTCTGAACAAGAAAAAGATGCATTTATTAAATTGTTCAAAGAATTTAAAGATGTATTTGCGTGGACGTATGATGACCTTAAAACTTTCGACCCTAACATCATACAACACATCATTCCTATGAAACCCCAAACCTTACCCTCCCTAAGCTCAAACCAATCGTCAAAAAAGAATTAAATAAGCTCCTAAATGCTAAGATAATTTTCGCTGTTAGGCACACTCAATGGGTCTCCAACCTTGTCCCTATGCGAAAGAAAAGTGGGGAAATCCAACTATGCGTCGATTTCTGAAACCTTAATAGAGCATCTGATAAAGACAACTACCCTGTCCCACCCATGGAACAGATCCTTCAACAGGTATCTGGTTCTGAGAGGCTATCCTTATTGGATGGTTTCTCGGGGTACAACCAAGTCCTGATGTCTCCTCCAGACCAACTTAAAACTACCTTCCGCACCCCATGGGGCAACTTCGCCTATCGAAAAATGCCCTTTGGACTGATTAATGTTGGTGCCACTTTCTAGAGAGAAATGGACATTACTTTCTGAGGCTTAATCAATCAGTCCATCGTAGTTTACTTAGATGATGTTACTATATTTTCTAAAAACAAAACCGATCATCTAACTCATTTAAGAGTTGTTCTACAGTGATGTCGTAAATACGACATCTCCTTGAGTCCTAAAAAATCCATCTTTGCAGTAGAACAAGGTAAAATCTTAGGATTTATTGTGTCAAGCAAAGGGATGATTATCGACCCCGAAAGGACTCAAGTCATCTCGAAACTCCCCCCTCCTACTTCAAAAAAGTCTATGTAGTCTTTCTTAGGCCAGATAAACTTCGTGAGGAGATCCGTCCCCAGCTTCTCCGAAATGGTTAGACCTTTACAGAATTTAATTAAGAAAGATGCCCAATATCATTGGGGACCCTTAGAAAATCAAGATTTTAATGAAATAAAGAAGACCATAATAGACACTCCTTCTCTCATGAGCCCCAACTTTTCCCAAGACTTTACGCTCTACACTTTTTCTTCTGACCACTCCTACGTTGTCGTCCTAACTCAAAAGAATGTTGAAAACAATGAAGTACCCATTGCTTTTATGAGCTCTTCTTTCAAAGGCACGGAACTTAATTACCCAGCGGTAGATCAAAAAGCCTACGTTGTTTCAAAGCAGTCAAACACTTCCGGTCTTATCTTTTGAAATCTAGGACAAAAGTTATTGTCCCTTACCCAGCCGTCAGGAACCTATTAGTGCATAAATAACTAGGAGAAAAGAGGGCTAACTGGGTTACTTCTTTACAGGAGTACAACATAGAAATTACCCCAGCTCAGATAGTGAGAGGCCAAGGGTTATGCAAGTTAGTTGTTGATTCAGCAGCAAGACAACAAGAAGAAAGTGATAGGTCAAACCTAGGACAACATGATCAAAATGCAATCTGTTGTGCACAAAACTCTGTCAGTCCCTAGTATGACAATATAAGATTCTGTCTTGAACATGGGTCAACCCCCCGTCACCTGGATCCCACTAAAAGAAGAGCGTTAAGATTAAAGTCTGTCTCCTTTCATTTGGCTAATGGTATTCTGTTTCGTCAAAATTTTGATGGTGTATTGATGCGTTGTCTTGAGAAAGAAGAAGCAGAAAAAGTCTTACTAGAGTTGCATGCAGGAGAAGTTGGTGCGAATTTTGGTGGTGACACCATTGCCCATAAAGTTTTGAGAGCCAGTTATTACTGGCCCACACTTTTTAGATATGCCCATGCCTTGTGTCACAAGTGTATTATTTGTCAAAAAACATGAGGGCGGTTACAGAAACCAGCCTTTCCTTTACAACCCATTTCAGTAGACTCTCCTTTTCAGTAGTGGGGCCTTGATATCATAGGTCCAATCAATCTGCCATCCTCACAGCAGCACAAGTTTATCATAACAGCCATATATTATTTCACCAAGTGGTATGAAGCTCCCACATTGAGAACTGTAAATACCAGTCAGGTAATTGCCTTTCTAAATTCAAATATTATCACTCGTTTTGGTATCCCTGACTGTTTAGTATTCGATAACGCTTCTTATTTTTCCTCTCTTGAGATGAGAAATTTCTCTTTAGAAAAAGGAATTAAATTGAAGTATTCTGCTAGCTATTACCCCCAGGGCAATGGATTGGCAGAATCAACAAACAAGAACCTGATTAAAATTATCAAGAGAACGATATCTGAGAATCAGAAAAACTGGCACAATGCGTTGTTAAACGCGATTTGGGCTGATAGGGTAACACCAAAAACTGTTGTAGTTAATTCTTCCTTCTCTCTCGTTTATGGAAGAGAAGCAATCCTGCCACCACACATTCTTCTTCCCTCGCTACAGCTATCGCAGAAAATACAAGAAGAAGATTGTCCCCCTTTGGAAAACTGGATTAATGCTTTGATGAAGCTAGAAGAGGTAAGAGCCCAAGCTAAATGTAAGTTAGATCAACATCAACTAGTGGTCAAAAGCTGGTTTGATTCCAAGTCTGCCTATGATAGGAATTTTGAAGTAGGTGATCTTGTCTTGAAATGGGACAAACCGCATGAGGGAAAGGGAGAACACATGAAATTTTAAAACTTATGGCTTGGACCGTTTTTTATTGCTGAGAAGTTGGGTCCCAACTCTTTCTAATTGTAGAATCTAGAGGGGCAGCCTGACACCTATCCGGTGACTGGCCAAGCTCTAAAAAGATATTTTGCATGATGAAAACCCTTTGTATACTATGTACATATTTTTCTTTTGTTCGCTTTTATTTTGCTGTTTTGGCTTTGAGTTTTTCCTTTACGCTTATCAGTTTTTCTTTTGGAAACACATACCTGCAATTTTTGAACTATTCGGACAAGGTAAACAGAATAATTCTTTCACTGAAATGACTGTTGAAAAATTGTATAAACATCAATTGTAGACTTTTGAAATTTACATTTGTGTTGGAAAAGTTTGTTGTTTGAAAGAAGTTAACTGATTTCGATCTATGAGTAAAGCCTTTCATGCTCATCTATTATATTTTTACGCTTTCCCTATTCCTTAAGGGAATGACTCAAAAGATGTCTCCCTACCTTAGAAAGTTGGTTCTGTAAAAAAAAAAAACCATCTCTGGATCTTGATGAAGGACAGTTCTAAAAAATTATGTTGAGGTCTGTAAAAAAATATGCTAAAATATCACAATTTTCAGCGTCAACCCGCTCAACTATATATCTTCAAAAAAAAAAAAAAAAAAATCTATGGGAAATGCTTGTAAACCCACCGGGATGCTGAACAGGTCTGCTGGAAGCGGGTAAATGCATGCATGACGTCAAGACAACTTCGCTAGGGTACTGAACAGGCCTGTTGGCAGCGAAGCAATGTCGGGTATATAAAAATTTGCAAATATGAAACCTCTTGACCTTAAAACGTCCTTTATTCTGATCTGGAACTTCTTGGCAAGATTCGGATATCAGAGTGGGTTAAATGACAACCCTGTCGAGGCTATGGACGTCTGCTGGAAACAGTGGCTCTGTCAACAACATTGAATATTTTATCTTTAATATCATGGCTTGCTTGTCTTAAGACTGTTATCAGTTTTCATCCTTTAAACGTTGTTGGAATATTTGATCATAATGATGTTTAGACAATCTCCTGGTTATTTTTTAGTTTGAATTATTCTTGTTATCTGAATCTGAATTTGTTCTTTTCACAGAGATAACTTCTTCTACCAGTGTGTCACCATTGTTGGCAGCCAATTCACATTTTTATACTGTCCTTATAAGCTGCCTACACCAGTGTTTTGCAACCCTTGATTTTCATCGCAATCTTTGAATAAAAACGACACTATTATTTCATGCATTTGCACACTTACCTTTGTTCTCGTTTTCACGACTGCAAGTGTGAAAACTTCAATTTCAAAGTCACATTAAAATCATCATTAGATTGTTATGGTTACTGTTGTCTATGTGTTCATTGCGTTTCCTATTTAATTATAGTTGCACAGTTGGCAAGATACCAAGATCTTTACTCATTTGGTATTCTTTAATTGTTAATGTGACTTCATTTTTATAAGACTGTGATGATATTCTCATGATCGAGTTTTTTAATACATTGGTGGTTTTGAGGTTCAATAGTCTTTCATCGATTTCCTTGACACATTGGTTTCATGAAAACACATTGATGTTGTGGTTAGACGCTTGGTATAATCATTTCATACACTTTGATATGATCGAACCCTTGGTGTTGGTTTCGAATCATTGTTTTGGTTTTAAAACTATGCTAAAACTATTTCTCGCGCAAATGTTTGGTTCGACCTACCATTGATTTCATTAATCGTTTGGATGGCATTGTATATGACATATGCGTTGGTGATTTAAATCGTTATATGCACCATCGGTTGTACTTATGAAATGACTGTTTTTCATGGGCTGAGCTAGCTCCACCACCTTCGCACATTCTGTCATTAATGCTTTCCCCATATCCCGAGTCACCTCTGCTAGTTTTCGGGAGAACCTGTGAGTTATCAACCCTACGTATACTCTGTTCAAACCCTTCCCCGTGCACCCTGCTCATCGTGTGCTCCTGTTTATGGCGCCTGTGGTGTGCATAGAGCCAAATGGTAGCCAAAATCTGTTGTTATTCGATAATTCCCTTAAGGATTTAGAAAACAGTGGTTGGCTGGTGTTTATACAGAGGTTCGAGGGTTTCAACCTTTCGGTTTCCCAACAATTCGCCCTCACCTTTGACGGGTGCAGGGCTAAAGCCGGTGACATACAACTCGAGCTCAATGAGGAATTCATAATCTCTGCTACAGGACTAGTAGCTACAGGCCAAAGATGGTTTAAAAACTCCAAAGTCAATGAGGTGTCGTGGCCTTTACTATTCATATCAAGAAAGATTGTTTCCTGTGATAAAGGTATGCCTATTTCTACCCTCAAACCCAGGTGGCACGATCTTTTGGTGATTGTTAAACAGTTTGTGACTTGTGAAGGTCGGTATGGCTTGGTATTTTTGTATAACCTCCAGTTATTGATGAATTTCATGGGCTATCCTTTGAACATGCCACATTATTTCTTGCGTAGTCTTTACAAAATGTCTAAAAGATTCAAGCGCAAGAAGGTTGATAGTATCCATTTTCATCACGGCTTGATTAGAATCATTATCGTCCACGATTTAAACCTTAGTGGCAATAATTGGCAAGCCTTTCTATCTAGAAATAGCTTTGCCAATCCAGAGTCCGCTAAAATCGACAAGGCTGTGATCAGTGAGACTTTGGTTGGACCAGCCGTGCCCCTTCATATCCTTCTACCCCCTGTCAAACCCTCAGTTTGCCCTGACTTGGACCTACCTGATGCCTTGGTTAACACGTGTGCTAAGGATGATATTAAGATCGTCAAAAGACCTGGGAGGAAAAAAGACAACAGTGATACTACTGTCGACGGAAGGGGGAAGAAAAATGCTCGATTAATATCAAGACTTGCTCAGAACAAACCTAAACATAACATCGACCAAACGCCCATAGTGATGACCGAGGACTTAGACTCCGATATAGAGCGTTTCCTAGCTGAAAAGTACCCCTATTCTCATGGCCTTTGCTCTAAGAAACCCTATGACTATGTCTCTAACTTACCCCCTTGCCTCAAAAACGACCCAAATTACCCGGGAATCAAGTTGCACAAGGAAACCCCTGGTAATCTTAACAAACCCTCACACGTGATGCCAAATCCAGAGCAACCATCATGCATCCAATGTAACGCTTGGCTAGAGTGTTATTACACCGATGTTCCCCTGTTACAATCAAAGATCAAATCGTTAGAAGAACGGATGACAGTGCTGGCGAAGGAGAACGACAAGTTACAAACCAATGAAAAGAAACAAAAAACCACCGGTTCGATTGTCTTCAGGAATGTCGAAGTGGCAACGGCCTTTGTCAATTCCAAATTATCATGACCGAGTTGTTTTCTTATTGTCCAGGTATGAATTTCAATATGAATTTTGTTTTTGAGTTGGTTCGAATAAATATAACCGATTGGATTTTCTCTCAATAGCTCTGTTCATTTTGATTCAAAATGATTCTGTTATTTTCATTTTACCTAAACAATTTCGTTATGAATCATGAGTGGGAAATTTGTTTTCTAAATTCAGACATACCTATGATTTAGTTAATATGATTCTATTGTTCTCAGATTAGTAGAAGCGATTGATTGGTTTTGATTTTGGTTTGGTTCGCTTTAGAATAATTCTATTGGTTTTAATTAATGTAGTCGATTGGGTTTTGTTTCTCGTTTAGTTCTGTTTGAATATATATTTAAGGAATGATTATGTTCTGTTTCCATTTTATACTTTGATTGCATTTGATCTATATAGGAGATTTATTTATCAGACACAGCTATGATTTGGATTGATACGATTTCTTTGTTTTTGGATCATTTCGGCCCCAAGCTGGCTCGATTCATTTCTTTTGGCTTCATTTTGAAACAATTTTGTAGGCTGGAATTGGCATGATCCTTTACGTGTGTAATGCGTCGATATCAGTGAGTGGTTTGATAAATATAATGTAATCTATTGATTTCCAAAATGACTCTGTTAGCTTTGATTTTGAAAAAAGATTTTGTTAATGGCTAAGGCGACATAAACTATTGCTTGTATGATTTGTTTAACCGGTTACAGTTTGTATCGATCAAAATTGGTTCATGAAAATGATTTCATTGCTTTCAAATTATCTAAGCGATTCTTTTACCCTGAATTGGTGATAACAAATGTTGAACAAAGTGCATGTATCTCTGTTACCATTTGGTTGACCACGATTTCGTTTTTTTCAATTTGCATACAAGTTTTGATTTGAATGATAGGTTTGGTTTCTAATTAGCAATCAAACATTTGTTTAATAGTTTGAATATAATCCATTAAGTTTTGGATTGATTTTAAAACGATTCTATGCTCAAATTAGACCAGCTACAGAATCGTAAGATTCTGTAGCTAGTCTTAGAATTTTGATTTTTGTTAATTTTACCAATAAAATATCACCTAAACTTGTCTATTCTTGTCCACTTTCAGGTGCATACGAATTTCAATGACCAATTGGCATGTTGTGGCAGTTTGAGAGATGTTTTTGTGATACAGTTTTGTTATAGGTTGTTAGATTTAGTCTTACTTGGGAGATTATCCCAGATTTTCTGTAAACTGTTTTGTTAATTCCCATAGGGATGTTTTACCTTGTGGGAGGTCTTTAAATACTTGTTATTTTTTGTAAAAAGCATCATCACGGTGGAGAGAACCAGACTATGGATTTATGATTCAGACTGAGATGAAAGTTGATGTCTTGTAACAGCTTTCGCTTTCAATATATCAAACTTTTGTTTCAAGGTTTCTGCATATCAGTTTGCAATTAATTATCGACTACTTTAGCTATCATGATTCATTGCATGTTGATGTGATTTGATTTATATGTTGTCCATATCTGATATCTCTTATTTAAAAATACAACAATCACTTTTTTTCAATTTAATGAATACAGGTTTATCTTTTTCATTAATTGAATTGTTTTGCACAAATTGTTACAGACAGATTTATCTCATTGTGATGGTTTGTAAATCATAAAATTGTTGTTATATTTTATGTCTTGTCTATCCTGTTGTTTATATTTGAAGAGAACAGTTGCTTCTAGTTTACGAGAAGCTCGTGGAGAATCCGGTGCGGGTTTCCTCCCACCGAACAGCTAAATCAACTTCTATATATAGGACTAACCTGAAGCATTACTTCAGGTCAGTTTGTTATTCGTTATTTAATAGTTAGCTTATTAGTGTTATTTAAGTAGTTTAGAGAAATATATTAGTTTAGATTCATAGTTAGGGTTATTATTGCTTAGCTTAGATAGTTTTTATTCTATTACTTTTTCATAAAATTATAAAAATCAAAAAACAATAGTTTCATTGTCTTAGGACAGATTACAAATGATTTTTGCAGGTTTTAATTTAAATCTGTAATTTGTAAATATTGTATATTTGTAATTAAAGTTGATTCTGTTGATAATTAAACATTTACTTTTATAGAATTATAGTTGTATGATTTAGGTAATAGATTGTATATATGTAGTTTAGATTTGTTTATTAGTTTGTTTTAATTATTGTTTTTATTTAGATTAGTTTCTTAGTGTAGTTTTCATTATTATTTTTTAGGACTTAGATCGGCTAACGGAGCCGCTAAACCCGTCAGGGTGGGTTATCCCAAACGGCTTGGGTTATTTAGACAACCCCGGACCGGATCCACTCTTCCAGTTGGCGAGCGTTCATTTTTGCCCGTCAACAGAGGGGCATCAATGGCTCCGATTGGCATTAACAATGACCAATGCGCGCATTCTTACCTGTTGTTTGCAAGCTACCACCTCTGCTCAGTGATTCTCAGCCTCTTTGCCTGCCTCCTGTGCGACCTTTGTAACTCCCTCGACCATAATTACCCTCACTCTTTGGTTCTCACCATGCCCCGAGATAGAGGCAAACCTAGGCATTCCACTAGGAACAAGAATGCCTACACCTGTGATAACCAGCTCACAACCTCTCAGCGAGCCCTGATTGCCCATTTTAGCCATCCCCATAGACCCTCTTGCAGCACTCAATCCACCCTGTGCATTCCAAAAGTGGAAAATCCGCCTACCTCGCCCCAAACTCAAGCTCAGTCTTTGCTTTGCATTCCCAAAATGGAGACCTCATCCCTCACTGAGCATTCTCCTTCGCCACCCCAACACTCATTGACTATCCTCAACATAGTCAAAGAGGAGGCACTTCCCTCTCTTCAACATCCGGGCACGAAGTTGGATGACGTTGAGCCACCTTCAGCTCCACAACTAGACCCAAGCCTAGTGAAAATGGAAGGGTCTCCCCCCAAGGAAAGCCTCCCAAGCCCTTCTACCTCCCATGACTTTTAGCCTTGCTCATGGGAAGGAGGTTGCATTATGGAGGAGGAAATCCCCCCAAGTTGGAAACTGACAGGATATGGGAAGAATCCAATTACAATGGAAGACACGGGAAAGGATGGTGGTGAGGAAGGCTTGCATCACACCTATCATCTTGCAGTGGAGCATCTGGAGCTTCTCTTTGACATCCGACAGCGGCAGGACGAGCAAGTGCATGGCTAAAGGACTATCCATCAACGACTGGATCTATTGTTCGAGGCACTCTCAGATGCCCCACCACATGCACAATGCCCCACCTGCAAGTAGAAGTTTGTCCCGGTCTACACCATCCATGGACATCTAGGTTCCCCAAAGGCTTGACGTGGCCCACCCCTATCTCTAGTTCTTGTCAATTACCATTTTCAGAATGAATAGTAATTTTATTTTTACTCTTTTTTATAGTTTTGTAACCATAATAGTAATGGCGGCTCTGAATGAAGTCTTCCCTAGACTAGCTAGTGGGAACAAAGTTCCTGTTGAAATTCTCAATTTTTGCTCCAATTTTTCTAAACTAAAAGTCTGCCATTATCGACATATCACCGCTTGGAGCCACCTGTTCTAGTTTCCCTTATGTGGCGGAACAAGTGGCTGCGAAACAATATACAGGTGTACATTCATGATGATATAATACAAGGATCTTTCTTTATTTAAAAAAAAAAAAACAACATGTTCAATTATCTTGATAGAAACGTTTCTTTGTGCTCTCCGCGTTGCAAAAAATGGCACCTCAATCAGGCATCATATGAGGAAATTATAATCTTTTGAACTCAAGGTCTCATTGTCTCTTTCCAGTTCGACACTTGGAATTTTTCCAATTTTTCATTCCCTGGAAGGAGGAGTTCTCTTCAACTTTTCCAATTTGCTCGGACGAGTTCCCTTTAACTCTTTTGAGCTGCTCAGAGGAGTTTCCTTCAAAGCCTCCGAGCAAGTTTAGAGAAGTTGTTAAGAAAGCCTCCAAGCAAGTTCAGAGAATTTTTTAACAAAGTCTTTGATCAAGTTGAAGGAGTTTTCATCAAATCCTCTGAGCAAGTCATAGGAGTTGTTATCAACTCCTCCGAGAAAAATAGAATTGTCTCTCGTAAATCGACCATAACTTTTCACTCGGGTGTTTGTTTTGCGACTGTTTTATACCGTTAGAAAGGTATTTCATAAATATACAAATTTTTGGTTATGTGATTTGTTAAATTCCTAATTCATGGTACACATATTCCATTTCGTAGGAGTTACCATCAAGGTCGTAGGAGTTAGTTCAAACTCCTCCAAGCAGAAGAAGATTGAATTTCGTAAAATAGTTGTAACGTTTGACTCAGGTGTCTCTTTTGCATGTTCTTAATACTGTTGGAAAGGTCTCTTTGAGCTCTACAAATTCCTATTTATATGATTTGAGAAATTTGTTGGATTACTGAGAGGGGGGGGTGTGAATCAATAATGAGAAATTATACCAATTATTAATCCGTTAAACCAAAAATTATATTCTTTTACTTATTCAACCATGTTCATATGTTCATCATCAATATCTTACTATATCATAAGAATTAACATTCTTCAATGCATAATAAGCAATAATAAACACATCCACACAATGCACAGTACACCAATATTTATGTGGAAACCCAATGCAGGAGAAAACCACATAATGCTTTTCTTATATGTCAAGAATTACATTCAAGGAAGCACCAACTTCCAATTCTCCATCTACAACTAGAAGGAGGATACAACCCCCTATGTTCTCCGGCTGCAACCGAAAGGTGGCTACAACCACCTAGTTTCTCAGGCTACAACCTAAGGGAAGCTCCAACTCCCCAATTCTCTAACTACAACCAGAAGGAGGCTACAACCCCCTATGTTCTCCGACTACAACCGGAAGGTGGCTACAACCACCTATCCTTTCCTCATCCAACCTCCCTGAAATATAAGTAGAATGATGGAACCACTGTCACACTATGACTATGAGATATACTCCTGTAAACCTATACCAATCAACCTATAACAACCTGTACCAATAAATTGTGTCAACATGTACCATACATCAACCTATACCTCAACCTGTACCATAAACAAGTGCATCAACCATGCACAAAACATGTACAAATAACTTGTCCAAACAACCTAACACAACAACTTGTCTTATCAATCTTATCAACCAAATCAGATCTACTCACCAAGATCAATCACCAAGACAACTCTCAACCATATGCACAATATCACCAAGATTTACATCAATCAATCATAACACAACAACTCATAATCATCACCAAGATCAATATGTGCTTCTAATAATATACCAAGACAAGTATACTACATCATCCATAAACCATGTGTCAACAATACTACTAACAAGTGCCTCAAACCATGTACCAATCATGCATCAACTACTCATCAACTATGAATCATCAATATGTACCAACATCATCAACTATACACCTCATGTATGTGTCAACTCATCAACTACTTGTCTCAACCATGTACCAAGTATGTACCAATCATGCATTCAACTACTCATCAACTATGAATCATCAAGATGTACCAACATCATCAACTATACACCTCATGTATGTGCCAACTCATGAACTACTTGTCTCAACCATGTACCCAACATGTACCTCAACCATATACCAAATACATATACCAATATAACCATAAAAATTTCTCTAGCAACCAAATACCATAAACCATTACATCAAACCATGTGCCACAACCTCATTGTTATACAACCTCTAACTATAACATACCTCAACAATTTCATCATCCAAATCTGATTTGTAACTCTGTAACAAACCTGGTGTATATGAACACATATCTGCAAACCTTCCTTAACTTTAACAACAAGAGACTAGAATTTTCATAAAACTTTACTTTAGTCTCACATGGCTAATTTTGGATTAGTCAACAACCCTAACTTGAAATAATCATAAATATGTACCTGTAATGAATAAAGATATGAAAATAGTACACAATGTTCTTCAGTGTCTTTTATGCAATTCCTCCAGGTTTCACTACTTGGAACCTCTCAGAAAAGGAGTTATAGCAAATATGGCATACCTTGTTGAATTATGTGTTATTATAGAGAGAAAACTTGTAGAGTGTGCCCCGCACGAAATATTTGTTGTATATGGTACAAAAAATACTACAGACCATACTCTAATCAATACAATTGGTCTTACTGAATTCGGATCTATTATGAAGAATTTATGACGTTTTTTCCTGAAACACTTGTTTTAGACTAATTTCAGGACTAGCCACAAATCCTATTTTCCACGAAATGTAGCTCAAAAAATACAATGACCCACAAGCTGAAATTTTTATCACAATTACTTGGATATGTTTTCTCAACATCCTCTAGATTTCACTATGTAAATCATTGTAGAAAACACGTTATTGCGAAAATGGTGAGATGACCTGTAAATAACATGCCTTAGAAATCATCATCAAAAGACTTTATCCTCCTTTGAATTTCGGCCTTGTTTACTTCACCTTCCCTCTAAAATTTGCCTTAGATACCCTTTGTTTACCTAATTCACTTGTAGATATTCAATATGCTCAAATGGATTCAAATGGGAGACCCTTGCTCTCTTATTTATACTCTCTAAGTAGTTTCCTCTACACATATCCACTTAACCACTTTGCCCACTAAGCCACTTTGTCCACTTAACTAACTTTGTCCACTTAGCCACTTTGTCCACTTAACAACTTTGACTACTTTATTATTTAAATAATTTATCTTTACTCAAAACTTCTTGTTACAACTAATTTTTATATAATTATTCAATTCATAGCTTCTTTTCCCTTAAATAACTTCTTGTTGCAACCACTTTATTATTTAATTTATTTCTTGATCAACCACTTTGGCTATTCAATATTCTCATCACAACTGCTTTACCATAATTACCAAAATCACAAATTATTGTTGCAACTAATTTATTTTTAATTATTTGATTAATGCAACAACTATACCCATATTTAACTCACAGTTTTACCCACTTTGACTAGTCAACTTCTTCTAGGAGTTTCTAGAGTAATTTGACTTCTTTGACCTTCTAGGGGCTTCTACATAACTCATGAGGGTTCTCTAACTTCACAAGGCCATAACTATCTAACCGTGAGAATTTATGTGACGTTCTACATATCATCAAAAATGGCATGACATGTACTATCCATCTAGAATAGTCTTACCTATAAATTCATTGATCTGCATGACATTGTACCTCAAAGAGAATTGGGTCCCTTACCCATGCCTTTGTGCTACCGTAATTCGCTACCAGAATTCTCCAAGGGTTGACATCAATCACTAAGGGTTGACATCAATCTACATTATCACTCTCCAATGGTTGACATCAATGACAACCAACAATCCATACCAACTGTCCATCAACCTAAGCAAATTGTATGATAATCTCTCCCTTTGGCATTGATGGAAACACCAACATTGATGGAAACACTTAGTCATGGTAGCATTCATTATTATATTCCTCATCAATGTTTCTATCTCTCCCCCCTTGACATCAATGGAGAAGGGTATTTCCCTTTGGGGTTGTTCCCCTGACTGAACTCTCCTTGGGGTTGCTCCTCCTGTCTACATGCCTTTGATTTTTCTTTGTGTTTATAAGTCTCTAATTACTCTCTCTCCCTTCATATGAATAATATCTCCCCCTTTGACAAAGTGTGTCACTCTGATGCAACACTGAAGTCATATCGTTCATTCTTCCCTTGTGACAATCTCTCCCCCTGGAAACATACCTCTATTTTTACCTCTTTGTCTGACAACTTATCTAAATGATATTTATACCTATCTTTTTGGTTATCTTTCTATCTCTTGACTTATCTACAAGATGTTGTGTAGAAAAATATAAGTCTTCCTGTACTTGTTTCCTTTTGGAGTT
Organism: Picea engelmannii; assembly: GCA_009831015.1. Lineage (NCBI taxonomy): Eukaryota > Viridiplantae > Streptophyta > Pinopsida > Pinales > Pinaceae > Picea > Picea engelmannii. The sequence goes on along the minus strand of ML782872.1, from coordinate 115,123 downwards.
ATTGTCCATTGGTTCTTCCTTGTGTAATCAATTGACATATATGAAAATCATTCAAGAACAAGCATTCAAATATTTATGTGTAATTATAATCCATTATGATAATGTTCCTTTGTCTTTGAACCACTCTCTGAACAAATCTATGAATCCATGCTCTCATCCACTGTCATATATCTTTCCAAACCTACTAAGTGTTCTTACAAATCCATCTATGTCCATATTTTCCAAGATTCTGCTACACAACTATCCATAATTTTGACTCATATGTCACAGTACTATCATGAAGTATTCACGACTACAATTGATTAGTATATCATATTGTAATTCTTCTAACTAATTGCTCTAAATCTATCTACTCAAACTCTACAAGCTGCTCGAAGGATGGTTCTCTAGTCTGTCTCAGCTACTGGATAGACTCCCCCCATCTATTATTCATATTAATTTGGAGTCTCTAAGACATATGGCTAAGAACAATTCCTGCTCTGATGCATATTCATCATCATCTTCATTGGTATATTCATCATCTCTCTGAGCTCTTACTTCTTTCTTTTTGTCTGTGGATTCATCTTTCTCTACAATACTTGAAAGTACAATCTCTTGAACCTGTTCCTTATTTACCTGTCCTTCTTTTCTTTCATTTATTTTCCAAACCTTTGTGTATCTAACATGTTTATTTTTCTCTGTAGATTTTTATTCATCTCATTTTATTGTCAATCTTGTGATCTCTAGGACCTGGTCTTTGTTCACCTATTCTTCTTGTTTTCTTATCCATATTTTCTTATATCTTATATCAATGTTCTCTTTCATGGAAGTATCGATCATGCTTCTACAATCACGAGCTATGTGTCCATAGTTATGACATTTGTAAAATTCAATGTTATGTGGGGCTACATAGGCATTTCTTTCTTGAACATTTCTTTTATAATCCATGCAATCTGCAACCTTATGTCCAAAGTTAGTACAATAAAAATAATGACCATAAAAGAAATTTGCATAGCTGGGAGTGAATGATCTTCTTTGTGGTGTAGTCCTTCTGAATTTCTTCCTTGATTGATCATGATCATGATTGAAGCTTATTTGGGCTTGAACATGGATGGTTGTTCTTGAATATATATCTTTATTAGTTTTCTTAGATTCTGGTTGACCATGATTCCTTCCTTTGAGTAATTCTTCATAACTCTTGCTCTTTTCTCCATTCTTCTTTTCTAGCAACCTAGAGTGATTCTCTTCATTCTCTATTATTGATGTGAATGTTTGTATCTCTTCAACGTTCTTGTTGAGCTTCATGATTTTACTTCTCAATGTGACAACTTATTCTTCAAGCTTCTCAACCTCTTCTTCTTTCTTTAATATCTGAGACTTCATAACTTCTTTTTTTCTCTTCACTTCTTCAACATGGATTTTTAATGTGCTTATTTCTTCTTCAAGTACTTTCTCTTCTTGACCAAACTCTGAGTCAAGCTGGTTTAGATTGTTAGTTCTTTCCTTAAGATGATCTGTCAATATCTTCTCTCTCATTTCTGCTTCTTCCTTTTGTGCTACTATGTTGGCTTCCAAATACTATTTTTGATCTTTAAGATTTACTTCGATCTTTCTAGCTTCTTCTAGCTGAGTTCTTAAGTTCTTGATGACTTGTTGGAATTCCTCAAAAATGTGAACACTTTCCTTTTGTTTCATCAATTCTTTCTTGAGTGAATTTTTTTTCTTCTCTTTCTTTTCTTAGTTCATCTAAATAACTGATCAATTATGCTTCATAATTGTCTTATTTTTCAATCAGTTTTTTTGTCTCATTTCCTTCATGGAATTCCATTTAAACATGTTCACGTTTTTCACAATTAAAGAAAAAAAACATACTTCTATTGATTATGTACTCTTCATCTTTTTAATATGGTTGAAATGATGAACATCTTTTTTCTTGATCTATACCTACATCTTCTTTGGCATTTTTTGAATCTGTTATGGGTGAAAATATATATCATGTAACTTATCCTAAAGTTCTTTGGTTGATGAACATTTACCAACCTTTTCTCTTACCAGATTAGGTAATCATTCCCAGATGAAATCCATTGCTATTTTGTTATTATTCTTCAATTCCTTCTTGGCTGCAATCTTTGCCCTTTTTGAACTATCATATCCTGCAACAATTGATGACCAAATATAATACCCATGTGCCTGTAAAAATACTTTCATCCTTCTACTCCATATCTCATACTTTAAACCATTCTGACCATTAAACAGTGGTACTCCATTCTCAGAATAATCCATGATATCTTTCCAGTGGTTAAATTGTTTCCTGAAGGAACCCACTATGATACCAATTGTTGGATTACTGAGAGGGGGGGGAATTAGCAATGAGAAATTATACCAATTATTAATCCTTTAAACCAAAAAGTATATTCTTTTACTTATTCAACCATGTTCATCTATTCATCATAAATATCTTACTATATCATAAGAATTAACATTCATCAGTGCATAATAAACAATAATAAACACATCCACACAATGCACAATACACCAATATTTACGTGGAAACCCAATGCGGGAGAAAACCATGGAATGATTTTCTTATATGTCAAGAATTACATTCAAGTAAACACCAACTTCCAATTCTCCAGCTACAACTAGAAGGAGGCTACAACCCCCTATATTCTTCGGCTACAACCACCTAGTTTCTTAGGCTACAACCTTAGGGAAGCTCCAACTCCTCAATTCTCTTGATACAACCAATAGTAAGCTACAACCCCCTATGGTCTCCGAATACAACCGGAAGGTGGCTACAACCACCTATCCTTTCCCTGCCCAACCTCCTTGAAATATAAGTAGAATGATGGAACCACTGTCACACTATCACTATGAGATATAATGATGTAAACATGTACCAATCAATATACACCAAACAACCTATAACAACGTGTACCAATAACCTATGCCAATATGTACCATACATCAACCTGTACCTCAACCTGTACCATAAACAAGTGCATCAACAATGCACCAAACCTGTACAAATAACCTGTCACAATAACATGTCCAAACAACCTATCACAACAACATGTCTAATCAATATTATCAACAAAATCAGATCTACTCACCAGGATCAATCACCAAGACAAATCTCAACTATATACACAATATCGCCAAGATGTGCATCAACCAAGCATATCACAACAACTAATAATAATCACCAAGATAAATATGTGATTCTAATAATATACCAAGAAAAGTATGCTACATCATCCATAAACCATGTGTCAACAATACTACTAACAAGTGCCTCCAACCATGTACCAAGTATGTACCAATCATGCAACAACTATTCATCAACTATGACTCATCAATATGTACCAACATCATCAACTATACACTTCATGTATGTGCCAACTCATCAACTACTTGTCTCAACCATGTACCAAGTATGTACCAATCATGCATCAACTACTCATCAACTATGACTCGTCAAGATGTACCATCATCATCAACTATACACCTCATGTATGTGCCAAATCATCAACTACTTGTCTTAAACATGAACCCAACATGTACCTCAACCATATACCAAATAAATATACCAATATAACCATCAAAATTTTCTCTAGCAACCAAATACCATAAACCATTACATGAAACCATGTGCCACAGCCTCATTGTTATACAACATTTATCTGTAACATACCTCAACCAAAATCCCTCATTAATTTCATCATCCAAATCTTATTTTCAACTTTGTAACAGATTTGGTGTATATGATCACATATCTACAAACCTTCCTTAACTTTAACAACAAGAGACTAGCATTTTCATCAAACTTTACTTTAGTCTCACATGACTAATTTCGGATTAGTCAACAACCCTAACTTGCAATAATAATAACTAGGTACCTGTAATGAATAAAGATCTGAAAATAGTACACAATGTTCTTCAATGTATTTTATGCAATTCCTCTAGGTTTCACTACATGGAACATCTCAGAAAATGAGTTATAGCAAAAATGGCATACCTAGTTGAATTTTGGCTTATTCTAGAGAGTGAACTTCTAGAGCGTTCCCTGCACAGAATATTTGTTGTATGGATATGAAAATGATACATAGAATACTAAATATTGTACTCTAACCAATACATTTGGTCTTACTTAATTTGGATCTGTTATAAATAATTTATGATGTTTTTACCCGAAACACCTGTTTTAGACTAGTTTCAGGACTAGCCACAAACCCTATTTTCCACGGAATGTAACTACAAAAATACAACGACCCACAAGATGGAATTTTTATCACAATTACTTGGATGTTTTTTCTCAATGGCCTCCGTATTTTGTTGTCTCAATCATTGTAGAAAAAAAGTTATTGTGAAAATGATGAGATGACTTGTAAATAATATACCTTAGAAAGCATCATCAAAAGACTTTATCCTCCCTTGAATTTCAGCCTTGTTTACTTCACCTTCTATCTAAAAATTGCCTTAGATATTGTTTGGTTACCTCAGTCACTTGTAGATATTCAATATGCTCAAAATTATACAAATGGGAGACCTTTGCTCTTTTATTTATACTCTCCAAGTAGTTTCCTCTAAAAGTATCCACTTAACCACTTTGCCCACTTAGCCACTTTTTCCGCTTAACCAACTTTGTCCACTTAGCCAATTTGTCCACTTAACCATTTTGTCCACTTAGCCACTTTTTCCACTTAACCAACTTTTTCCACTTAGCCACTTTTTCCACTTAACCATTTTGTCCACTTAGCCACTTTGTCCACTTAACCACTTTGACTATTTTATTATTTAAATAATTTCTATTTACTCAAAACTTCTTGTTGCAACTAACTTTTATATAATTATTCAATTCATAGCTTATTTTCCCTTAACTAACTTCTTGTTGCAACCACTTTATTATTTAATTTATTTTTTGGTCAACCACTTTGACTATTCAATCTTCTCATCACAACTACTTTACCATAATTACTAAACTCACAAATTCTTGTTGCAACTAATTTATTTTTAATTATTTTCTTAATGCAACAATTATACCCATGATTAATTCCTAGTTTCACCCACTTTGACTAGTCAACTTCTTCTAGGAGTTTCTAGAGTAATTTGACTTCTTTGACCTTCTAGGGGCTTCTAGATAACTCATGAAGGTTCTCCAACTTCATAAGGCCATAACTCTCTAACCGTGAGGAGTTATGTGACGTTCTGCATATCACCAAAAATGGACTGACATATACTATCCATATAGAATAGTCTTACCTATAAATTCATTTATATTCATTCCCTTATACCTCTAAGAGACTCAGGTCCCTTACCCATGCCTTTGTGCTACCAGAATTCACGACCAGGGTTCTCCAAGGGTTGAAATCAATCACTAAGGGTTGACATCAATCTACAATATCACTCTCCAATGGTTTACATCAATGAAAACCAACAATCCATACCAATTTTCCATCAACCTAAGCCAATTGCCTGCCAAAATTCATAACCTATGGTATACTTATTTTCGGATTAAGATATGACACATTATTGACAGCCTCGAAGAACACCATAACTCGACCGCGAGCGGAGGAAATATGAATCAAACTCTTGGAAGTTTATAAATGATACTTAAATTATTATATGCCCCATTTATTTTCATTCAAATCATTATTCTTTATAGTTCATCTAGATTTACTCTCATCTATTTTATGTTGAATGTTGTCAGGTACCGAGCAAAGGAGGATCACACTCAACATTCTCATGATGAAATCTACAACTAAAGACGATGAAAGAGCAATAATGAAATATCAACAAAGAAAGTATCAGGAAAATGTATGAAGTAGGGATCTAGAAACTTCATGACAATTGATTGTCAAACTCAGGATGATGAAGATGCCCCCACACCCAAAGCCATTGTTCATGATGCACAAGACACATATGGTAGAAATCCATGTTGACCCACTGGTGCTGGGAGACAAATTCGAAATGTAACCAGTGTCCTTATTTCTCATCATTACAAAGAGGATGATGACAAACATTGAAAGACAAAAGGTCATTGAGGGAGACTAAAGGTCAAAGGTCTTATTGAACCTCAATAAATACTAGAATAGAACCCATAGAAAGGGATTTTTGGATCTTCAAACATTGTAAACCTCTGAAGTACTTTAGGATACAGTGTCGACTAAAATTCAAGAGTTGTCCTAAGAGTTTTCATGTACTATTGTTGAAACTGTTAATACAAAGAATCCCTTAGGGACAACTTTTGATGGAGAGAAGGACTTGCATGTGTTGTTGTTTTGTTGCAAACTATTTCAAGCAGAATGTTTGTTGTTCACATGGGTTGTAAGAAAATCCTTGTTTATAGACTATTATGATGCAATATATGTCTTGTAACAGTTTTGTCATTCTTTCTTATATTACATGTCTTGAGTGAATAAGCTGCTAATGTATGTGATATAGTAACTTAGACTATTCTGGTTATATATTCACGTGCATTGGTTATCTAACTTTATTTCTTCATTTCAACTATCTAGGTGAAGCTACTAGCAGATTTAATTCCATGCCACAGCTCATTCACTTACGTTAATTCACTCCTAGATAGAATAGGTTATATTAGGATTTGATTAGGCTTCCATTTAGATAGTATTCATCTACATCTCCCATTGCACAACCACCCATCATTCACCCTCATCGGTGGACCGGGCCACAACCCGTAAAACCAACCAATAATGGTTGTTTGGCCATAATTCGAATGAGTTCCCTATTCCAAATGGTGAGAGTTATAATTGGGACTTCTTACCAGGGATAACTCCTAACTGTTGTTGGGCGAATTTGGACCTGTTAACAAGGTCTTCATCCATTACATATCAATTTAAATCTTGAAAAATTAACTGAGGGAATTCTTACCTCAATTCCCTTCAACAATGGAAGCAATCAAATACATACATGCATGGCTATGATGTTATCTGATCAGTTGGTATTTGTAGAATTTTGGATGATTCTTCCTCTATCCTTTTGATCACCATTCCTACCACCCTCATGGGTTTCACATAGATGGAAATCATAAGCAAAACCAAAATCTACATATTTAACCATGATATATCATTTTTCTTGAATACATAATCCATCATTAGTCATACTCAATTTCCATAACATCATTATTTCATAGTAGAAAAATATTCTAAGTTCACAAGCATGTCATATGCATATCCAAGCATATACATATGCAAAAATACACATCCATATGCACCAAGAATTCACTGTCAGCATGCCTATTAATACATATGCATTCTAAATTCTTTGTATGCATCATGCACTCTAGTGCATTTCTGTTTCAATTCACTTATTTATTTATTTATTTATGTTGTAGTTGGTTTTCCTTGAATTTATTCAGATCCTGGATTCCTTGTGTGCTCCCATTCTACTCATCTTGCCTAGTTTTCTATGGTCTGAACACTTTCCATCCAAGTTCCACTTGGCCATTCTGCAATCCAACCAAGGTATTCTATTTGCAACAACTTCTTGTAGGCAGTCATACCTAAACTTTACCCTTTTATGGAACATTCCAACACCTTGTAATGAGGTAGCTTGCAACATTTCACCACTCTACTACCACAACAGCCTTGAAACATCTTAATCATAATCACTCCACATCCCTGATATTACTTCTAACTTTCCATCAGATTATTTCATTTAACAATTCCCTGTGAAGCCACACTTTTCTTACTCAATACCATTCCCAATGGAAGTCTATTTTCATTTAGTAGAACTTTTCAAATGAAAGAACCTTCATTAATCTATCCCTGATTTATGCATTGTATCTTGCTTCCACTGCGAACTTTGATATCAGAAGTGACTTTCTTTATCCGAGTAATTTTAGACAAGGTAGCTAACTCATAGAAAGAAAATACTTCTAAGCACTCATGTTCTTGGCACATAGAGATGATTCACACATCACCTCCTAAGCTCCTTTTTCTCTTTCACATCAAGTTTGCAACTATCTACACATCTCTACCTTCAAGACTATGGAGTCTTAATTTTCCTTTCTATGTCCATTAATGACATTATTAACATGTTGGTTTCATGTCCTATGTGAGGATTCTTATTGTTGTGCCTTGCAATTCATTAAGACTCTGTAGAAGCTGAATAATAATTCCTTAGTTTCACTTTTCTTGAGTTATTTATCCACTTTCCATTACTTTTCTTGTAGCTCTTTATTGCCTCAACCAAATCCTACAAGCTCTATCATGCTTCCATGACTTTGATATCCAATTCTAGGCTTGAATTTATCTTATTAGGATATTTAGACACTTAAGAGTTAGTAAGATCTACTTGGTCTATTGTGTCGTTAGGTAAAAGTGTGTTTTCTAGTGTGTTTCTTTAGTATGCATTAGTATGCATTTGTAGTTAGGAAATCTGACGGTCACGATATGTTCCCGACATAGAGTGATCTGACGATTCATACTCTCCTTGATCTTAACGGCCATTGATCTGTGGCATAACACCCGATTGGTCCATGATATCTATTTAAAGAGCATGGAGGTTCATTTTTCGATGATCGATTAAGAGAAACTCTCTTGTAAAATCTCTCTGCAATCTTTCTCTTTGCATTAATAAATTGCCCCAAGTGGCCGCGTTGGCTGGGGCTGTGGATGTTTCCCCGTAGGGTTTTTACCACGTGAAAACATCGGTGTGTTGATATTTGATATGGTTATGTGAGTGGTTATTGAAGGTGTTCATCTTCTGTTGGAATACCTGTGTTATTGAACATGGTATCAGAGCCTGTTTGAAGACCCGTTCTTATTGTAGATCGAGATCGTAAAGTTGAGTTACCTCATCTCCATTTTTTGTCATTTTCGTACATTTTTGGGCTGATACAACTGTTCCATTGTGTCCAGAGCACTCGTTCCAGTCAAGAACATTTTTCGTTTCACTTGAAAAGGTTTTTGTTTGCCCAAGATACTACCATTACTGTCAAATCCGGAGGTATAAAGCTTGAATACGCATTTAAAAAAAAAAAAATGCAAAGTAGTATTTTGGTTTTATTTCGGTTTTGTTTTATTTATTTCCAGAATGCTACTCTTTTAGATCTGTGTATGATCTTTTCCCTGTGCCCTATGTGATCTCAAAAAATCAGAAACATATAGGAAAAAGGTGCATCTTTCGAGTAATCTAACTGAGATCTAACCCTTGTTGTCATCGAGAAGCGAAATTTTTTTCTTGTGTGAAAATAGTTTTTTTTTAGCATGCTCTCTAAGGCCATATTCCACATCAACAAAAACAAAACCCCCAATATTCCTTCTGAACATTACAATATGTTTTGCTAGATCATTTGGTTAAAAATTGTCTTTTTAAGTAAGAGGTCTTGAGTTTAAGTCTCTCTTTTGTTACATTTTTTGAAAAAGTTCATGCTAAAATTGTAAAGTGTATTTCACTTCAAGTATAAAAGTGAATCACTATAAGTAGCTTTAATATTTTATTTTAGAGTTATTTATTTTGCATGCAACTTTTATGTTATAAAGTAACTTCATTGTAAAAGTAATCCCCACTTCTCTTTATAAAAGTGGGTCACTTCATAAAGCAACTTACACAATCACGTGGTCAGTTGGTTACCGATTGTTCATTTTTTAAAAAGGGCATAACTCTAACATCAAAAGTCCGTTTTCAGTGCCGTTTTTTTTAAAACCGCCTAACTTTTCGAGCTCTTTCCATCCAGATCATCAGTTTCAGTTTTTAAATCTACATTATCTGCATATTTAATATGGATTCTACAAGTATTGTCTTGCTTGCCAACAACAACTACTTCCAATGGAAATCTCATATGGAAGATTTATTAAGAAGTAAAGGCTTGTACCGGATTACCTTGGGAAAGAAAAAATCACCCACTAATGTTGATAAGAAATCCAAGTGGAATAATAGGAATGACGAAGCATGTGGACTAATCGGAATTTCCATCGCTCCTGATTTAAGGTACCACCTTCAAGATATTGATGACCCCAAAGAATCTTGGAACACGATTGAATCTGTGTTTGGTAAACTCAATATTATTCAATCACAACAGTTAAAAAATCAAACACTGAACTTGATTCCAAATGATTTTTATTGCCTTAGAGACTTTCTATCTAGGTTTAAAACACTCAGAATTTTATGTGAAGAATGCAAGATAAAGATGGAGGAAGAGCATTACATCTATCTTATTCTTTCTAAACTAGGTAGTGCATATTTTGTGTTTGTATCTACTTTTTATGCCATGAGAGAGGCTCTAGGGGAAGAAGGTTATGAAACACCCACTCTTGAGTCCTTTTGTGCTTCTTTGATTTGAGAGGGAAATAATCTTGCACAATTTGGAGTGATCAACACTGCAGGTCCCTCCAACAAATCCTTAGTTGCCCAACAGAAAGATAAACCCAAGTATCCCAAAAAGAAACATCCTCACTACAACAACAAACAACATAAGGGTCCCAAACCTGCTCAGACAGCTTCAACTCCTACTGGTGACAAAGGAGCAAAATATAAAAGCAAGAATACTAATAGACATTGCAACTTTTGTGATAAAGATGGTCATGATGAGTTCAAATGTTTCAAGAAGATGACATCGTTAGAAGCAGCGATGAAGAAGAAGAACATCAGTATTGATTCTACTGCTTCTTCTCACAGATATGCACTTTCTGCTTCTGGTTTCTCCTTCAATTCAAATTCTACTACTACTTATTCTGATGAGTGGCTTATTGATTTAGCATCATCTTATCATATGGCTAAGGATAAAGCCATATTTTCTTCTCTAAATGAATGTAACACAAAGAAAATATTTGTTGGTGACAATATATCTCTTAATGTTGTAGGATTTGGAACAGTTCAAGAAGATAATGGTCATTTTAATGATGTATTATGTGTTCCAAGTCTTTCTTGTAACCTTATATCAATATATCAAATCACTCATTCAGGTGAAGATAAAACCATCGATTTTTCACCTCACCAAGTTGTAATCAAGGATCTAAAAGATCTTAAGCATGTTCTTGCAATTGGAATTGTTGATGAGATTACCAGGTTGTACAAGTTTGATAACTTTGGGTCGTCATCTTTTTCATCAGCTTTTGTTGCTCATGGCGATGAATTGAGCAAACTTTGGCATGAGTGGTTTGGTCATCTAAACTATCGCTCATTGCAGCAACTATGTAATCGACAGATGGTGATTTTTCCTTCTCTTGTTTCATGTAGAGATGGTGTTTGTGTCGATTGTGTTCTTGGAAAACATCATCATGACAGTTTTGACAAATGTGCCTCTTGGCACGCCTCGGGTCCTTTGCATCTTGTTCACGGTGATTTGTGTGGTCCACTTTATTCTCCTTCTTTTTCCAGGTGCAAGTATTTCTTAACTTTCATTGATGAATTTTCCAGACGTACTTGGGTTTACTTCTTAAAATTCAAGAGTGAAGTTTTTGACAAGTTTTTGGCCTACAAGGCCCTTATAGAAAAGCAATATGGACATCAAATTCAAAGGTTAAGAACAGATAATAGAGGTGAATATGTGAACAATAATGTTACAAGCTACTGCACTACACAGGGAATCCAAATGAAACACATTGTTCCATATACACCACAACAAAATGGTGTTGCTGAGATAAAGAACCCCACATTAAAAGAAATGGCTAATTGTATGATCCAATCTAAGGGATTGAGTCTAAAGTATTGGGCAGAAGCCATCAACTGTGCAAATTACATAGTAAATCACATTCCCACAAAGGCTCTTAAAAATATAACACTGAAAGAAGCTTGGACTAAAATTAAACCAGATGTAAGTCACTTATGTGTATTTGGTAGTATAGCATGGGATCACATTTCTGATGATAAAAGGAAAGCATTGCAGCCTAAAAGTGAGGAGTGTATATTTGTTGGTTATTCTGAAGATGTCAAAAGTTACAAACTTCTTCAATCACATTGTAATGAAATTATTATTAGAAGAGATGTTAAATTTGATGAAAATCTCTTAGCCTGCTAGCCTAATTCGGCGATGGTGCCTTCTTCGGCCTGCGAGCCATCTTTAGCATTTGTGCCTTCTTATGATATGGTTTCTTCTTCAGATGATGACAGTGAGGATGAAAATCCACCTCCACCTACTCACCCTCCTCCAGATGAGTCCTTTGAACCTAAACCAACACCAGCTCCACCACTTCCTAGATGGGTCTATTCTACACGAGAAGTAGTTGGTGATCTTGTCGGTGATCCTTCAGATGAGCGTCAGACACATTCACAGTTCCAGCGAGCCTCTTCTCTTTTGGCTCAAGTTTCAGAAACTCAGGATCTAGATACATTTACAGAAGCTTCAGATCATCCAGATTGGGATACAACAACGAATGAAGAGTATCGTTCTTTAATGACAAACGATACTTGGGATCTTGTACCTCTTCCAAAAGGAAGAAAACTTGTTAGATGCAAATGGGTCTATAGAATTAAGTATGCATGATATGGAAGTGTTGAAAGACACAAGGCTCAGTTAGTTGCCAAAGGATTTTCCCAAGTTGAAGGAATTGACTATAATGAAACCTTTGCCCATGTAGCAAAAATGAATTCCATCTACCTTGTTCTTGCCCTTGCTACCTCACATAAATGGGAGGTCCATCAGATGGATGTTAAATCTGTCTTCTTGCACAAAGATTTGCAAGACGAAATCTACATGGAACAACCTCTTAGCTATGTCCAGAATGACTCTAGCCTTGTTTGTCACCTCAAGAAATCTCATTATGGTCTCAAGCAAGCTCCCCGAGCTTGGTATGCCAAAATGGATAGCTTTCTTATTGCCACTAGATTCTCTAGATGCCATTCTGATCCTAATATCTATACCAAGAAAGTAGGAAGCCATCTCATAATCCTTGTCCTTTATGTTGATGACCTTATCCTTACTCGTAGTGACTCAAAACTTTTAAACCATGTGAAAACCAACCTTAAGAAGAAATTTGAAATGACAGAGTTAGGCTTTTTGCACTATTTCCTTGGCCTCCAAGTTTTGCAAACCAATGAAGGCATTTTTCTTTCCCAGTCTAAGTATGCTTGTGACCTTCTTCATCACTTTCACATGGATGACTGTAAACCAACCCCTTCTCCCTTCCAGTCTGGAGTCAATCTTTCTGCCACCTGTACTTCTCCTGAAGTTGATGCCAGCCTGTATCGTCAGTTAGTTGGTAGCCTCTTATACTTGACTCATACCCATCCTGATCTTTCCTTTGTTGTTGGTCTTGTTGCCCGATATATGCAAATACCCCATGAAATCCATTGGAAAGCAACTAAAAGGATACTTCACTATGTTCATGGTACAATTCAGTTTGGGATACATTACAGTTCAGGGGGGACTCCTTTATTGGTTGGTTTCATTGATTTAGATTGGGTCGGTGACCCTGATGATCGGAAGTCTACTGCAGGTTATGTTTTCAGCCTTGTTTTAGAACTTGTCACTTGGGCCTATAAGAAACAATAGTCTATTGCACTTTCTTCAGTAGAAGCAGAGTACCAAGCAGCGGTAAATGCAAGTCAGGAAGCCCTGTGGCTTCGACAGATCCTTTAGGAATTTGGATTCAAGCACCAGCATCCGACCAGCCTTTGCCGTGACAATCAAAGTGCCATCAAGCTCGCCAAAGACCCAGTTCAACATGAATGTAGAAAACAAATCAAGCTACACATGCACTTCATCAGAAATCTCATTCATGATCAAGTTATTGAAGTGCTCTTTTTCCCTAAAGAAGATCAAGTTGTAGACATTTTCACAAAGTCTCTTACAGAAGCGAAGTTTTTCAAAATTCGATCTATGTTAGGATTTCAAGAAGTTGTCATTAAGGGGGGATAGGCTCTAATGCCTCCTTCCTTCTCCTATTGTGTCACTATTGTAAATCCTTCAATCCTATCCCAAGTTGTTCTTAAGGGGGGATGTTAGGATATTTAGACACTTAGGAATTAGTGAGATCTACTTGGTCTATTGTGTCATTAGGTAAAAGTGTGTTTCTTTAGTGTGCATTAGTATGCATTTGTAGTTAGGAAATTCGACAGTCATGATATGTTCCCGACATAGAGTGATTCAACGGTTCATACTCTCCTCAATCTTAACGGCCATTGATCTGTGGCTTAACACCCGATTGGTCCATGATCTCTATTTAAAGAGCATGGAGGGTCATTTGCCGATGATCTACTGTAAGAAACTCTCTTATAAAATCTCTATGTAATATTTTTCTTTGCTTTAATAAACTGCTCCAAGTGGTCGCGTTGGCTGGGGCCGTGGATGTTTCCCCGTAGGGGTTTTACCATGTGAAAACATCAGTGTGTTGATCTTTGATCTGGTTATGTGAGTGGTTACTGAAGGTGTTCATCCTCTGTTTGAATACCTGTGTTTTCTAACATATCTGATTGTACCTTTAATTCTTCCAAAAGTGCAAGAAACATTTTTTGTTAGAATTATGCATATTAATTTTTTTTGTCAATTAATGCTACAAGTCCCTTTTCTGCTCAATTCATGAAGAATTATATCACAGTTCTCCAAATTATATTAATTCCGGGTTATTCTCCACTAAATCAAATTTCCAACAACTATACTCATGCCCCATTCCGATCTCTGAGTTGAAAGTTTTGGCTTCCTGAAAAATCCATTTTCATCCCTTTTGTGCATTTTCTCCACTAGTGTAATTTTATTGAAATTCCAACTTTTGTCAACTACAGAAGAAAATATGTCAGTAACTAGAGAAAATTTTGTATGATACATAGATAATAATAATGAAATACAATTCATAACAACTCTCAAAAGTTTAATCTGATGCTCTAATAAAAAAACTGCAACAATCTGGAATCTGCAACTTTGTCTTTTTTCACCCATTTTTCCAGACTTCGAATTTTTAGCAAAATTGGTTATCTCATAATATGTGCACTTCTAGAAAAATATCGCGACACCAATGCTTTTTTTCTTGATGAGTATATAAAAATTTGAGTAAATAAAATTTTCTAGTTGTCATCTAGGGTCACTTTTCCTCTGAAAATCTCAAAAATCTCGAAAAAAGTGGCCCGAAATAGTGGATTTTGGCCTATTTCAGCATCCCCATTCAAATCCCCTTGGGATTTATTATAACGACCCCTCTTCGTTACGACTACAAGCAAATAATAGTGCAATTTTTTTTAACTTTTTTTGTGTGTGTGTTTGGAAGAAAGGCGACGACAACGACAGTTAACCATACCACTGACGATGAACGCAAGCACATATTCCAGGCAAATGGGAAACTATGACTCCACTCACTAACACAAGGGAAACTAGGTGAATCAAGCGTAGAATAACAAGGAGGAACGACTACTCGCCCGACACAACACGACCACACCTACAAGCTAAGGGACAACATCCCCATCCCTACGCAACATCCAAACAATAAGGACTAGAACCCCTAGGCACATGAACCCAATGTCTGAAGGCATTCAACTCATGCGCCATAAAGCAACTGGCAATGCTTGACAACACTCACACAGAATGCACCAACTCCGGCCAAGTCCTCTCTCGTCGCTATTCCATAGGGTGTGCCATGATCCTGTCATCATGACTCATGTCGTTCCTAGGTGATAGGTGCGTCAATAACCTTGGCACAACATAAGCTATTTGGACCATGGACTCTAGACAAATTGATGCACTAGGAACTGAATACCGATAAGAAAAACCACACCCATACCCCAACAACAGGTCGACAAAATGCCAGAGGAAGAAGACAAGGGATGACGCAAGCCAATACACGTCATCGTCCCCAACCCAACCAAACACCTAGTCTAAACTAGTCAATGAATATAATCTATTTTAACGTGGGTTTCATTCTAAACGGGGCACATCAAAGTTACAATTAGTTAATAATGCACCCGCTAATTTAACGTTAATACAATCAATCTTCCAAGTCTAAGTAAGCAATATTTAAACTATAATTATAAATACCATCTAACCTCCATTATAATCAATTTAGCAAGTCTAAAATTGGCAATCTAGTCTTTACTCACCAACCTAATTTTAATCATTAATACAACCTAATTGGGCAATTCTACATTAATCCAAAATCTCCATCCAACTATCCATTAACTTGAATAACAATATTAACAAGCTTAATGTAGGATGCAATTATTATAACACCTATGAACAATTTAATCTCAACGTGTAGTCTAGCTATACTGGCCGAACCAATAATACTAGTTGTCTATTATCATTGAGAAGGAAACTGCTAACTACTAACATCAATGTCGCAATATAAGAAGACAATTAACATAGCACTTACCTAACGATTAAATTAGCAATGACAAGGCCATTTACATGATTGTTATCATAACAAGTAATAAAGCAATAACAAGGCGATTAACATGTTGATTAACATAACAATTAATATAACAGTAAAAAGACAATTACATGACTGTTAACATAACAACTAATAGCTCAATAACAAGGCAATTTCATACTGTTTAACCATTTAACTCGTTGTGGCAATTAATCAAAAAGAAGGAATCTGTTGATGACTAATTCACGGTATCAAATAACATGGAAATTAATAAGGAAATAATATAGCTTTTATCATTGCAATTAAGATGGTAATTAATAGTAAAACGCAGGCAACATTTAAGGAAAAATGGTGTCCAACCCAGCAACTGCAGTCAACCATTTAAAGGGGCAAAACGTGGTCACACCAGCAGCAAAACGCAGTCCCAGTTAATGGCGAATCACTGTGCCATACCTCAGCAAACACATGCTACCAATTAATGGCAAATCGTGGGTATTTAACAACAACTCAGTCCATTGTTTGAAATTAAAAACATGGGCATTTAAAACAACAATCTCAGTCTCATTTGGAAGCAAAAATGTGGGCATTTAAAATAGCAAACTCGGTCTCATTTGCAAGCAAAAACGTGGGCATTTTAAACGGAAATCTTTGTCTCATTTGAAAGAAAAAATGTGGGCATTTAAACGACAAACTCAGTCTCATTTGAAAGTAAAAACATGGGCATTTTAAACGACAAACTCGGTCTCATTTGAAAGAAAAAACATGGGCATTTTAAACAACAAACTCAGACTCATTTGAAATAAAAAAATGTGGGCATTTTAAACAGTAAACTCAGACTCATTTGAAAGAAAAAACGTGGGCATTTTAAATGGAAAACTCAGTCTCATTTGAAAGAAAAAACGTGGGCATTTTAAACAGAAAAATTAGACTCATTTGAAAGCAAAAACGTGGGCATTTAAACAACAATCTCTGGCAACATTTAAAAGCAAAAACGTTTTCCATTTCCAGGATACCAATACCAAATGAAAACATGAGTCAATTCATTTTTCCCTTGCCCGAATACCAATACAAATTGCATACAACAGTAAGAGAACCGAAAGGATCCAATCATCCAAGGACAACAATGGAGGTAGACGGTTGATAGGTTCATCCATTCCTTATCATCCTCGCACAAAAAGGCAAGGCGTTGAGATCCATAAGTCTATTAACGCCGAAGCGACGACTATAGATCAGGCTCCTGGCTGACTGCCCATGCAAGGATTGGTGATCTAAGAACGAAGGGAAAACAACCAGAATGGTCACAATCAATACACCACGGGGTGGTCAATACATGTGGGGGAACAAAGGCCATGGGACTCAATCAATCATCAAGCTAAGCTATACAAATTTCATTCAACAATCTAGACAATCAATATACTTACCCAATTAAACAATCAGATCCCAAGCATAAATTGTTAAGAACCAAAGATTGAATACAAAATCACCAAAGCACCACAACAGATATACAAGAACAATATACAAAATCTCATTTATTACTATCAAACCCTTGAGGTAGGGCAACACCATACAATGGATCTTATTATGGAAGGGATCATCTCCTGTTCACTTGCCTCTTTGAGGGGGCATCCTCTTATTGAGCTACCGCTCCAAATACAATACTTCTTTTCATGTCTCATTACATTGCTTGAACCCCTTTATATAGTGCTACCATCACCTGAGAACATTCTAGAGGAGGAATCTTCTAGAAGTAGAACCTTCTAAGAAGTCATCTTACATTTATTATATCTAATTACTCATGTATTATATCTAACTACCATAGTGGGCCTTATTTAATAATATAGTGGACCTAGTCCACCTTACATTGAATGACCTCCACTATTATTACTATGGGCCCTTTGAACCCCCCCACTACCTCTCTAGCTACCTTACATTCCATCCCCCTTATGAAAGCATTGTCCTCAACGCTTGATGTACAACCATATACCAGGGTTCCATGGATAATTGTGGACCATAATGCTGAAGAAGACCGAAGAACCAAGGTCCCATGTAGAAAGGAAATCCACCATGTTGAAGTAGTCCAACCACCATTGTAAGCACGGGTCCCATGTCCAAGTGCTCATGTGAACTCCCCGTGGAAGATTTTCTAACCCAATAACCAACTCCAAATGATGTTCCAAAGACTGACACCTATCATGTGGATCCAAATAAGAAGATCCATCCACATAGTGGAAAATAGTCGTAGCAGAATCTGGAATGAATAATACCACTGTAGAATATGTAGACTGAATGTTGGTAACTGGCTCCTGATGTGGGACATTGATGTTCTCTACAGAAGGTGGAGTAGAGTCATCGAATAAAATATGAAAGTGGTTGTCATCCCAGAAATGAAAACTATCTATATACCAATCATCACAATCTGCCTCAAAATCATACCAAGCATATATTTCTTGATTATATTCATCCATGAGGCCCTCCATAAGAAATCTCTCCTGCATGTTATTCAATGAATCTTGAATACTACAAAAACTATCATTGAGGTCGTCTGTGACACTATCTGTGAGGTTGTCTATGAAGCCATGTACAAATGCATCCAATCTGTCATTCAATGTGTGAAACAATTGGGATTTGAATGATTCAAGAATTTATTTTAGGTTTTGAGAAGAAATAGCTATCTGAGCATCCTATGAACTCACCCAATAAGTTACGGCAGAAAATCGCGGTTTTTTCTAGAAAAACCCTAAAAAACTATTGAAGTTAAAATGCTCATAAATTCACTTCCCAGACTCCGTTTTGGCTGATTTATTTTTATAAATTGGGTGAAATTGTGAGAGGAACTCATATCTGTAATTTATTTGGGCAAATTCGGCCTCTAGATGCTACAGAAATAAAAAAAATTATCACCATCGTCTACGGAAAAAATCCTGAAAATTTGCAGATTTTAAAACTTCAATATCTTGACTTCCCGGACTTCATTTCAGACGATTTGTTTTTTCAAATTATATGTTTTTATAAGAGGAACTCAGATATACAACCCTTTTCTACAAATTTTTCATAGAAATACACCAAAAACTTCGAGAATGTCACGACCCTCTTTTTTCTGCTCCGAAAATTTTTTTGCAAAAATAAAAAATTATTTGCCCACAATGTCTGCCCAAGGAAAGTGCTATGATACCACTTGTTAAGAACCAAAGATTGAATACAAAATCACCAAAGAACCACAACATATATACAAGAAAAATATGCAAAATCTCATTTATTACTATCAAACCCTTGAGGTAGGGCAACACCATACAATGGATCCTATTATGGAAGGGATCCTCTCATGTTCACTTGCCTCTTCGAGGAGGCATCCTCCTATTGAGATACTGCTCCAAATACAATACTTCTTTTCATGTCTCATTACATTGATTGAATCCCTTTATATAGTTCTACCATCACCTAAGAACATTCTAGAGGAGGAATCTTCTAGAAGTAGAACCTTCTAAGAAGTCATCTTATATTTATTACATCTAATTACTCATTTATTATATCTAACTACCATAGTGGGCCTTATTTAATAATATAGTGGACCTAATCCACCTTACATTGAATGACCTATATTATTATCACTATGGGCCCTATGAGCCCCCCCACTACCTCTCTAGCTACCTTACATAAATCCTACAACAATCTACCATACAAAATGAAGAAAGTGTACCGTCGCCTGATCACCCACTCTGAGTTGAAGTTTCGTGCGCTCCGTGCAACTCCTGTTACACATTATTTTCATCATCCCTATGATCGTTAATGATGTAAACCTATCTGTTTCCTTCAAAGGGGTCAATGACTTGAGTTTCTAAAGAGAGAAGGGAGAAGAACGTTTCCTGAGAAAAGAAATTGCTTTTTCCTATGTAAAAACCTTATAAAAAGGGAAGTTCGCAGGTTGTTATATAGGCAGGGTGCGAGAATGACCCATTCTCGCAGGTTTCACTATAGCCAGGGTGTGAGGTGTTCGCAGGTTGCTCTATAGCTAGGGTGCGAGAATTCCATCACGTGGGAAAAATGAGCGTTTTCATGAATCTTCTAGAAGGAGAAGCTTTTATGGTGAGGTGGCATCCGAATGGTTTGGATCTTACTCGCTTTCAAGATTTAGTGGGATCAGCCTAACCTCCTCACCTTATCTTCTTCAGCTTATAAAAGGAGAGGAATTCTCATGGAGAAATTTAGCTTGAGCTTGGGTTAGCTTTGTTGGTTCATGAGCTTGTTCTTGATTGTCTTGGAATTATCAGCTTGGTTGGAGTGGCTTTGAGATTTGCTTTGTTAAGATAGATTGTGAGTAGCTATCAGATCTATGGTTTTAGAATCCTTGGAGCAAGAAGTGTGTGGGGAACGAAGGACAGTTGGAAGGGACCTTATGACATCAAGGAAATGGTTGTAAATCTCTCTTTCACATTTAATATGATATAGTAATATGATTCTTTCCTATAAAGCTTGTTGTGTTTTATTGTATGATTCATTGATCACATACATAGGTTTATATTGAGTTTATGCTATCGCTATCACTTTGGTTGGTTTGTGTTGTTTTGATCTTGACTGCACAAGAGCACTGGAGTGAAGCGGGAGCAATAAAGACTATAGGAAGTGATCATAAGGTATGTCCATGATTCTTGCCTCTTAGTAAATTCAATATTTAAAACTTAAGGAAAGCGTCCTATTCTATTTTGCTTTGTTCTAGATCCAGGTGGATCTAGGGAGATCGGTTTGTGTCCGCACTTACGGATTAATCCTGAAACAAAATTTGCAACTCCACTGGGGATCGGATTGTTTCCTAGTTAGTCTAGTTTCCCTTGCTTTGATTGCTTGTTTTCTAGTCTCTGAGTCTGTGGGAGATCCATAAGACTCTCTGGTTTTGAAAGTTCACTCAAAATTTTTGTCCTTTTTCCAAATTTTTTGTTTACAGACATTCTCGCACTGTACCCTTTGGTGGCCTGCGAGAATCATCTGAGTTCGCTCCCTACTGTGTAATCCAGTGTGAGGTGTTCGCACCCTACCTATGTCTAGCCTGTGAACTTCACTAATGTTCGCACTGCACCCTGTAGCTAGGCTGCGAACCCATTTGAAATTTGTGTTTGGAATTAGGATATCCTATTTTTTGATGCCCAATTTTGATTTGATCAGCTGGATTGAACTTTTGGAGCCTATATTGATCTGTTTACCATCTTCTTGACATTTTTTGAGCTTCTTATAGCCATCTTTTCTTTGTTTGGTTTTGAAGGAGTAGTCTCTTGATTTGAGTGTCTTTCAATTACAAAGCATGTGTTTTCTTTAGAATTGTTTAGGGAAAGATCAGATTTCTTCTGAATAGTTCACTTTAAAAGAAAACTTTTAGTTTGGGTTTCGTTGTTTTAAGAAAGTTCATTATTGCTTTTAGT
>ML782872.1:63495-87385 GCA_009831015.1 Picea engelmannii | reverse complement strand
TTCCAGCACGTGGGAAAAATGAGCGTTTTCGCGAATCTTCTAGAAGGAGAAGCTTCTATGGTGAAGTGGCATCCGAATGGTTTGGATCTTACTCACTTTCATGATTTAGTGGGATCATCCTAACCTCCTCACCTTATCTTCTTTAGCTTATAAAAGGAGAGGAGTTCTCATGGAGAAAGTTAGCTTGAGCTTGGGTTAGCTTTATTGGTTCATGAGCTTGTTCTTGATTGGCTTGGAATTATCAGCTTGGTTGGAGTGGCTTTGAGATTTGCTTTGTTAAGATAGATTGTGAGTAGCTATCAGATCTATGGTTTCAGAATCCTTGGAGCAAGAAGTGTGTGGGGAACGAAGGACAGTTGGAAGGGACCTTACGACATCAAGGCAATGGTTGTAAATCTCTCTTTCACATTTAATATGATATAGTAATATGATTCTTTCCTATAAAGCTTGTTTTGTTTTATTGTATGATTCCTTGATCACATACATAGGTTTATATTGAGTTTATGCTATCGCTATCACTTTGGTTGGTTTGTGTTGTTTTGATCTTGACTGCACAAGAGCACTGGAGCAAAGCAGGAGCAACAAAGACTATAGGAAGCGATCATAAGGTATGTCCATGATTCTTGCCTCTTAGTAAATTCAATATTTAAAACTTAAGGAAAGCGTCCTATTCTATTTTTCTTTGTTCTAGATCCAGGTGGATCTAGGGAGATCGGTTTGTGTCCGCACTTACAGATTAATCCTGAAACAACTTCCTCTTTCCAACTGACAAGACTTCACCAGTACCTCCCAGCCAATGCTAGGGTTACTCTTCGTCCCCCTTAGCCCCACGAGTCGCAAAGGGACACACACGCTAACCAAAGAATCAGCTAGCTCCCAGCTCGCCTTGCAAGGCTGAGCTACCACTCCTCACCGAGCTGGGTATCCCAACTTCCACAAGCTAAGTCAGTCAAGTAGAGATTTCTGCAGCGTAACGTTACGCAAACAAAGGAGATCCTTCATCCTTCTCCTCCCTTCATTATATAGAGTTTCGAAGTCCCTTACTTTCCTAAAATCTCATTTAATTAAGTTTTTAAAAATTAAATCCTAAAAATTCATCCTCGTACAAGTGTCACCCATCCCCTTCATTCATCCACAAATTAATTTCTTTAATTAATTAAATTCCCTTATTTCTCTCACCCACCTAGAGTCACTCCTAGAATCGCTCCTAGGTGTCCCCAAATTCTCGTACAAGTTTTAATGACTTTCCCCATTATCAATTTGCTAGTTTAGTTTTAAATTAGAAAGTTCTTAATGGTAGATACCTTACTAGGATTGACTTTCTGCTTTTTCCCTTGGGTTTCCCTTTTCTTCTTATGTGTCCCTATTTTCCTAGTTTCCTAAATATTTTAGATTTCCCTCTTTCCCCTTTTCATTTAGGATTCAAATTGGCAGGTGTAGAAATTAACCCCTTTTTCCTTTTTCCCTTTTTAGTTAATAATTTTAAATTATCATAAATAATAAAACAATTATTTCCCTTTTTTTTTAATTTTACCCTAACAGATTTTTATGAATCATTTAAATTGCTTACCCCCTTATTATTACAAGATTTAACGAAGAGTATAATTATTATTTATGTGTATTTTTATTTTTTTATTTTTTTTAAATAGATAGATAAAATTTTACCACTAGCATAATTTAGACTAAGATCTTAAATTTTTGTACTGGGCGACATTTTATTAGGGAATTTGTTTTTAAAAATTATTAACACGTTATTTGTCCTAAGGCCATCTAGGTTCATTCATTTATCATCAACAACGCAACGTGCCCTTCAGGATGCACTACGTGCTCCAAGGGTGCCACTCACCTTAATTTGTTTCCCTTGTGTGACATGCCCTTCAGGATGCACTACGTGCTCCAAGGGTGCCACTCACCTCTTTCCATTTTTCTTGCATGACGTGCCCTTCAGGATGCACCACGTGCTCCAAGGGTGCCACTCACCTCTTGACTGACTTGGTAGACATCAAAAACCACTGGAGTCAATACTCCGCCAGGTGAACTTGTGGGAGACTAAGGGCCTCTAAGGAATAAGGCCCCCGCCTTATTGTGCACCCCTTAGAATCATCGTGAGCGACTTTCGTAGTCTGCCCTCAGGGCATCGTGGGTCCTCTCAAACTATGTAAACGTTAACCTACAGTTCGAGCCACGGTGGGAGTGCTAGTAAGTTGTGGTAGGGCTGTTATCCACACCTCTCCCTCAACATCTCTGGTAGTCATGCATGACCCCTTTACTCCACATGTGAGTCTAGTCGGTAAGCTATCATTAGCCTGCTTCATCAACGAATCATGTCAGAATATATCCATATCATATCATCTAATTAGATGCATTAATATCACAGTAAAACAATCAAACCCCAATGGTACACTCCCCGACTCGATCCAGAGTCCAAGGGGTTCCATCGATGCCTCTACATCCTCGAGGTCCAAAATCCTGCACACTCAATAAAACTGATTCAATAGCACATGTCTATGTCAATGCAATAAAACAACATGTCATCAACCCATAACACCTCATAATCAAAATCAAATGTTTTAATAGCATAAATAATCTGGATCACTTGCAAGCAAGTTTCCTCAAAGAATAAGTTCACTCTGTGCACAAGAGAGGGATGTTACATTTATTCAGTTCCTTCATGGATTATTTTTTCTTCTTTCTATACTCTCTCCAAGAGTTTCATCTTAATTTGGATCCATGCCAATGATCTGGACCCATATATTTAAAAACCATTATTTTGCATTTTCTGACAAATCCAAGCAGAATTGGACAATGGCCCTCTTTGAGAGACTTTGACACTCTTGTAGATATAATATTTACAGAAAAAACCCATAAGTTTCATTCCAATATGACTTAATTTTCTCCATTTATGGCCAAAATACAAAAATGTCTCCAGACTTTTGTTTTTTCTTTTTTGAAACTGTGGAACAATTTTTCCTAAGTGCGATCTGCACCATCAATTTCTAATTGGAAGAAATATGGACCATTGATATTATTTCTATCAGAAATCAGTGATTTCCTTTGTGAACCAAACCTCCCCTCGATATTCCCAACACTCGATCATCAATCATCGACCATTAGTCATTTTTCTTTGCAAACCAAAATTTCCCATGAATCTCGTCATTGCCCAATCATCGACCATCGACCATTGACGATCTTTCGCGACAAACCAATATTGTTCACAAATCTCAACGAATCCTAACCATCGGTGATCGACCATATCTTTGCTGACATGGCATGACACATGGATGATGTCCTAGCATGACACATCATCCTAAGGCATCAATTGGGTTGACGTGGCATGACACATGGATGTTGAGGTGGCATGACACATCATCACCCTCTTTTATCCATTGACCATTGGTATTTTCTCTTAGAATAATATAAAATTTGCACTAAATCTATCGATCCCTAATCCATCGTACATCAGTGATCAGAGATATATCCTGGAGAACTTCAACACTTCGTCAAAACTTGTCGATCCCAATCCATCGTCCATAGACACTTGAAGATGTTAATTTGTTGAAATTCAACACTTCGCCAAACTCGTTGATCCTCGATCATCGGTCATTGACGATCAGATATTTCTCCTAGTGAACTTCAACCCTTCGTTAAAACTTGTTGATCCCCGACCATCGATCATTGGCGATCAAAGTTTTATGTTGACAATTTTCAATAATTAACAATTTTCGGCCAAAACCCAGATGAATCTAGGCCGTCGATCTCCCACTCAAACTAATCTCTATCGTTGATTTTCTCCAACTTTGAAATGACCGTAAAATTACCATGGACCTTTGATATTTCCCAATTTCAAACCACTAAAATGAATCTCAGTTGTTGATCTGGTAACTTTGTCAAACTTTGAAAACATTATGATTTTTAAAATTTTCAGAAATTAATCTAGGCCATTGATCTCAAGAACGAACATGATCTCGACTGTTGATTCACTGAAATCTTCCCCACGCTACAACAGTCATTAAAATACAATTTTTTCGACCTTCCAAGTCGAATTCATCTCTAGAACTTTGTAGATCGAATCCATTAACTTCTCAAATAATTATGAATTATTTCAAACTTGAATCTGCTCACGAATTTGAGGATTTTCTTTCTAATCTTCCACCATTTTCCCCAAATTATCATAGAAAAAAATCTGCGACAGCGAATCCACCGGATTCACACTCATTTCAGGCCATACTAGTCTAGTATTTTAACCAGAAGTTCTAATACCAATCTGTAACATACCCAACCACCAACATGTTAGGAACGCTACATCAAAAACACACTTCTAAACTGATCTCTAATTCTGGTAATAATTAATTCAAAAGAAAGCATGAAAGAATGCAATAACCACACATATCATAATCAAGATTCATGCTAAACCATCTAAGAAATCAACAGCATGCCATGGACAACAAAAACCAACAAGCATGCACATGAAATACATCTTATAGATAAATATACACAGTGGAATATAAATTATGCATAAAACCCAAAGATCACTTATATTTAATTAAACCGTCACCAACTAGTTACAGACCAAGGGAATTCCTCCCAACCATAGACATTGTTGTGCCAATTCTCAACAATAGGTCACCCCCAAGCCAGAGCTATGAATCCACAAGGATGGATCATAGGACAAATCTAAAACACATGATAGTTGGATTATTAGGTCTCTGGTTTTCCCAACCACACAACAATCCTAACTTCTAGCTCTCTTTCCCCTTCAGCCTGCAAAAACCAAAGAAATGAACTCCTTTCTCTGCCATGTTGTCCATCAGGTTATTCCATTTCTCTCTAGGGATCTAGTGCTACTAGTTAGAAAATATACATGCTAGAAACTCCAAGTATTCTCAGTTGTGATAGTTCTTTTAAAACTATCATCAATCTCATTCCCATTCACATCCATTCCAACCTGGAATGATCAGTAATTCCTCAGAGCCATCTCACAATGGCTCTCCTCCTCTTACCATCCATTTCCATGCTTAGCCTAAGAGCACACGAATTAGCAAGAGTGAAATGAGGAATTCTCAAAATGAAATGATTCACCAAGAACAACCCCAAACAACCCACAGACATGGTTTATATAATTACAAGAACCAAGAACCACATGGCCTCCCCAAGAAGCTCATGTAACCCCTTTCTCTATTAAAACCAAAATGGGTAAATAAAATATAATAAAAGAGACTTAGCCTCTTTATCCCCCTCTCTCGTGGAATCATAGCCCCTTATCTCTTGTCCTTGCATGTCTTGCAGCCAATGATATATATATATATATATATATATATATATATATATATAGAGAGAGAGAGAGAGAGAGAGAGAGAGAGAGAGATTTCTAAGCACTCTGACCCCTGTTCAACTTTAATGGCTCACCAACCTAAGTCACAATTATATAATACATTCTAGTTCATAGGGATCAAAAGTGGGGGTGTTACACCAAGGGGTTGAGATCAATGAAGGGGTACATTCCTTGGGTTGGGAAGATTGAGAGGAAGAGAGCTGGTGGAAAATTTGGATAGTTGTAGGAGAATACCAATGGGTTATGGGTTTTCTGAGCCGTGAATGGACAGTGAGAGACCACCCTCTTTTTTGGATTACTATCCTAAGCTTGGGGGTGACTTGATATTGAGATTTGGAACAAAAAGTCTATGTTTGGTTGGAATTTCCATCCCAAGCAACCGGTTGCACAATGAAATTGAAAGATAAATCTTTTATCTTGTTGTTGTATCATATCATGTGTTTAATTGTTGTGTTTTTCTTTGAGTATGATAACGGTTTTATATATTGTTGTAATGAGTTATTAGATGCATTCATGCTTATTTTATATTGTTGTAGATGCATCAATTTAATAGTATCAAGTAATAGCATTCAACAATCAGAATGTGATCTCTGTGCACCCTGCAACCCTAAGCGGTCCTTTGAACAATTATGGCTTCCCTATCGGGGGGGTTCATCCCCTCCTGATCCTGATGCATGTGCCTTCCAATAATTGGCCGCAGCTACTATCAAGCAATCGAAGATTCCTTCCCTCCATATTTGTTAAAGAGTTAAATGAAATTCCCAAAATCATGATTTCTTCTCCAACAACAAGGAAACAATCTCTCGCCCATGCAGATTGGGGACTATTTAGAAAATTCATGGGATTTGGCCATCTCAAAATGGTAGCTCTCTAGTTGAATAAAAACTGGATCCCCCTCATCAAAGGATCCATGAATCATTTATTTTGTGGATGAGGCTTCTTTGATTTTTTATTCAAATTCAAGAAAGACAAGGATTTGATCTTCTGGAATGGCCCATACTTCATCGGGGCTAGAGGAATGTACTTGAATAAATGGACTCATGACTTCAATCCAGAAAATGATGCCCCCTCAATAGTTCTAGTTTGGGTATGTCTTCCCCATCTCCCCCTTCATTGTTGGAGCTACAACGCCCTCCGTTGCATTGGCAACTCCCTTGGAATGTATATCAATCAAGCAAAACCTAAAGAAAATATGTAATCTTATGCACAAATCTGTGTGGAAATTGATTAAGAGAAAGGTATACCATAAGCAATTTTAATATCTATAGACATCTGGAATCATTTTCAAAAATTGGACTATGAACAACTCCCTTTTAAATGCAAATTTTGTCATCAGTACGACCACTTTGCAAAGAATTGCAAAATATCCCCTCCAGAACAACATGCATAAGGATAAATTGAAACACAATGGAAGATTGTGCCAAAGAAATATAGGAATTCCCCAAAAAATAAATCACACCCCAGATTCTCATATGGACCTTCAACAACAAGCATAGCTCCATCTACCACTTCCGGCCCCATTCCTATGGAGAAAATCCCAATAAGGAACAACTGTGATGTGATCTCACACTTGCAAGATCAATAAAATCATGCAATAGGATATAACACTGAACCAGACAAGGAAAGAAAGAATCAACATCCAAAGCAGATCCCTACAGAAAAAACAATGCACAAAGAGAAACTAAAATCCAATAACAAAGAAGCAAGGAAAAACAATCTTGGAAAAGTACATCAAGAAAAAGCAGGATATGTTATAATAGGTCTAGAGGAAGCAGAGAAAGAATATTATGATGCCAACGTCAGATAATCAAATACAAAATACTTGATCGATGAAGAAATGGATGATAGAGCTTCAGAATAAAATCTCCCCAGACGATCAAGATGCAAAGCTGCAAAACCCATCCACGAGGAGTAAGAAAAAAAAGATATTCAACTAGGGTCATAGACAACAATCCCAAAAATGTTAGGATCCTCCAAACTACCCAAGGTATCAGGAAGAAATAAGGCTCCAAAAGGAGCTAATTCCATTCTTCCTCATAAATAATGATAATTGTCTCTTGGAATTATAGGGGCTTAGGCAATGCTCAAAAAGTGTATGTTGCATGTCATCTCATTAAAAATGAAATGTCGTATATTCTCCTAATCCAAGAGACTAAATTAAAGGCTGAAGACATTGGCCACACATCTTTGGGATCTCTCAAACACTGGAATTATAAATCTGAAGATGCAAGAGGCACCTCCGGCGGACTCGACACACTTTAGAATAAAAACTCCCTAACTTTGATTACCTCTTTTCAAACTCGAAATTGGATTTTAACCAAGTTTCAATCTAATAATGACAGGAAATCCTACACAGTAATCAATTTCTACATGCCAGTAAATCTGTTAGAAAAGCCAGGTTGTTGGCATTCTATTAATGGTATAAAAGATACATAAAATATGTTAGACTGCATACTTGTTAGAGATTTTAATACAATAAGGAACATCTCTGAAAAAAGAGGAGGATCCTATGCCAGAGACCCTTCACGTGAAAAAATGGAGGAAATTATCCTTGACTGGGATCTGATTGATGTATCATCTACCAAAGGAAAGTTCACTTGGTCAAATAAAAGAAGAGGTACAGGCCACATCGTTTCTCGATGTTAGGTTATTTATACACTTATGATTTAGTTAATATCTACTTGGTCTAATGTGTCATTAGGTAAAAGTGTGTTTCTTAGTGTGTTTCTTTAGTTTGCATTAATAGTTAGGAAATATGACGGTCATGATATGTTCCTGACATAAATTGATCTGATGGTTCATATTCTCCTCAATATTAACAACTACATTGATCCATGGCTTAACACATGATTGGTCCATGATCTCTATTTAAAGAGCATGGAGGTTCATTTGTCGATGATCGATTGTGAGAAACTCTCTTGTAAAATCTCTCTATAATCTTTTTCTTTTGCATTAATAAATTGTTCCAAGTGATCATGTTGGTCGGGGTCGTGGATGTTTCCCTGTAGAGGTTTGACCACGTCAAAATATCGATGTTTTTATCTTTGATCTAGTTGTGTGAGTGGTTACTGAAGGTGTTCTTCCTCTATTGGAATACATGTGTTGTTGAACATGGTTTCAAAGCATGTTTTAAGATCCGCTCCCGTTGTAGATTGAGATTGTGAAGATGAGTTTCCTCATATCTGGTTTCAACCATTTTCGTACATTTATGGGATGAGAGGACTCTTCCATTGTGTCTAGAGAGGTCATTTCAGTCAGGAACATTTTTCATTTCACTCGAAAAGGTTTATTTTTACCCAAGATACGACCATTTCAATCAGATCTAGAGGTATAAAGCATGAATAAGCTCTTTTTAAATTTTTGCAAAGTATTATTTTGGTTTTATTTTTTTGTTTATGTGTTGCTACTATTTTGGATCTGTGTATTCTCTTTTCCCTGTGCTCGATGAGATCTCGGCAAATCAAAAACAGATCTGAAAAAGTGCATTTTCCAAGTAAACTAACCGAGATCTAACCCTTGTTGTCATCAAGAAACAAAAAAAAATCTTGTGTGAAAGAGTTTTTTATTAGCACGCTCTCCAAAGTCGTCTTCAACAACAACAACAACAATCCTCCTTATAAACAATACAATATGTTTTGTTACCTCACTTGGTTAAAATTTTCCTTATTAAGTAAGAGGTCTTGAGTTCAAGTCTCATTTTTGTTACTTTTTTTTAAAAGGTTCATACATCCATTGTAAAGTGTATTTCACTTCAAGTGTAAAAGTGAATCAGTATAAGTAGATTTAATATTTTATTTCAAAGTTATTTATTTTGCATGCAACTTTCTTTTATAAATTAACTTCATTGTAAAAGTGATCCCCACTTCTTTTTATAAAAGTGGGTCACTTCATAAAACAATTTATTTGTAAAAGTGAGGTTATTTGGAGGGGTGTCACCATGTGGACCAAATTCTACTTTCCACATGGCTCTTTGGTTATTGTTTATGCCATTTTTTAGAAGGGCATAACTTTCACATCCAAAGTCCGTTTTCAATGTTGTTGTTTTTTTTAAAACCTCTAATTTTTCAAGATTTTTCCATTCAGATCATCAGTTTTAGTTTTTTAAATCCATATTATCTGCATATTTAATATGGATTCTTCTAGTGATCTTTTGCTTACAAGCACCGACTACATCCAATGTAAATCCCATATGGAGGATTTATTAAGAAGTAAAATTATGTACCAAATTATCTTGGGAAAGGAAAAATAACCAACTGATGATGAAAAGAAATTCAAATGGGCTAATAGAAATGATGAAGCATGTGGACTAATCATAATGTCCATCTCTCTTGATTTAAGTTTCCACCTTCAATAAATTGATGACCTCGATGAATCTTGGGAAAATATTGAATC
Source organism: Picea engelmannii (assembly GCA_009831015.1). Lineage (NCBI taxonomy): Eukaryota > Viridiplantae > Streptophyta > Pinopsida > Pinales > Pinaceae > Picea > Picea engelmannii. The sequence goes on along the minus strand of ML782872.1, from coordinate 77,661 downwards.
TGTGTTTGGTAAACACAATATTGTCCGAGCACATCAGTTAGAAAATCAGATATTGACCTTAAGTCCAAATTATTTTTCTTCCATTGAAGACTATCTATCTAAGTATAAAACACTTAGAATTTTATGTGAAGAGTGTAACATAAATATGGAGGAAGAGCATTGCATCTATATTATTATTTCCAAGCTAGGTAGTGCATGGTCTGTGTTTTTATCTACCTTTTATGCCATGAGAGAGGCTCTAGGGAAAGCTTATCAAAAACCCACTCTTGAGTCCTTTTATGATGATTTGATTAGAGAGGAAGATAATCTTGTAAAACTTGGAGTGATCAATACTGCAGGTACCTTCAACAAAGCCTTAGTATCCTAGCATAAAGATAAACCCAAGAATCTAAAGAAGAAACATCCTTGCCACAACAACAAGCAAAACAAGGGTCTCAAACCCACTCAGACAACTTCATCTCCTAATGGTGACAAAGGAGAAAAATATAAAAACAAGAAGACTGACAGACATTGCAACTTTTGTGGGAAAAATGGTCATGATGAGTCCAAATGTTTAAAGAAGATGGCATCTTTAGAAGCAACGATGAAGAAACACAACATTAGTGTTGATTCTACTTCTTCTTCTTATTTTTCTCATGGACATGCACTTTCTGCTTCTGGTTTCTCCTTCAATGCAACTTCTACTTCTTCTTCTGATGAGTGGCTTATTGATTATGGAGCATCTTATCATATGGCTAAGGAGAAAGCCATATTTTCTACCCTAAATGAATGTAACACCAAGAAAATATTTTTTTGTGATGATAGATCTCGTAGTGTTGTAATATATGAAAGAGTTCATGTAGATAATGGTCATTTCAATGATGTATAATGTGTTCCAAATATTTCTTGTAACCTTCTATCAGTATATCAAATCACTCATTCAGGTGAAGGTAAAACTGTAGAGTTTTCACCTCACCAATTTGTAATCAAGGATCTAAAATATCCTCAACATGTTCTTGCAACTGGAATTGTTAATGATATTACCAGGTTTTACAAATTTGGAAATGTTGGGTCATCATCTTTTCCATTAGTTTTTGTTTCTCATAGCGATGACATGAGCAAACTTTGGCATGAGCGGTTTGGTCATATAAACTATCGCTCATTGCAGCAACTATGTAATCAATAGATGTTGATTGGTCTTCCTCTTGTTTCATGCAGATATGGTGTTTGTGTTGGTTGTGTTCTTGACAAACATCATCGGGACAGTTTTGACAAGCGTTCCTCTTGGCACACCTTGGGCCCTTTGCAACTTTTTTACAGTGACTTGTGTGGTCCACTCTTCTCATTCTTTTTCTGGCTGCAAGTATTTATTAACTTTCATTGATAAGTTTTCCAGATGTACTTGGGTTTACTTCATAAAACTTAGGAACAATTTTTTTGATAATTTTTTGACCTACAATGCCCTTGTAGAAAAACAATATGGACATCAAATTCAAAGGTTAAGAACAAATAATGGAGGCGAATATGTGAACAATAATTTTACAAGTTAATGCACTACATAGTGCATCCAAATGAAACACATTGTTCCATATACACCTCATAAAAATGGTGTTGTTGAGAGAAAGAACCACACATTAAAATAAATGGCTAATTCTATGATCTAATCTAAGGGATTAATTCTAAAGCATAGGGCGAAAGCCATCAATTGTGAAAGTTACATAGTAAATCAGACTCCCACAAAGGCTCTTAAAAATATAACACCAGAAGAAGTATGGACTAAAATTAAACCATATGTAAGTCACTTTAGTGTATTTGGCAGTATAGCATGGGCTCACATTCCTGATGAGAAAAGGAAACCATTGTAGCCTAAAAGTGAGAAGTGTATATTTGTTGGTTATTCGAAAGATGTCAAAGGTTACATACTTCTTCAACTAAATTGTAATGAAATTATTATTATAAGAGATGCTAAATTTGATGAAAACCTCTTGTCCTGTGAGCCTAATTCAACGATTGTTCCTTCTTGCGCCTGTGATCCATCTACGACGTTTGTTCCTTAAAAAATTTCCAAACACATTCTGAAAATAAAGCAGGTGCCCAAGTTATTGAATCCACAAAAAAATGAGTTTGGAACCCAATCCCTTGATTCCATTGAACCCTCCAAGACCATGTTATATTCCAAGAGAAATCCTTTCATCTTTTGTTCATACCAATCCAGAGGGGGTTGTGGGTGTGTTAGTGAATTCAGTGGGGATTGATGAAACTGGAAGTTTTGTGTATTCTTTGATCAATCCCTTTAATTATATGAATAATACTCTCAGTGGACAATTGGGTGATGGAAGAATCCCCTTTGATTCCATGAGACCAGATGAACCACACTTGGAGACAAGCCATGTTGATACCTTAGATCATAAATTTCAACAGAAGGTGTTCCAATGGTAGGGGGTAAGGATGGTGATATTGTGTTGAATAGTTTGGATGAATTTTCTCATGAATTTAATCATAAATTTATCTTAGAATTGAAAATGAAGGTCAATTTTCACCCTTTTCTACGAGCCTTGGATGGTGGGAAATGTGAAAGGAGATTTTCATCAACTCAACTTTGGGCCATCATCTGAGCCAAAAGGATTATAATATTTCTATGAAGTGGATGGAGAATTTGCTACAAAAAAACCCATCAGATCTATTTTTATTATCGAATCTCGGTGAGGTTCAAATGCAACTTGGCGATTTGAATGGCGCAAAAAATACATTTTCTCGAATTGAGGCCATGGTTAATCAAGGTCAAGTACCTACTTCAAGCTTGGAATGGATTAAATATATGGTAAACTGTAGCAAAGTTCTTTATCATTTGGTTGTAAAAAAATTTACAGTAGGAATCAAAGAGAACAAAGAAGCATTGGATTATGATCCAGCTAACATCATAGCTACTAACAACAAGGATCTATGTTTGATGTATTCTAGCGAATTTCTAGGATCCATTAAAGTACTAGAGAAAACCCTTGAAAGAGTACATTTCATTGCATTGAATGAGAATGTTGTGTTAAATCTTTGTAGTATGGAATTGGCATTTGTGAGCAATGTTGAGACCAAGAGGTCTCTTAGTTCTTGGATTGTGAAAATTGCACCAAAGGATTTTGATTTTTCATGTACCTGGATTTAGGGGTTTTATTTTTATGTTATACATGTTCCCAAGGCTATATCAAAGTACTAGATGTTGCACTTAATTATGGACCAATTTTTTTTATTTTTCCAGAAATACTTTGTATCTCATCATCGCATATTTGGACTTCATCAATTTTTCATAGTTGTGACTGAAAATCATGTGCTATTCACTTTTGGTCGAATTCTTTGTCTATTGGTTTTGCGATTTGTCATGTGTATTAAGATAACATTATGTCATTGGTCTCTAAAATATGTTGTTGACATGGGGTATTTGGGGTTAATATGGGCACATGTTTCCAGATTTTCCCACGTTTCATAGGCGGGGATGCTAATACAATGCAATTGTGGAAGCTAGATCTTCCCTCAAAAGTGTTTTGTTGAAGTTCAATTATATTGCTACAATGTTAACCTCTTCTCCCTTTTGGGACATAATTCACAAATAGTATTGATCATTTTGGAGAAGGAAAACAAATATCTAGGTAAGTTTTGTTTTTGATTTTCCAAATGTCTTGTAACATTTTCCTAAGTTAACATAGGTTGGTTATAATTTAGCCGTAAATTTTCCAATCAAATGGAATCTAAAAATGTCATTGATCTAAAAGTTAGGATATACTAATTTCACAACACAAGCACATGTAATTGTATTCTTGCATTATTGAAATGGTTCCCCTCCCTCTATTCAAGTTAGTATATTTCACGTAAATGAAACTCTCTATAGGTCCTTTATCTAGTCTCTCAAGAATTTGCATACTTTTAGTACAGGGAATTTCATTGTATGCAAGAAATTTAATTGTTATAGAACAAGGGATTCATCGACACGAATTCCACTTATGTTTTATCTATGGGCAGGTACTTTGTCTTATTTTACTACATGATCAACTATGTACTTTTGTTTTTTAATGCAAGTAAAATTATTCAACAATATGTTTATTGGAGAAACGGAAATGCCATTAAAGAAATTTAAATAGTATACCTTTCATTTTTAAGTAAAAAAAATAAGATATAATAAACTAGCATACTCCCTAAATGGGTGAATGGGAATGTTGAAGTAATTCAAGGGAGGTTTTTGTAATAATATTGTTAATAACAATCATAATAATCGGTGTAATTAAACACCACCACATGTTATCCAATAAGGATGTACTATATGTCTTGCCTACTTTCCAAACATATTTTATCAGATCAAATTTGTGAGTTGTGTCTTGCACATCGTCATCCTTGTGGAGGCCCTTGCGAATTTCCTAATCCTTATCATTCCATCTACAAATTTCCTTATATTTATCTATTATTTCTAAGGATTGTTGCATTTGTTGTTTGTTAGCAATTTAGCATGGAAGAAATCACACAAATTTGGAGATAACAGTTGTGGAACTATTTTTATTTTCATGTATTATTTTATTATGAGTGTAACAATGGTAACATGGTAGTCCATCTTTCTTATTGCATATTTGTGGAAGTGGAATTGTATCATTGCAATAATGAAATCTTCTTGTATTGGATTCCTCCTCGCAACTGACAAGTTGTTTCCTTGCTTTAGAATGTAGAAAAAAATCCACCTTATCTATTCTCATTAACTTGTTTCTAATCAGATCCAACACACTAAACTACAATAATCTCTAGTTTCCTTGGGGGTGGGCTTCAACTCAAATGCATCTAAAAAAACATAAGATTGTAGACTAACAACCACTATGCCAAAATCTCATTTAAAGGTGGGTCGTAAAAAGAGTATGGACAATGTATTTCCATATTGTTGTTGTGAAGTTTCATTTTCTTGCTAAGTCTTATGGATTGGAATTGGGAATGGAACCCAAGTGGTTGAATTCCATGTTGTTTATGGGATTCTAGGTTGAGTGCTTGTTGATATAGATCCTGCTACTAAGGGGCCTACTAATGGGCACATCCAAAGGAGAGAAGCAATCTTTAAAAATCATTCACAAGTGAGAGTACCCTATTTACATTCATATGTCAACTAAACTAGATTGGTGTTTGAAAGCATTGAGAAGCTTTGGAAATCCATGGAAAATAAGCTTTAGAAGGCTATAAATGGCAACTAGGTTGAAGAAGATGGTAGTAGTAGTCCTTGGTTAATGGATTCCCACTTTGCCTTACTAGAATACAAAATCTGCTCAACCTAGTTAGTACCATGATATTTCAACATTAAATTGTCAATTAATGCGTAGTCTAAACATGTTAAGAATGAACCTTTTTCGGTGGTTTTTTCCCAAAATTTGGAAGAAAAAAATAGAAGAATTGATGGAATTGCATATATTAGTTGTTGAAATTGCACAATTTGGGTGCAATAAGGGTTTTCCAAGGTGTTGAATCCATTTATGCATTCAAAAATGCAGTTTGAGCAATGAAAAATTGCAATTTCACCAAAAAATACATAGTTGGATTCTTATGATGATTGCCAAAAAAAAGTCCAAATCGTAGAATGTTTAGAATCCTTCATCAATTAATCTTTTCTGTGGAAACGAAGGATTCATTTCGATGATTTCAAGGTTCATATGTATGCTAACCTAAATTTTACCAGTTGTTTTAGTGGATTGATAACTCTTTTTTTTTCTTTCGAGGAAGATTACTTTGTTATATTTAGTAGAAGATCGAGGTATCAATGTATTTCCTTCGAATTCACATAATTTAAGGGCATTATTCCCACACTGTACATTTTAATCTTCCAAGAATTCAAAAGTTTTTCCATCTAATTCGAATTTTAATGTTCAAACAACTATCCAAGAATTCAAAATCATTTCCATCTAATTCAAATGTTAATGTTCAAACAACTATCAATTTTTTGAAAAGTACCTTGAGATGGAACATGTATTCAAGTACAAATCTTTTAAATTAAAATAACTAAAATCTATGTATGAAGATTTCCCCCAACTCAATGAAGATACACAAGATCTGAAAATCAGTTACATTGTGCATTGCTCACCAAGGCAATGGTTAGAGTGATTGAACACACCAAATCCTCCAACCATAGATGCCACATCCCATACATAACCTACTAAACAATCCACTAGGATGATTAGACATGCCACATCCCATACATAGCCTACTAAACAATCCACTAAACATTCCATTTAATTTGTTCATAAACCTAATCAATTGCATTGTGCATTGCTTATAGAACTTGTTCAATTGATCATCTATTAGTTATTAATGAAACATAATAAAAATAAATAAATAAATAAACAGTTATCCTATCTTCAAATAACATAATCACCTTGTATCACCCCGTCATCTTCCCATTGGCATAGTGGCTTTCTCTTCTTCCATGTCACCTCACTCTTTATTTTTGAATTTCTCAAATTCATCGTAGTCTTCTAAAACATCGATTTTAGGTTTTAGAGAAGTTCGCTGGTAACCCCACCCTGTAAGGTCTTTCTACCTTGGAAAATATTCAATTTCTATTTTAGGTTTTAGAGAAGTTCGCTGGTAACCCCACTATGTAAGGTCTTTCTACCTTGGAAAATATTCAATTTCTATTTTAGGTTTTAGAGAAGTTCGCTGGTAACCCCACCCTGTAAGGTCTTTCTACCTTGGAAAATATTTAATTTCTATTAGCTTAATGGTTAATGGTTACCTGTATTCTTTATACAAGTGGGCAAGTTTATATAAGCTGTAAAATTCTAACACATGGCATGCTCTCATATGTTTTTGATAGACTACGAAGCTTTAAACTTCAGTTCATACCTACTCAGTGACATTGTATGCTGCTTAAGGTCATGAAACTCATTCACCTTCCTTTCCTTTTGTAGTTTTTGGCAGACACCAGAGAAATACCTCTACTGAAAGTATGTCTTAAACTGCTTCCATACCTTTTTTATCTCTTTGAGTTTTTTCTCTATTGGTGATGCTCCCACCACAATGAAACTTTATTGTTAAATTATAGATTTTGTTAGATTATAGATAACCAACTGTGCTTTCTAGCTGTGTGAGTATTTTTTCATTCTTAATAGCCAAGACTTTGCTCCTTATCTAGATTTTATTTCGCCTTTAAATATGGGTGGTTTGTCCTCCTTGGATTTTTTCTGAACAATTTTTTTTCAAAGGAAATCTTGGTATGGAAATCTAGGGATGCTTCTACACATTCATGGACAGTATTCTTAGTAATTCTGTTTAGTTTAGTAACTCTGTTTACATAGAATAATGAATCTCATTCAAGAGAATTCAAACCAGACACCTACCAATAAGAAACTAGTCAATTGTCCAACAACATTGACAAGAATCAATAATGCTAACCTCTTAGTTGAGTCTGAACACAGTCTGTTCAATCTTATTAGAGCTCTAATGATTTAGATAAGAATGAATTATAAAAAGGTTTTCTAGATACTCTGGATCTTTTATTAGAATCTTTGTTTTCCTCTTCTCTGTTTTTTTTCCTTATCTCTACCAAGTTGACAAGTAGTTTATGATTCTGACACCCATTGTAATGCTCTTCCCCGTCTGCAGTTTTGGTCTTGTTCACATTATAAAGCACAAGCATTAAATAAATCATCCATGATGAAAAAAAAAATTCTACCTCATATATTCTACTGACTCTCTTAGATTCCTCGCTACTCTCCTCTTTAATTCCTGAATCCGCCTTACAGTTTGCTTTGATGTAAACACTCTGCCTTGTTCTGCTAACTACTCTACAGTGAATTAGTCTGTTCCCTCCTGACTGCACTCCCTTCGGTGATCAGACTGGGGAAAAATTTCTTCGGTGGTCAGACTGGGTAAAATTTTCACAAGACATGGAACTTGGCTTCTTTGGAACTTACAAGACTTCACTTGCGTCATAGTCTCTCCTTTGATCTACAGGACTCTGCCTACTTCACAAACTCTGCCAGCATGTACAGGATTCCGCCAGCTTCATGGAATCTACTTTCTCCTATTGGACTCTACTTTGATATGTACACAGTTTCCTTTGAGTCAGGAATTAGAGTGGGGATTTAGAGGCAAAAATCTACTATATTTTCAACGGGGCACTCCATCGTCCTTGAACCCGAGGACTGTCCTTTCTGCACTACTTAGCATACTTGACCTACAAGATTTCACTTCCAAGTAAAGTCTCTGTCACATAGGACTCGAACTTCTGCGCCCTACACAAGACTTTGCCTCGACTATGTTTCAAACAATCCTTACTGAAACAATATCTACTTAGCATACTTGACCTACAAGATTTCACTTCCAAGTAAAGTCTCTGTCACATAGGACTCGAACTTCTGCGCCCTACACAAGACTTTGCCTCGACTATGTTTCAAACAATCCTTACTGAAACAATATCTCGGGTGAAAGAATAAGCCTTCTCTAAGTTTAACCAAACTCTTCTCAAGTTATTAACAAATGCAGACATTTCGATGAATAATCTCCAATACTGGTTACTTGACATCTTAATACTCCTATACATGCTCAGTAAACATGAACCAACACCCAAACTCAAGTCTCTCTGATCCCTAAATTAAGATCATTAAGTGTTTTTTCTGAAACTAAGTGTTTTCCCAATTCAAGTTTATACAGGAGGAGCACTAAGGTAGGAAAGTGCAACTTGTATCAAAGTTCCCTATCTTGGAGTCAATGAAATTTCTCCTATAACCAACCCCATTTGGTTATCATTTTTAGGTGGTGATTTTTTTTTGGGTGAAGATGCATGGTATGACAATCAAATCTTAACTTCATTCAGTGTCTTCATAATTACCAACAAAAATATGTAGATGCAGAATCATTATTGTATTGTGTTAAGGAGAATAATAATGAACAACATAATGACTTAGATAATTCATTTTTGGGTGATGATGCATGGTATGACAACCAAATCCTAACTCCATTGAGTGTCTTCATAATGATCAATAAAAACATAACATGTAAATGTAGAAGCACTATTGCGTTAAGGAGAACAATAATGAACAACAAGAACAATTTGAGATAATCTGCTGGTTGTTGTTGTTATTATTATTATTAGTATTTAACTTGAGTGGTTGAATGTTTTGAGCTTTGTCCAAAAACTCTCTAGATCAATCCCAAGACCGAACCTTTATTTTATGTTTCACTCAATCTCCTTATTGAATGGGGCCACATTTTTTTATTAAATAAATAACCAAGATTAACAATCTTTATTTTGTATCTCACTCAATCTCAGATAACCTTTATTTTATGTTTCACTCAATCTCCTTATTGAATGGGGCCACATTTTTTATTAATTAAATAAGCAAGATTAACAATCTTTATTTTGTATCTCACTCAATCTCCTTATTAAATGGGGTCATATTTTTTGATTACATAAATAATTAAATCTAAAAACGCATAAAGATAATCTATACATGTAAATAGTGAGATTGAAGAAAAAAAATATATACACATAAATACAAAAGTGAAAAGTGTAACCACATTAAACCATTTGTCTCCTTCAATAATTCCTACTGAAAACAACATAGTTACAATGTAAAAGCTCAAAAATCTAAATGCAAAACACTCTATACATGTAAATACTGAGATTGAAGAAAGACAATATATACACATAAATACAAAAGTGAAAAGTGTAACCACATTAAACCATTTGTCTCCTTCAATAATTCCTACCGAAAACAACATAGTTACAATGTAAAAGCTCAAAGATCTAAATGCAAAACACTCCATAGTTTATAGTAATCCATAATTTTTTCATATTGGTTGAGATTTGGTTTGCTTCAATGTAAAACTTTTAATATATCATGGTTTAGTAATTGAGATGGGTATGGTTACTGGGATGAAGTGTTATCTTACAAATCATATTTACTTATATTCAAGTTTGAATTAAAAATTCTTTATATATAAAAAAAATGTCAATTAAGTCTAATTCGAATGATTGTAGGATGAAGTGTTATCTTCTCTATTTAAATTTTATTTCTTTGTAAATAACATGTTGAATTTATAATTTGAGTATATTGTTATAATGACCTCCTCTCAACACATATTGTTAATCTTCATAAATGAAAATTTTGAATTCCTGTAACTTCATAAACTGAGCTTTAAACCTATAACTATGGTCAACACCTCTTTAAATAAACCATTTTAAATAATAAAACAATTATAATTTAAAATGATTTTAAAATCCTTCAAATATACAACTTCTTCCATTATATTATACTAAATGATAATATTGATAGAAATAGGAAAAGTCATTTATATACAACAATTTAATTTATATACAACAATTTAATTATAGAGAATATTTATGTAACAAAATTTAATTATATAATATTTAAATGGCTACTATAATCAATTTAATTAGACACTTATAATTTAATATAAACATTTATAAAACTTTAAAACATTTTTTAAAATAATAAAATCTCAACATTTTAAATTTTCACAAAATATTTTTGAAAAATAGATGGTGGAAACACAATGATATTATTTTTATTAACCATCAAATTTGACATATATTATCAATTTTCAATTTACACATATTTTTTTATTAATAATATAATATTATAATCATTATAATATTCTATTTCAATGTGAAAGAACAAAGTCTCTTATTCTATTTCTATTTCAATGTGAAAGACCAAATTCTCTTAATAAATGAATTTGATCATTACATCGATAGAAAATCTTATATTGATAATTGAGATATTTTAGTCATAAAAATAAAATTTAAATATTAAAATAAAATATATATAAAATAATTTCATAAATTAATAAAAATAATATAAAAAATAATTTTTATATTAAAATTTTCATTAAGATATAATTGAGATGTAATTTGAGATGTAATGAGATATTTTAATTATAAAAATAAAATTTAAACTTTATAATTTAATAAAGTAATTTTATAAATGAAAATAATATACAATAACCATTTTTATATTAAAATTTTTATTAAGATATAATTGAGATATAGTGGTAAAATCACGATTTTTATATTAAAATTTTCATTAAGATATAATTGAGATATAGTGGTAAAATCACTATTTTTATATTAAAATTTTCATTAAGATATAATTGAGATATAGTGGTAAAATCAGATTTAGACCAACTGTAAAACTAGGATTAACTACAACAATAATAAACAACATATAAAATGAATAAGAAATTGAGATATAACTTAATTAAGTAACTTTATAAGTTAATGAAAATAATATACAATAACAATTTTTATATTAAAATTTTCATTAAGATATAATCGAGATATAGTGGTAAAATCAGATTTAGATCAACTGTAAAACTAGGATTAACTACAACAATAATAAACAACATATAAAATGAATAAGAAATTGAGATATAACTTCATGAAGTAACTTTATAAGTTAATGAAAATAATATACAATAACAATTTTTATATTAAAATTTTCAATAAGATATAATTGAGATATAGTGATAAAATCAGATTTAGATCAACTATAACATTTAAAATGTAAAACTAAGATTAACTACAACAATAATAAATATCATATAAAATGAATAAGAAATTGACAAAAAATGAAAAAACAATATAGAAATCAAAATGATGTAATTAGCTAATTTTAATATGATATTGAAAATCAAACTATAAATAAATAATAGAGTCCAATCAACCTTAAACCAAAATTGATTTTTCAAAAAACACCTTATATAATATTTCTGTAAAACATTAATTTTAAATATTATATTTAATAATTTAATTGTTTTTTTTTAATAACACAATGATATTTTATTACATCTATACAAAATAATCTCAAAAAATATAATAATCTCATTGAAATTCCAAAAATGCACCAAAAATACACAAATGTCAAAGTACCAATGCAGAGACACATCTATTGAAAACTTTTGGAAAATACCAAACATCAAGACAATGCATGGACTGCAATTCGTTGAATTTGAAACCACCAAACAAATGATTACCATTATAATCATTTTTCCTTTTAATTATGCATAATGTAAATTAACACCATGCCTATTCATTTATTCAGTAGATCTAGCTCTAAAATTTCTCTTTGATTACAGGTAGAAGTAGAAGTTGCATGCATTATACAGTAAAATACCAAACATCAAGACTATGCATGTACTGCAATTCTTTGAATTTGAAACCACCAAACAAATGATTACCATTATAATCATTTTTCCTTTTAATTGTGCATAATGTAAATTAACACCCTGCCTATTCATTTATTCATTAGGTCTAGCTCTAAAATTTCTCTTTGATTACAGGTAGAAGTAGAAGTTGCATGCATTATACAGTTTTAGTATGGATAAATTGATCTGAAAAGTTAAAATAAAAATATATAAAAGAAAAAATTAATTGAAAAATATATATATATATATATATATATATATATATATATATATATATATATATATATATATATATATATATTAAATATTATTTGATATACCTACATGTATTAGGTAGATTTATTTTAATTTAAAATCTTTTTAAATACAGAAAAAACTGTATCTGGATTTCTTTTTATCTTTCTATCTGTTTAATAAAAAAATATATCTAAGACTGAGAGTAATGAAATGCAATTAATTTCACTCAAAAAAATTGGCATCTAAGATTGAGAATAATGAAATACAATTAAGCTCACACAAAAATTGACAGTTTGACAGATACACACATTTTATAAAATATCAACTATGTAAATCATGATTATGAGAATATTGAGAATAATGAAATACAGTTAATCTTACACAAAAAAAAATTGACAGTTTGCTAGATACACACATTTTATAGAATATGAACTATGTAAAATATGATTATGAGAATAATTGAGAATAATGAAATACAATTAAGCTTACACAAAAAAAAAATTGACAGTTTGCTAGATACACACATTTTATAGAATATGAACTATGTAAATCATGATTATAAGAATAACTTATTCAAGGAGGACAATGTTCATAAAAGGTAGATTACCTTGTAAAACATCACAAAAGCTAGATTACTCATGTTTATGGAGATTGGTTTTGATCAGAGCATTGAAGCTACATGTGGTGGTGAGGCCAGAAAAAGTGAGAGCAAAGTTTCTATTTGAGATCATACATGTCATTGTATTTTTGGTAGGTTCCATCATCAAAAGTTTATTTTGGGTTAAACATTTAACTTAGCTAATTTTTCCAACAAACACAGCAGTTTGCAATTTTTTACACTCCAAAAAAATCTTAATCTTAATAGCAGAAACAGATCCATGCAAATACTCAACCCAAACACGATACCACATATAGTTCTCATAAATACTAACACCCCCATAATGTTTATCGGGATGTACATGTAGACCTTAGTATTATCTAAAAGAACCAAAAACAAATCCATACAAATACTCAATCCAAACATACTACTGCATGCAGATTCTCAAAAATAATTGCACCCCATCGAAAGTTTCTCAGGATGTCAATGTAGGCCCTACTATTATCTTTCTGAATAAAACACAAACTAATAACTACAACTCAACTAGAATAGACTATTCAACTACGAAAATTAATATGAACTTCAGAGCGGACAAAAGGTAATTAATGTGGCAGATCCTTGCTACTTGGCGGATGCCTTAGCTGGTCCATTGGGAATTACTTCGGATTCTGCAGCAAGGTCGGCAGTGGGATTGAGCTCATCCCAAGCCTCAATCCAAGTGACCATGGCATCTGCCAGCTTCTGGAAATATGGATCTATTATCCCAAGTTTCTCCCTTACCTGCTTTGACAACTCAATGTAGCATTGCTGRACRGAGGTACATTCCTTTGGAAGTGTAGCAGAWTGGAAAAAYGGAATGATDTCCTCTTGCCAAAAAATCCCCTTGTACTCTTTCTTCAAGTTAACAAAAGGGTTACTGGCCTTGCTGTGCCAAATGTATGGCAGCCCTGTCTTCACTCCCAATCCCAAGTGGTCACAGATAACCTTGACACACCATCCTGCCCACATATCGTCATAGCGACCAAATGGCTGGCCATCACCCATCAAGCCAAAATACATTGCAGGGCCAATCAAGTCCCGATTGAAGGCCAGATTCATCCCACACATGGGGAAAAGTGTACCTTTTGGAATTGTCAAAACTGCATCAACATACCTGGTGTTGCGTTCCA
>ML782872.1:14261-62992 GCA_009831015.1 Picea engelmannii | reverse complement strand
GAACCTGCCATTTTTGCTTCTTGGATGGATGGAGATGGATCTGGATCAACTTAGCTAAGTGCCAAGAAAGGAGAACTGAACAAAAATGACAGCAGACACAGCCTATTCTTCCACCGGGAGAAAGGATATGGTTTGGTTAAGATATATATGTGTAGAGGAGCATTCCCTAGCAAGTGATTCGGTCAACGAGATATTGCCCAATCTTCGCAAAGGCTTTGCCAGCGCCCTTCTTTGATGGGAGAGGTGCTACTTTTCGTACAACGTGCTACATCTTGTGCACCTTAAATCGCACCCCTGAGGGGGCTTTACCAACTTTGAACGTGAGTGGTTATCCCAGTTCTTGTGCACATTAAACGGAGAGTTAAATAGCACCTTGGGGTTTTTTACCAACTTTGCACGTGAGAGGTTATTGGAGAGTGTAAATTTTTAATGGAGCTGTTTATTTATGTAGTATTATATATATATTTTTTCTAATTGGAATTAAATTTTTAGTTAATTTAGAATTTTTATTGATTTTTATAGCATATGAGTTTATTGATTGGGATTAAAAAATGTTGGAACTTCAAATTTTGGTGATTGAGTCTCTATAATTTTAGTGTCGGTGAATCCATATATACATTAAAAAAATGCAATTTAGACATCAATATCTTTGATAAAAAAGTTCAAAAAGTGAAATGTTTAGACAAAGCCAAAAATATGGAGAAACTAGAAGAAGATTTTAACGATTTAAAATACATAAAATTTCGATCATCTCAAAAAATCTGGGCATTGGGTTCATGGAAAATGGGGCAAAACCTTTGAAAATGGGGCACATAGAATTTCTATCATGTGAAAATTTGTTTATTCAACCCCATTTTTCTTTGGGTTTGGTTGTTATAAGTTTAACCTATTTCATTTTTAATGTAATTTCTACTTAAATTTGAAATGTTTTTTTTTAAGGAGATGTCTTTGGATGAGTTTGAAATGTGTTTTTCTAAATAATATGAGGAGCAAATGTGTATATAATAGATGTATGAATAAATTGAAAAAAAAAAATGAACCATGTAAAGTGAATATTTTTAAAAACTTTGTCCAAATAATAATAAAAAAGGGTCATTATAAAGATTTATTTTAACTTTGAATTAAACATAATTTTAACCAAATAATAATAAACAAGGCCATTACATAGATTTATTTTAACCTCATTGTTAATCATTTATTATTTTATGTTTCAAGTTTGTGTGTTTCAAGTGTTTTTATCCCTCTCTATACTTATTATCCCTACCATAGAGTATTGGATTTATCCTTTGAGTGTGTTTAATTTGCCTCTCACTAAAATTTGTATAAAAGAATTTGTTTTTCTAAAATCCGGTTGGCTAATATCTTTGAGGCCTTATGGCAAGCTTCAAGTCATTCAATGTTTACTATTAATGGACTTAGTGATCCTCGTATTTTAATCCAGTGGGTCTGTGTTGCAGCTAATTATACTAACGACCACGCTTAATGATCCTCGTAGTTTGATCCAACATTTAGTCTGATTTTCTTTAGCATTGTGTGAGCTATGTTTAGTGCTCAAACACATTTAAAGAAGCAAAGTATCGATAACTCAGTCTACTTTATGTTAGAAAAGTGGGTGTGCTCGTTTAACCATAGACAATAAAGCAATATTTTCACCCAACCATAGGCACGAATGCCACCCCCGAGCACCTTGACCTTGACAGAGAGAAGAATTCTGGTAGCAATTCAATAGCCAACCAAGGATAATGCACCAAGCAAAGATAACCAAGACTGATCAGAAATTCCAACCCAGAAAGAACAAAATTGCAGGTTGCAGTAACTGCAGTTGCAACTGCTCCCTAGACTTGTGCACCACTGGATTTCTGCAGTTGCGACTTGTGTGTTCCAAATGAGCTCTGGCGCCTTATATTTATACTTCTTTCTTTAGGATGTCTAGGTCGACTTCTCTTTCTGAAGGCTAAAGACTCAATATAAAATATTCTCTTTAGCCGACTTTACTTCTAGGATTATGTCCAAGTCTTTTAGGGCTCTTCTTGCTTCCTGGAATATTCTAATCTCATCAAAGGTCACAAGTCGAGGTTAATACCTCCCGCAACTACCATAACATCAACACTCCCTCCTAGCTAGGGAGGTATAAAAGGCAATGGTCCTGAGCACAAACACACCATTCAACTGGTAGCATCATTATAGCCACACAAGCTATCTCATGATCAAATCAAGGGCATCGTCAACATTATCCAACTAGATAATCTCCATGGCAATCAATACAATGTCATTTGACATAACACAATTGTGTCCATCCATAGTAGTACATAACTACTATACACTGGTACACAACCATACCAAGTAGCACACGACTACTAACCAGTGACACATAGTCACAATCAGTGGAACACATCCACCATAGTAGTATACAACTAATGTCCAGAGACATACAATCTCTACAATAGTCATATCATCTAAAATCAACCTATATAAACAATATCATGATACAAGTTGAGTCATCTGGGCCATTCTTCCACTCACATCTGTGAGATCTAGAAGAGCATCTACCCTCATACAGTAAAAGCATCAACCATGGGCTATCTGGACTTTTCTTCCCAAGCATGGAAGAATAATTGTCCCTGATTTTTTAGCCTGGACCATTCTCCTAACTGGGCCATTCCTTCGGCACTAAACATAGTGCAACCTGGATAGAATGAGTCTACCCTAGGGAATGTCTGTCCCTGATTGTTGAACCTGGACCATTCACCTAACTGAGCCATTCCTCTAGCACTAAACATAGTGCAACCTGGAGAGAATGAGTCTTCCCTAGGGAATGATTGTCCGGACCATTTTCTAAGGAAATGATTGTCCTGCACCAACCTCCAAAATGAACCATTCTTCAAAACTGCTCACAATTGTGAACTTCGAAAGAATGATTGCCCAGTGAGGCAAACCATTCTACTTGACCACTACTGAGAGTGATTTCCAAGAAGAATGACTGTCCTAGACCATTCCCCCATGCTTTCCATAAGGGGAATCACTATCTATGGTACATCAACAATCTATCTGATCCGAAATCGGATCCAGAAGCTTGACAGGGCTTGAAAAATGCTCAAAAATGAAAGTGGTTAGAATCCGACGAAACCAATGCCATTGTGTCCATCTCGTCTTTCCGATTCCGGTGGTATATTTACTTTGTCAAATGAGTTTCGTACGCGAAAGTTATCGCGTTCTGATCAGAAGCCCAAACAGGTAAAAAGTCAAAGGTCAACTGGTCAAAAAGTCAACGTTGATGACATCAGCATGCTGACTGTGCAGGAGATGATGTGGCACTCTCTGGCTGATGGTGATTAGACAGGTTCACTGACAAGGCAGACATGTGGCAGGCAACTGGACTAGTCAATAACTGACAAGTGGCATTAATCCAGTAAATGGGGAGATGCCACGTGGCACCCAGTCATCAGTTGAAGTGGCATGTTTCAAAAAAATATGTTTTGAGGTCCATGGGTTTTGAACCCATGACCACCACCAAGCCCAACACCTTAAGAAATGGTCTTTGCCAATACACCAAATTTTTTCTTATGTTGTAAAACCCACATTATAACATATATTGCGAAGTATTGTATGGAGAGGGGCCAGCGCTTAGCCCTTTGGGCTAGCGCTTGGCCATATGAACCCATATGACCCTGTCAAGGGGGCGCGCGCTGGGCAAGAGGGGGCTTATGCCCAAATCCAACTATAAAGTGGGTTTTATAACCAATTTTTTGGGTTTTAATGGTAATTAAGCCTATTTTTAATGGTTTTTGGGAGTTATTGGGTAGTTTTGGAGCCTAATTTTTTGGAGGAAGTTGGGGATGAGCAACCAAATTTCCCAGCTATATAACCAAGGCATGTTTGAGGCCATAGGGGGAATTCAGAGAAGAATTATTCTGAGGAGAAGCCAAGCCAAAGCCATTTTGAGGTAGAGAAGCTTTTGAGGAGGAGACGTTGTCGGACCATTTCTGGGAGCTCTAGATGTCCGTTTTGCGTGCTGTTTTCTTTGCATGGTTCTGGAGATCTGGAAGAACATGACCAGATCAGTCTTGTAGTCATTTGGCATTGCAGTGATGTACTTTTGAGCTTTTGAGCAGAAATAAAGAAGCCTCCCCCACAGAGAAAAAGGCTCGGAGACGTAGGCAAAGTTGTGCCAAACTCCGTTATCAATCTGCGTGTTATGGTTTGCTGTCTTTTATTGCATTTCAGATCTGCACATATGTATATGGATTTTATAATTCCTCTTCTTTCCTCATTGTTTCACTAAGTTTCTCAAATGGTTAATTAACGCATGCAAAATTAAAACTCAACCATAAGTCATTAAAAGATCCTACGGATCAAGTGGTATCAGAG
This sequence comes from Picea engelmannii, assembly GCA_009831015.1. Lineage (NCBI taxonomy): Eukaryota > Viridiplantae > Streptophyta > Pinopsida > Pinales > Pinaceae > Picea > Picea engelmannii. The sequence continues at coordinate 58,624 of ML782872.1, read as the reverse complement.
CTAGTTGACGTTTGGATTTGAGTTGCATGTTAACCAGGGAAAATCTACAGCATGGTAAAGGCGAGCTTATTGCAAATAATCCATTAATTGGATTGAGAAAAAGAGCTTCTCACAGTGAGAAGATGGCATCGGAAGAAGGGATGTCTCAAGATGAGAAAGAGTTCCAGAGAACATTCCTTGCCATGTCGGAGATGGTGAAAGTCTTGTACAAAGATTACTTGGAACGGAAGAGACCATTTTTGGGTGATTCTTCAAAGGGAAAAAGTGAAGAGGAAGAGGACCATCCTTATATTCCTCCTTCACCTCCATCAACACCTCCCCACGTGGCACTTTCCCATTCGACAGACAAAGAATCAATATCAATTCACTAAAGCAGGTCATGATTATGTGGTTCATGCTCATCGTGTTAAAGAAAATAAAACACTTCAAACAAGGGAACAATTAACGAATGCAGTGCAAGCATGCAACAAACCAATAATTGTTTCAAATGAAGTAATTGATTTTAAGCAAGAACAAAATATGGTTGTTGAATGGAAAATCAATCATAAGTTGCTTCAAGATAAGCTCATGTCGTGCATATATTTTAAGTATATTAGTTCATTTGCAATCGTCTTTTTGATGCTGTCATTAGCAATGTTTTCTACATGGATGATAGTGGCTTCAGTAAGATGTAACAGGGTTCAAATGGCTAACAATATACTATCAGTTGTCATGATTGTGTTACAGTTGATCTTGATGAGACAGGTGCACAGGACAGAGTTCAGAGACAGAGAGAAAGTTGGGTGGCCTATCCCGAGCTTGTTGACTGGTCAGTAACCTTTTGGGGACCAAAAGGTCTTGTTGTGGGGAGGTGTGATCCGAAATCGAATCCAGAAGCCTGTCAGGGCTTGAAAAATGCTCAAAAATGAAAGTGCTCAGAATCCGACGAAACCAATGCCATTGCGTCCATCTCATCTTCTCAATTCCAGTGGTATATTTACTTTGTCAAACGGGTTCCGTACGCGAAAGTTATCGCGTTCTGATCGGAAGCCCAAATAGGTAAAAAGTCAAAGGTCAATTGGTCAAAAATTCAACGCTGATGATATCAGCATGTCGACTGTGCAGGATATGATGTTGCACTCTCTGGCTGATGGTGATTGAGCAGGTTCGCTGACAAGGCAGACATGCGGCAGGCAACTGGACCAGTCAATAACTGACAAGTGGCATTAATCCGACAAATGGGGAGATGCCACGTGGCCCAGGCATGGGCAGCCACATGGCACCCAGTCATCAGTTGAAGTGGCATGTTTCAAAAAAATATGTTTTGGGGTCCATGGGTTTTGAACCCATGACCACCACCAAGCCCAACACCTTAAGAAATGGTCTTTGCCAATACACAAAATTATTTATTATGTTGTAAAACCCACATTATAACATATATTGCAAAGTATTGTATGGAGAGGGGCCATCGCTTAGCCCTTTGGGCTAGCGCTTGGCCATATGAAACCATATGACCCTATCAAGGGGGCGCGCGCTGGGCAAGAGGGGGCTTATGCCCAAATCTAATTATAAAGTGGGTTTTATAACCAATTTTATGGGTTTTAATGGTAATTAAGCCTATTTTTAATGGTTTTTGGGAGTTATTGGGTAGTTTTGGAGCCTAATTTTTGGGAGGAAGTTGGGGATGAGAAACCAACTTTTCCAGCTATATAACCAAGGCATGTTTGAGGCCATAGGGGGCATTCAGAGCAGAATTATGCTGAGGAGAAGCCAAGCCAAAACCATTTTGAGGCAGAGAAGCTTTTGAGGAGGAGACGCTGTCAGACCATTTCTGGGAGCTCCGGATGTCCGTTTTGCATGCCATTTTCTTTGCATGGTTCTGGAGATCTGGAAGAACATGACCAGATCATTCTTGTATCCATTTGGCATTGTAGCAATGTACTTTTGAGATTTTGAGCAGAAATAAAGAAGCCTCCCCCACAGAGAAAAAGGCTCAGAGACGTAGGCAAAGTTGTGCCGAACTCTGTTATCAATCTGCGTGTTATGGTTTACTGTCTTTTATTGCATTTTAGATCTGCACATATGTATATGGCTGTTATAATTCCTCTTCTTTCCTCATTCTTTCACTAAGTTTCTCAAATGGTTAATTAACACATGCAAAATTAAAACTCAACCATAAGTCATTAAAAGATCCTACAGATCACTATCAGACCATTTTCATTATGAAAATGATTGTCCGATCTGGACCATTTTTCGAACTGGAAAATGCATGTCCGTCAGAAAATCTCAAACCACTTTCTAATTGGAAAGTAAATGCCCATCCTGGACCATTTTCCAAACTGAAAAATGACTGCCCATAAATCAATGATATATCAGTGCTCCCTCCCAACCTGGAGAACCATCTCTTCCCTTTCATCTAAGGGAGTTATCTCCACGATCCCCAACTTGTCTCGTAAGTATGCAAACTTTATCCTGGACAAAGGCTTTGTCAAAATATTTCTTGTCTACTCATCTGTGAAGATATATTGGAGCTTCACTTCTCCTTCCTAGAATTTATTTCGAATAAAGTAGTATTTGATTGTCACAGTATATTATGGTCGAATATGGTACTTGATCAAATAATTAAGAAATCAATTTCCTTAGCCATAATGCTTATGTACATGCCTCACATGCTATGATATATTCTTCTTCTGCTCTGTTGAGTGCGACCAAATTCTATTTCCGGTTGCCCCAGGATATCATAGTAGAGCCCAAGTTGAAACAAATCTCTGAAGTAATCCTCTTGTCTTCTGCACTCCCTACCCAATCTGAATCTGTGAATCCATGTTGTATATCACTGGATGAGGTATATATTAAACCATAGTTTAGTGTCCCACAAATATATCTTAGAACCTGCTTTGGAGCTATCCAATGCTCATGTTTGGGTTCCACCTGGAACTGGCTTAGGGTGTTTACAACAAAGCAAATATCTGGTCGAGTATTCACTAAATACATCAATGACCCAATCAATTCTTGATACAGGGACGGGTCTACTGGATCATAATTTAAGTCTCTTACTTTTCTTATATCTATGGTCATAGAAGTGTCCATGGATTTGCAATCCATCATTCCAAACTTCTGAAGAATCTTCACTGCATACTTTCCTTGTCCAAGGAATACTTCACCATGCTTATGCCATATTTCTAGTCCCAAGTAATAATGCATGAGACCAAGATCTTTCATATCGAACTCATAATCTAGTTCCTTCTTACACTGGGTGATGAGAGACTCTTCACCTATCAAGAATAAATCGTCGGAATATAGTAGTAGAATCACAGGTGCATTGTTCACGACTTTGTAGTAGAGATTTGGATCTGCATGACTCTTGGAGAAACCAAGTCTTATTAAGTAGTTGTCTATTCAGGCATACCAAGCTCTTGGAGCTTGCTTCAGTCCATACATGGTGTTGTTCCCGAGTTTATGTTTTAAGGCTATAAAACATACCGTCAAGGCATCCATAAAAGATTTAAAGAAATGATTTGGGAATAAGGAATCAAAGAAAGATCATAGCAGAGTCAGTTTCTCAACTGTCTCTGTCTTGCTTCCCGTTGTTCTTGGATGCTAATGTCTCTCTCAATAGCAGCCCATGATCTTTCTAACTCATCCCGGTTAGTTGTTGTTTGTAAAATAGTATTAAATAAACTCAGGGCAATACTGGTTTGATCCTGAAGGCCTGGTTCTACGTTGGGTTGTCTGCTACTAGGGACAGTCATGGATGAATAAAGTTTAATAGTTTATAAAGGGATTTTAAACGGTTTGTTACTTCAGATTTCCAGAGATGAGATCAAGGAAATTTTTTTTCAATCTAAAACAGTAATGTAAATACATTCAAGGCCGTTTCCTCATTTTGTAACAATTTCGATATTTGTAAAAAAACAAATAAACACTACAGAGAAATATAAGGATTTTATCAAGAAAGAATCTTATATTTCAATAGACAATGATGAAAGAAGAAACAAGGTTTCTAACAAGAGTTAAATATTAAGGAACAAAAGTTTTACAGGTCTTAAAATTACTAAAGTGATTTCAGAGGAAAAATTGTAAACCATTTGATATCCAAACCGATTTGAAATATAAATCAACGATGTATATAACTTCAAACTGATTTACTTGTTAGAGAAAACATTAAAGGAAAAATTCAACAAAGTATACTAAACAGGGAGAAGACACATAGTTACAAAGTTGCAGGATCCAGAATCTTGTTTGTGATCTATATTCCGATGTATTTCAAAACTGATATTACAAAATGGCTCTCTCCAAAATTTCTGAAGCTTTTTCTCAGCCTTTCGAAACTATATTTATACATTTCATCAAAGCTTCTCGTTGGTGATTAACCAACTTCCTAAAATTTCGGTTACATAAAAATAATGTCAACCGTTTACAAAAAATTCTAATAATAAAAACATTTAAAAAGGTTTTAAGCTTGCGTTGACGAACTTCCTTTCTCTGCTTCATCGCACTGAACACATTTTCCCAAAAAAATTATTAATATCCTGGGAGCCTCGAGTATCTCATTTGCTTCAAATGAGAAAAATCTTCTTTGTAATTCGGGCAACCGACTTTCTATCATTCTTTCTGTGAATTTAACAATTTTCAACCTTAAACTTGAAGTCACCATCCACTTGTTGATCTCTGTGATGTTGATCAATTTGATGTTTGAAATCTCTTCTTTCTTTTCTTCCAACTCTTCTCTAAACTTCAGCTGGTGCTTGGCAATATTGACTTCGCCTAACAATCCAGAACAACCATTTGTTCCGATATTTAATGAATCTTTTTCAAAGATATTGAAGATTCCTTAGCAATCTTTATTAACTTCTCTTGTGATTCATTTATATTCATCCAACTTTGTTTCCCATACTTTAATCATTATATCCCCTTTAACCTGTTCAAGAATAGACAATTTCTGAGTCTTTTCAATTTCTTCCTTTGATGAGAAAGCTATTTCTTTCTGAAAAGTTGTCCTAGCTGCTTTCGCCTCTCTTTCTTTCTAGAACACATTCTCCAAAGACTTATTTAATTCCTGAAAATAATTCTGGATTACTTCCAGATTCGAGAACACTTTCTATTGTTCCTCTTCTATTCTTACATATATCTCTGATGCCTATGTCCTGAAATTTTCAAGTTCAACTACCTGGTTAGCAATAGAAATAATCTTGTCTTGCAAATTTTTATTTTCTTCTCCCATCTTTCGAACTTGTTCCTGTGTAACCTGTATTAAGTGTTTTGCCTCATCCAAGTATTTATTCAATTTATGGATTTCTTGCATATCCTTTAGTCTAGCTTGTTCTAGACCCTTCTGTATTCCCCAACTAATATTTCTTTCATTTTCTTTTAGTTGGTCTTGCAACTGGATTATTGTTTGGTCCTTCTGTTCAAGAAGAGTTGTTAAATTGCCTACAGAATACATGTTTGTTGATGCTATAGCACCCATTGTACCTCCTAATTTTGTAGCAAACTCTCCATCCTTGAGTTTGTTTCCTTTTATAATAACTCTATGCTTCTTAATCGTTCCTTCTCCCCTTGGATGAATTTCCTGTTTCAAGACTGCTCTTCGCTTTTTGATGAAAAAATAATCCGATGAGGGGATTTCATCTCTTGAAATCGGCTCCAGATTACTGACATATATAATTCCTTCATGGGGGATTCCGAAAGTAGATTGTAATGGAGTTAAAGAAGTGATAGGACTACCAAGTTCTGTTGAAGTTGTTTCTCCTATTTTTCTAGAACATTCTTCATGATTTCTGGAATTGTTTCTGGCTCTTTTCCCTTATCCATTCCCGATTATTTTGTTTGAGAACCCTCTGTGTCTTGGGAAGGTATCTCAGTATTCTTCAACTTATCTTTGTCATTTGTTTTACCCTGAGTATTAGTTTCAAACCCTGGAGGGGTTTCTTCCTGTTCTGGCAATGGGGTTGAAATTTCACCCTGTAAAATCTTAGGCAGGCAGCTTCGCCTATGGCTTTAAAAAGATGCAACCCCAGCCTGTGAGTTAGGTGGAAAGGCTTGGACTCTGTTCAGTACTTCTGCATAAGACTTAACATCTTTAAAAATATCATCATAAACAGAAACTTCATGTTCATATTCCTTTAAATTACAATGTATGTAATGCCTACTTATTATTTAGTAGGGGTCATATTTTCTGTGTTCAATATTTACTAGCTTCACTTCTTCCAATGACTCGGCCTCTACCTTAGAATGGCCTAAATTTGATAAAGGAAATTTTCGGACATGAACAGGGAAAGATGGCCATGCTTTTTTCTGAAGTGATTTTAATTCCAACCCGATACCACCCTTGGCTATTTTATGAGCTACTTCTCTGCATACCAATCTGTCTGGTCAGAATTTCGGGAGTGCATGAGGGGGAATGGAACAACCAAAGACCCTAATATAGGAAAAATTGTCCTCAATAAACCAGTCGACAAATGATTTAAGACTTTCTATGACTGCATCAGAAATGCGAGGGGGTTCACATCCAAAAAATTATGTGTGCATAGGAATAATGACAAAGTGAAAAACATCGTAAAAAATGTCTTTAGCTTTTTCCTCCCAAAGGGCTGAGTGGTATTTATAAACAGGATCTGGGAAGGAAACACTCCAACTCCAATTCATTAATGGAAAGGGAGTCATAAAACAGATCACATCCATAATATATGCAGACATATAAAAAGACATTGGTTGTCCTTTCGACTTGGTTGCTTTGTAATTTAAAATTTTTTGTGTCAGGTTATCCGATAAAATTTTATGCCAGTTAAAACTATTTCCTTCTGAAACTTCCTCTAAGAAGGGTACCTAGTCTGCATGAAAGTGACAGGGATCTTTTCTCTCGAAAAGTCTGCATAACATCATGGCTACATAAACCATACATTCGTTTAAAGAAGCTGTAGCATAAATCCCATGAGAATCAACCCTAAACTTTGCTTCAGACCTCGCCCATCCTTTAATCATGTTGGGGTATGTCTGGTCTGCCTCAATACATTTTTTTCTCTAAAACTCAACTAAAAATTCAGCATTAAAGGTGTGTTTATGTTTTAGCGAGAGTTTATACATTACTTGAATGTGCTCAGGCTTGAATGAGCCGACGATAGCTCCTTGCTCATTTTGAATGCTCTTTGTTGGGATATCTACCTTATCCAGAGCCCAATCGACCATCTCAGTATATGCCACCAGCCTCGGACGTGCAACAACCTTATGAAGTTCAGATTCAACAATGTCTCAGAGATGATTTTCAGAATCAGGGTCTGCATACTTTAACTCATCCTCCAGCAATTCAGAGATTTGAGCCCATGATTTGATGGAGTGTATGGCGTGTGGAGTAGTATTCGAGATAATATCACCTTCTTGTGTGTCTTCATTTTTATTCAGTGCCTTTTTAGGTGCCATGGCTTTGTGTTTGACTTAAAAACTTGTCATAGATAGTGGATGAATAAGCTCAACTTAAAATGTAAATACAAACGTTCGAACATTTACTTAGAATATATTTTGAAAAAGACCAGATTTGTACAACTGTCATGAATTTAAAGCTCTTAATGCAGAAGATATTTTCAGAGATATGCATTTAATATCCATACATAGGTGCTCTCGGCTTTTCAAATAAAACAAGAAACTTGCTTAATCGGAAAATGAAGCATTAATGAACACTTACAGAAAGATTACATTTAAACCTATTTTAGAAAGAAGATTTATTAGTGTTAATTATAGATTAAATCTGAAAACATGACTTTTTGGGGTTTCGACAATCTTGATGTCGAAAGGTATGTCATCGGAAAAGCCCGATCGTCAAAATTGCAAAATCGTGAAATAACAATGTTTTATTTAAGATTTAAACATTTTTAGCATGTTAATTAATCGAGATTAGACCCTTTCGGGATTTTGAAAATCGAGATTTCGGGAAACATGATGACAAGAGACACGTTCTTATCGAACCGCGAATCCTGAAATCGCGAAATCACGATGGTCTGTTTCTTTTAAACATGACTTAACTTATCTTAATTAACTAAGTAATCAATATTAAGGCCAAAACAGAATTAGTTTAGTTTTAACGTGAATTATGAATCGGGATTTTGGAAATCGATATTTCGGGAAACATGATGACAAGAGATGCGTTCCTACCGAACCGCGAATCCCGAAATCGTGACATAATTATTTAACCCTTAATCATTCTTAGAAGAGATTAGATTAATTCGTGCTTTTTAATTAGGACTTAAACGTATCGGGAAATCGGGGATCGGGGTTTCATGATTCAATTAGCATCGAACATTTGTTTACAGAAAACCCCGAATCCCGATTTCTTTCACGTTTAAATTAAAAAAAAAAATCGCAAATTTTGAATTATAGCCCGTTTTAAATAATTTTTCAAATAGTGTTGGAAAACTTATATTTTTGTAAACTTTTTTCACGTATTTATTCAAAAATAAATGATAAAAAGGCACCGCAAATTTAGAAATGATGAAATTCTTATTTTAAGAATGCCGAAACCCGAAAAACACAAAAAATAAAAATCTAGGCCTTAAGGATTAAAGATTTTAAGATCTGTTCAACATAGGCTCCAACTGGGGACCTCGTCTCCCTGTGGGACGAGGAGAACATGTAGACTCATTGCCTTCATTGGGTAAATGGTGTCAAGGGTTTATTACTGCTAAACTGTTTAAAGGAGAGGAAAAAGAGAGATTTTATAAAACCTTTGAAAATCTTTTCAAAACTTCTTATTTGCTTTAAACTCAGTTGTAGTCTTCTTCATAATATTCTCTTTCCCATTATAAATTTAAGTTAGTATTAAGATGATTAGAACAATCTTAGGAAACTTAACAGATTTTGTAAATTTCAGCTTGCATGAATCGAAGTAAAATTTTTAATTTTTAATTGGGGAGCTCTATTTTGACTTAAGACGAATATCTAGTCTTCGAAAAACTGATAACTAAAATAGAGTAATAGATAAGTATGACAACCTTATAGATACCTCAGATATTGCTTCATTGCCAGCTGGCCTGTTTAGTACCCCGGTGAAGTTATTTGTCCCTTTTTACTGAATTTCCTTTCACCGCTTCGAGTGCTAATTTTATTTTCAAATATTGCTTCACTGCCAGCAGGCCTGTTCAGTACCTCGGTGAAGTTATCTGTTTCTTTTATATTTAGACGAGGGCAATCATTTAAATGAATTTCCTTTCATCATTTGTGGGAATAGATGGGGGCAATCAAATATGAATTTCCTTTCACCATCTGTCTTATAGTTAGCTTGTGCATACGAAGCAGGGGCAATCAGTGATACTTAAAATATCAGGGGTGGTTATCTGTGTAAAAATTTATAATAGAGGTTTGTCAACTTGTTTTGATTATTCTAGACCAATTTTTTCTCAACTTTCAAAACCCCTCAGTTTGTAGAGAAAAAGGGAAAGATTATTTTCAGGGGTTTTCTTTTGAGCAAGCTTAAATCCTCAGACAAACTGTTAAGAAACTTAAGATAGTCAAAATCAACTCAAACATAACCACTTTTAGTCAGAGAATAAGAACTATGAAAACTGACCTTACTGAATTTAATCGTTTATTGATTTTCCAGATTAATACATAATCTCTCCTACTTTGATAAGAAAGTTCGAAAACGTGAAAGGTAGTATCGAGGTTATAAAAGGAGATTTTCAACAATCTGTAAGCCAGAAAACCTAGGTTATGAATTCAAAAAATAACTCTTTTGAACTCTTCTTCTTATTTTATTTTTATTTATTTATTTATTTTATTTTATTATTATTTTTTTTAAGTATAAAAACTTAACTAATTTTATTTTATTTTAATTTATTTACAAAATGAGAATGGGTTTTCAAAAAATGAAAAACAAAATGGTATATACAATGAGATTCTCTGTAAATGAATTACTCCATATAATGTTTTAAAAAACGCCCATTAACAGGGGCATTCAAGATCTTACCATCCAAATTTTCAAGTAGAAATGAATTTTTTCCTTCAGAAGATGCTACCTTAAATGGTCCATACCAAATATGATCGAATTTACCATTTTTTCATGAATCTTCTTTTTGAGCATCCCACCTCAAAACCATATCTCCGGGCAAAAAATTCCTGTCCTTGGCTTTACAATCAAATAATATCTTCATGTCGTCCTGGTACTTCTATAGCTTTTCATCCACTACATCCCTGTGCTTGTTAACTTCAATTAGCTGATTTATCCTTCTTGTGAGAGGATTTGGTTCTTCCTTCTTGTCTTGCCATAGTTTCATCACAGGAAGTGCTAGATTTATGGGCAACACTACATATGTTCCATAAACCATTTGAAAGGGAGAAGTACCGATAGACTTTTTTGTGCCTATCCGATTTTCCCACAGAGCATATTTTAAATGTAAATGCCAAGATTTTTTATTTTCATTTAAGACTTTCTTGATTATACTGATTAAGCTCTTGTTATAAGATTCTGCCAGACCATTTCCCTGCGGGTAGTATGCTATGGAATGACCCAACACAATATTATATTTCTGGAAAAAGATGACCATTGCCATAGATTTAAAAGCCTGTGCATTGTCTGTGACTATCTTTCTAGGATAGCTGAATCTAGACAAGGTATTTTCTTCTAAAAAGTCTCTAACTACTAAATTAGTGGCCTTCCTTGTCGGGATAGCTTCCACCCATTTGGTGAAATAGTCTGCAGCGGTCAGAATCCATCTATGTTGAGCACTTGAATTAGGATTAATCTCACCTATGAATTCAAGTCCCCATCGCTGAAAAGGAGCTTCTGTCTTGACTGGGACTAATGGCATCACCGGTAGCTTATGTTTCCCTGTAAAAAATTTGCAAGGGTTGCAAGCTCGTACCTTAGCATTGACATCTGGGAAAAGTTTAGGCCAGTAATAACCATCCCTCAGGATTTTATATGCCGTAGCTCTTCAAGAATGGTGTCCTCCATAGACTCCTTCATGAAATTGACCTATAACTTCTTCTGTTTCTGATTCGACCAGGCAGACCAAGAAGAAACCAAGCGGGTCTTTCTAGTATAATCGTTTTTCGAAAATACAGTATTTAACTGCATGCAGCTTTAGCGTTCTAGCTTTGGATGGAGACAAGTCAGCAAGACATTTCAAAGTTAATAAGTATGTTACTATATCCTTGTACCAATTCGATGACGCGAATTTCTCCTCGATCCTGTTTTCGACCATTTGATCCTCAAGTTCATTCACGCTTATCCATCCTTCTTCCTCCTGAGAACTGTTTATCCCAAGAGCCCTGAAATTGGATTCAGCTAAAAGTTTAGCTAAACCTTGTCCTTTTATCAATTTGGTCGGTTTAACCTCCAAATCGAACTCTTGAATTTTTGCAAGCCATCTTCCTCTTTTACCATCACTGTCTTCTTGAACCAAGATATCTTTTATAGCATTAGTGGGTACATATGCAATCACTTTAGAGTGTAAAACATAAGTTATGAAAGCTTTCAATGCTTTTACCATGGCATACGCTTTCTTTTCCATTATATTATATTTAAGTTCAACATCTCGAAGACTTTTGCTAAAGAAGGCTATCGGTTGCTCGAAACCTTCTTCGTTCTTCTGAAGGAGTATAGCAGCAAGCGTGTGTTCAGAGGCAAATGAAAAAATAAGAAAATCTTTGAGATAATCTGGGCTTGCTAGTACTGGTGCCTCACTTATAACCTTCTTAATATGGGCAAAGGATGCCTTAGCTTCAGCTGTCCATTTTACTTCACTATTTTTTCTGAGCATATCTGTAATCAATTTAACAATTTCAGCGAAGTTAGGAATAAATCTTCTCAAGAAATTTATTTTTCCTAAAAATGATTGAATTTCTTTCATATTCCTAGGAATAGCTATTGTATTTATAGCCTCTACTATTTTAGGATCATTCATGATTCCATTTCGGGATACGATGTGACCCAACAACTTTCCTTCCTGCATAGCGAAATGAGATTTTTTAGGATTTAAGGATAGACCAAACCTGCAACATTTTTCAAATGTTTGTTTGAGATGAATAATATGGTCTTCATCCGATTTAGAAAAAACAATAAGATCATCCAAATAGATGACTACAAACTTGTCTCGTTCGTCGATGAAAGCAATATCCATTGTGCGTTGAAAAGTATCTCCTGCATTCATTAGTACAAACAACATTTTATCATACATAAACGTGCCCCAAGGAGTGGTAAATGCAGTTTTTTCTTTATCGAGATCACTGACGGAAATCTGATTATAACCTGAAAATCCGTCAATCATGGACATTCTATTAGCCCCTACTACTTTTTCAAGAACATGGTCCATTTTAGGTAGAGGATAATTATCTTTGAGGGAATATTTATTAAGATTCCTAAAATCAACACATAATCTGATTTCCCCATTTTTCTTTCTAACTGGGACCAGATTAGCTACCCAATCAGAATATCTTAGGGGAACAATTATCTTAGCTTCCAAAAGTTTTTTGACTTCTCGTTCGACAACAGGTAATAAAATAGGGTTAAATTGTCGGAGTTTTTGTTTAAAAGGTTTGACACCTGGTTTGAGAGGTATTTTATGTTCAATCACTGAAGTATCATATGTTTTAAGTTCTTCATATGAGCATGTGAAAACATCTCTATATTTTCTTAACAACTCCATGTATTTACTTTTGTTTTCTGTTGATAAATATTTGGATATTTTAACCATTCGGATTCGAAACATCGACGACGAAATGATACCAACTGTGGATTATCCAAAAAACATATGTGAAACTCCTCACCACAGAAAATTGAAAACAACATTCGGGGGTTATCTTCAGTTCCTATATTACAATCTTCAACCTCCTCTTGTTGGGGTTGTAGAGTAGTTTTAGAGGGGATATCATCTTTATTAAAAAGTCTTTCCAAAGGGATAAGACCCTTGGGGATTTGGTTGTTCTTGAGAACAAGCATTCGGTGATTTGCAATTTTATCATGAAATTCCTTAGAATCCTCCTCTTCTTGCATGATCCAAATAGGATCATTTTGATTCTCCTGATCGGTATGCATTTCTGCAAATTCATCTAATGATTCTAGAAACTTTTGAAGCTGCTCATCATCTTCAAAAACCTGCCAATGTTGTATATTATTTGGTATTGAAGGGCGATGTCTCATTTGTATATGATATTTTAAATTAAAAGCAGTCGGGGGTGTAAAAGTGGATGTAGCTCTGGCTAAAGCATCAGCCTGTTGATTCTCGGATCTTGGGATGAAATGAAAATTCAAAGATGTGAATAAATTCTCGATTAAATCCCAAACACAATTCCTATAGAAACGTAATCTAGGATGCTTAGCTTGATATTGCCGATTCACTTGTTTTATAATTAACTCCGCGTCACCAAATACTTCGAGTTTCTTAATTTTCATCTTTCTAGCAGCTTCTAGTCCTAGCACTAAGGCTTCGTACTCACATACATTGTTTGTACAATCTACATTCCATTGGATCCTATATGAAAAAGGAATAATAAATTGATCATCGGGAGCCATAATAATTGCTCCTGCCCCGACTCCAAGATAGGAGGAAGAACCATCAAAATACATTTTCCATACACCAGTATTATATACATTTTTCTCTATTTCTTTTTTTTCAATTTTTTCTTCTATACATTTATCATCTATATCTACTTCAAAATTGTCATCTAAAGATAATATACAATTTCCTAAATCTTGGTCAGCAATATAAACTAGATGATTGTTGGGGTTGTTTGGGTCACCTACAGTAAATGCCAACCTAATCTCCCTGTAAAGACGAGTGAATTGGCTTCTGAAAACTGGGATTGTAGCATATGTCATATCTAGTTGGAGAGATCCTCCAAGCTTGGCACCCCATGATCTAGATAATAGCATGCCATACTTTGGGGGAATGTCAGTGACTACTACATCCATAAGAATACTTTTAGCAGGTATTTGAGCCAAACCTACCACTAGGTCTTTAATCATACCTATGCATTTTACCTTCCTCGAATCGAAAGAATATAAATCACCATAGGGTCTTGTTATTTCGAGACCAAGTTTTTCCATTATTTCCTTTGGCATAACATTGTGGGAAGCTCCTGAATCCAACATACAGTTATGGAGAAGGTGGTCAAACAGAGTTAACATAATGTAAAAAGAAGCTACGATGTCTCTTACACCTTTGACGTGTGGACTAAAGACTAAGATAGGTTTGTCATCCTCTAAATTAATAGCGTCAGCCTGGATTTCATCTTCGGAAAAATTAATCATTTTGGCAATTTGTTTTCTGTATACGGGATTTTTAGCTAACTCAACAAAGGGAATAAGAATTTTGATTTTATTTATTTCGTTTTCCAAATTAAAGTTTCCTAGAGCCTTGTCATTTTCGATGTTCGGGGCTTCCATACCTTTCTTCTCAGCTTTACGCTGAGTTGCGACCTTGTTTTCTTTTACAGGAGCTTGTGTCTTCACAAGAAGTGTTCCTACTGGTTCTAACTGTACAGGTTGTGTATCATCTATGTTTATTTTTGCAAACTGTTTATCTGCAACTTTTGGAGTTACCTCATCGGTTTCATTTCTCGGCAAACTCTTTTTTGTCGGAACATTTGGGAGATTTTTATTTCTTGGTCTCAAATTATATTTTCCCTGTAATTCAACAATAATATCATCTGCAACATTTTGATATGTGAAATCATCAGTCATATTATTACTAACCTATTCTTTCGATGTACTTTCTTTACTTAAAGATGCTTCATAATCCTGTCTTGATAAATAAGGGGATTTATTATCATCACCAAGGTTACTAATATCTTCATCGATTTCTTCAAAATCTCCTAAATCTTTTTCTCCGATGTAGTTTTCACTTTTAAAATGTGTTTGAATTTTTTGATCTTCATTTTTAATTATTTTCCGTGGTCCTTGAGGTTCAGGATTTCTTCGAAAATATTTTCTGGGGAAATTATCTCTTTTCGATTTCTCTAGTTCCATTTTCGAGATCTTGTTTGAAATTTCTCGAATGACTCTAGCCATCTCTTCTATTCTATCTCCCGAGGATTTTCCTAACCCTGAAGGTCCACCTTGCTCTTTAAATTTTTTATTTTCTTTGTTTCCAGTTTCAGTCTTTGCTTTAAGTTTCCATGATGCCATCATATTAGATTCAATCTCAAGCACATCATCCTTCATTTTTGTGAGATATATTGATCTCCTTTCTCTCAATAATAAAGCAAAGTCAGGGTCAAAAGAGCCAGCAAAAGTCACTTTAGCTGCAGGTTGTGAAGGTTTAACCTCAACTGAATTTTATTGTACAACTTATTGAGCCTCTGTGTGAATTCTAGAACTGACTTAGAGATTTTCTTTCTGAGGGCTCTGAATTCAGTTAAGTAGTAGAGGTGATCCTTCCTCTCTCACCATTGTCTAATAAATGCACT
Source organism: Picea engelmannii (assembly GCA_009831015.1). Classification (NCBI taxonomy): domain Eukaryota; kingdom Viridiplantae; phylum Streptophyta; class Pinopsida; order Pinales; family Pinaceae; genus Picea; species Picea engelmannii. The sequence continues at coordinate 43,246 of ML782872.1, read as the reverse complement.
TTCAAGTTCTTCATAGGATCTTAAAGATCCAACTGTTAAGGATCGGAACCAGGTCCTCACCTGTCCCTCGAAAGTTTGAACAAGTAATCTAGAATAAACATCTTCATGTTATATTCCGAGTATGTCAACAAATTGATCAAAAAAGTTTATATGTTCTTGGGCAGTCAAATCACCTTCCCCTGTAAATTTCGGAAGGCTTTTCATATAATTCTCAGGGAGATCATGAAGAGGAACATGAAGAACAAGGGGAGCATATCTAGCAGCCACTTTAGCAAAAAATCCCAAAAAGCAATACTTGACCACCTCCAGGAGCACCACCTCCAGCTCCAACACCTCCTTGTGCAGCCATGGTTAGATTTGGGACTGAAGTTTGGACAATGTGAGGAGAAGATTCTCGAAAATCTGGAGAAGAAACTTCAAGAAATGAGAAAGTATCAAATGAGGGGGGAAGTGAAAATGATCTTTCAAGAGTTTCTGATGAGTTTGATTGTGTAAAGTTAGGCTGATCTATAGTATATGTGGATAAAAAGATTTGTTTAAGTGATTTTCATGATTTTAATTTTTTTTCCGGATCGGAGACTGGCAAGGTCTGCTTGCTATCCGGGTTTTTTCTGGTATTCCTTCGGCTACTAGCCAGTTTAGTTATTGTGGAGTCGCCAAGTGAAAAATTATTAGCCTTAGAAGGTTTTCTGTTCTTTTTCACTGTCAACAACAGAAAATCTCAATGTCGTTCTTCCTAGGGAAAAGATTTGTCTCTTCATTCCCCGACAACGGCGCCAAAAAGATGTTGTTCCTGAGTTTATGTTTTAAGGCTATAAAACATACTGTCAAGGCATCCATAAAACATTTAAAGAAATGATTTGGGAATAAGGAATCAAAGAAAGATCAGAGCAGAGTTAGTTTCTCAACTGTCTCTGTCTTGCTTCCTGTTGTTCTTGGATGCTAGTGTCTCGCTCAATAGCAACCCATGATCTTTCTAACTCAACCCGGTTAGTTGTTGTTTGTAAAATAGTATTAAATAAACTTAGGGAAATACTGGTTTGATCCTGAAGGCCTAGTTCTACGTTGGGTTGTCTGCTACTAGGGAAAGTCATGGATGAATAAAGTTTAATAGTTTATAAAGGGATTTTAATCGGTTTGTTACTTTAGATTTCCAGAGATGAGATCAAGGAAAACAATTTTAAATCTAAAACAATAATGTAAATACATTCAAGGCCGTTTCCTAGTTTTGTAACAATTTCAATAATTGTAAAAAAACAAATAAACACTACAGAGAAATATAAGGCTTTTATCAAGAAAGAATCTTATATTTCAATAGACAATGATGAAAGAAAAAATGAGGTTTCTAACAAGAGTTAAATATTAAGGAACAAAAGTTTTACAGGTCTTAAAATTACTAAAGTGATTTCAGAGGAAAAACTGTAAACCATTTGACATCCAAACCAATCAGAAATATAAATCAATGATGTATATAACTTCAAACTGATTTACTTGTTAGAGAAAACATTAAAGGAAAAATTCAACAAAGTATGCTAAACAGGGAGAAGACACATAGTTACAAAGTTGCAGGATCCAAAATCTTGTTTGTGATCTATATTTCGATGTATTTCAAAACTGATATTACAAAATGGCTCTCTCCAAAATTTATGAATCCTTTTCTCAGCCTTTCGAAACTATATTTATACATTTAATCAAAGCTTCTCGTTGGTGACTAACCAACTTCCTAAAATTTTGGTTACATAAAAATAATGTCAACCGTTTACAAAAAATTCTAATAATAAAAACATTTAAAAAGGTTTTAAGCTTGCGTTGACGAACTTCCTTTCTCTGCTTCAACGCACTGAACACATTTTCCCAAAAAACTTATTAAGATCCTAGGAGCCTCGGGTATCTCATTTGCTTCAAATGAGAAAAATATTCTCTGTAATTCGGGCAATCAACTTTCTATCATTCTTTCTGTGAATTTAACAGTTTTCAACCTTAAACTTGAAGTCACCATCCACTTGTTGATCTCTGTGATGTTGATCAATTTGATGTTTGAAATCTCTGCTTTCTTTTCTTCCAACTCTTCTCTAAACTTTAGCTGGTGCTTGGCAATATTGACTTCGCCTAACAATCCAGAACAACCATCTGTTCCAATATTTAATGAATCTTTGTCAAAGAGATCGAAGATTCCTTGGCAATCTTTATTAACTTCTCTTGTGATTCGTTTATATTCATCCAGCTTTGTTTCCCATACTTTAATCATTATATCCCCTTTAACCTGTTCAGAAATAGACAATTTCTGAGTCTTTTCAATTTCTTCCTTTGATGAGAAAGCTACTGCTTTCTGCAAAGTTGTCCTAGCTGCTTTCGCCTCTCTTTCTTTCTGGAACACATTCTCCAAAGACTTATTTGATTCCTGAAAATAATTCTGGATTACTTCCAGATTCGAGAACACTTTCTGTTGTTCCTCCTCTATTCTTACATATATCCTTGATGCTTGTGTCCTGAAATTTTCAATTTCAACTCCCTGGTTAGCAATAGAAATAATCTTGTCTTGCAAATTTTTATTTTCTTCTCCCAGCTTTTGAACCTATTCCAGTGTGACATGTATTAAGTGTTTTTCCTCATCCAAGTCTTTATTCAATTTCTGGATTTCTTGCATATCCTTTAGTCTAGCTTGTTCTAGACCCTTCTGTATTCCCCAACAAATATTTCTTTCATTTTATTTTAGTTGGTCTTGAAACTGGATTATTGTTTGGTCCTTCTGTTCAAGCAGAGTTATTAAATTGCCTACATAATACATGTTTGTTGATGCTATAGCACCCATTGTACTTGCTAATTCTGTAGAAAACTCTCCATCCTTGAGTTTCTTTCCGTCTATAATAACTCTATGCTTCTTAATCATTCCTTCTCCTCTTGGATGAATTTCCTGTTTCAAGACTGCTCTTTGCTTTTTGCTGAAAAAATAATCCGATGAGGGGATTTCATCTCTTGAAAATGGCTCCAGATAACTGACATATAGAACTGCTTCATGGGGGATTCCGAAAGTCGACTGTAATGGAGTTAAAGAAGTGATAGGACTACCAAGTTCTGTTGAAGATGTTCCTCCTATTTTTCTGGAACATTCTTCATGATTTTTGGAATTGTTTCTGGCTCTTTTCCCTTATCCATTCCTGATTCTTTTTTTTGAGAACCCTCCGTGTATTGGGAAGGTATCTCAACATTCTTCAACTTATCTTTGTCATTTTTTTTACCCTGAGTATTAGTTTCAAACCCTGGAGGGGTTTCTTCCTGTTCTAGCAATGGGGTCGAAATTTCACCCTATAAAATCTTAGGCAGGCAGCTTCACCTATGGCTTTGAAAAGATGCAAACCCATCCTGTGAGTCAGGTGGCAAGGCCTGGACTCTATTCATTACTTCTGCATCAGACTTAACATCTTTAAAAATATCATCATAAACAAAAAATTCATGTTCATATGCCTTTAAATTACAATGTATGTAATGCCTACTTATTATTTAATAGGGGTCATATTTTCTGTGTTCAATATTTACTAGCTTCACTTCTTCCAATGACTCGGCCTCTACCTTAGAATGACCTAAATTTGATAAAGTAAATTTCCTGACATGAACAGGGAAAGATGGCCATGCTTTTTTCTGAAGTGCTTTTAATTCCAACCCAATACCACCCTTGGCTATCTGATGAGCTACTTCTCTGCATACCAATCCATCTGGTAAGAATTTCAGGAGTGCATGAGGGGGAATGGAACAACCAAAGATCCTAATACAGGAAAAATTTATCTCAATAAACCAGTCGGCTACTGATTTAAGACTTTCTATGACTGCATCAGAAATGCGAGGGGGTTCGCGTCCAAAAAATAATTTGTACATAGGAATAATGACAAAGTGAAAAACATCGTAAAAAATGTCTTTAGCTTTTTCCTCCCAAAGGGCTGAGTGGTATTTATGAACAGGCTCTTGGCAGGAAACACTCCAACTCCAAGTCATTAATGGAAAGGGAGTCATAAAACAGATCACATCCATAATATATGCAGACATATAAAAAGACACTTGTTGTTCTTTCGACTTGACTGCTTTGTAATTTAAAATTTCTTGTGTCAGGTTATCCGATAAAATTTTATGCCAGTTAAAACTATTTCCTTCTAAAACTTCCTCTAAGAAGGGTACCCAGTCTGCATGAAAGTGACAGGGATCTTTTCTCCCGAAAAGTCTGCATAACATCATGGCTACATAAACCGTATATTCATTTAAAGAAGCTGTAGCATAAATCCCATGAGAATCATCCCTAAACTTTTCTTCAGACCTCGCCCATCCTTTAATCATGTCAGGGTATGTCTGGTCTGCCTCAATACATTCTTTTCTCTGAACCTCAGCTAAAAATTCAGCATTACAGGTGTGTTTATGTTTTGGCGAGAGTTTATACATTACTTGAATGTGCTCAGGCCTGAATGAGCCGACGATAGCTCCTTGCTCATTCTAAATGCTCCTTGTTGGGATATCTACCTTATCTAGAGCCCAGTTGACCATCTCAGTATATGCCACCAGCCTCAGACGCACAACAACCTTATGAAGTTCAGACTTAGCAATGTCTCAGAAATGATTTTTAGAATCAGGGTCTGCATACTTTAACTCATCCTTCAACAATTCAATGATTTGAGCCCATGATTTGATGGAGTGTATGGTGTGTGGAGTAGTATCCGAGATAATATCACCTTCCTGTGTGTCTTCATTTTTCTTCGGTGCCTTTTTAGGTTCCATGGCTCTGTGTTTGACTTAAAAACCTGTCACAAATAGCGGATGAATAAGCTCAGCTTAAAATGTAAATACAAACGTTCGAACATTTACTTAGAATATATTTTAAAAAAGACCAGATTTGTACAACTGTCACGAATTTAAAGATCTTAATGCAGAAGATATTTTCGGAGATATGCATTTAATATCCGTACTTAGGCGCTCTCGGCTTTTCAAATAAAACAAGAAACTTGCTTAATAGGAAAATGAAGCATTAATGAACACTTACAGAAAGATTACCTTTAAACCTGTTTTAGAAAGAAGATTTAATAGTGTTAATTATAGATTAAATCTGAAAACATGACTTTTCGGGGTTTCGACAATCTTAATGTCGAAAGGTATGTCATCGGAAAAGCTCGATCGTCAAAATTGCGAAATCGCAAAATAGCGATGTTTTATTTAAGATTTAAACATTTTTAGTATGTTAATTAATCGAGATTAGACCCTTTTGGGATTTCGGAAATCGAGATTTCGGGAAACATGATGACAAGTGACGCATTCTTATCGAACCGCGAATCGCGAAATCGCGATGGCCTGTTTCTTTTAAACATGACTTAACTTATCTTAATTAACTAAGTAATCAAGATTAAGGCCAAAACATAATTAGTTTAGTTTTAACGTGAATTATGAATCGGGATTTTGGAAATCACGATTTCAGGAAACATGATGACAAGAGACGCGTTCCTACCGAACCGCGAATCTCAAAATCGCGACATAATTATTTAACCCTTAATCATTCTTATAAGAGATTAGATTAATTCATGCTTTTTAATTAGGACTTAAACGTATCAGGAAATCGGGGATCAAGGTTTGATGATTCAATTAGAATCGAACATTTGTTTACAGAAAACCCCGAATCCCGATTTCTTTCACGTTTAAATTAAAAAAAAAAAATCGCAATTTTTGAATTACAACCCGTTTTAAATAATTTTTCAAAGAGCGTTGGAAAAATTATATTTTTGTAAACTTTTTTCGTGTATTTATTCAAAAATAAATGATAAAAAGGCGTTGCGAATTTAGAAATGATGAAATTCTTATTTTAAGAAAGTTGAAACCCGAAAAACACAAAAAATAAAAGTCTAGGCCTTAAGGATTAAAGATTTTAAGATCTGTTTCAACACATGGATTTCCTTAATCTACAAACATGAGTGTCTCTGGAGTGTATTTAAAATCCTTGAGGTTGTTCAATGTATACTTCTTCTTCGATTGCTCCATTAAGAAAAGATGTATTTACATCCATCTGATGTAAACTCCATCCCATGGAAGCAACAAGAGACATAATGTTTCTGATAGAAGTATATCTAGAAATAGGAGCAAATGTCTCGTCATAGTCTTCTCCCTCCTTTTGGGAGAACCCTCTAGCTACAAACCTTGCTTTGTATTTGTCCACACTTCCATCTGCTGCATGTTTGATCTTATAGACCCATTTTGAGGTTACTCCTGACTTTTATTTGGGTCTAGGCACAATTTCCCATACATCATTTTTCATGATGGACCGGTGTTCTTCTGTCATTGCTTCTTTCCATTGTTTCTTCTGAGTTGCATCTTCAATTGTAGCGGGTTCTTCATTTAGAAGCTTTGTCATACATGGTGCATAGCTAGAGAATCTTTTGGGATTTTTGTTTTTTTCTGAAGGTGTCACTTGGGGCTTTGAGTCTTTATGCTTCTTGTAGAGTAGCTTCAAGCCAAGTTGGACGTTTCTTGGTTTTTGGTACAATGATTGATTCAATAGGTTCACATGGTTTCATCGGATGATCAAGTTGTTATGTTTCTTCATTCTAAATTTCTGGGAGACATGTGCTTTCTTCTTTAGGCTCTTCATACTATTCTTCTTCTAAAGTTTCTTCTATGGATTTCTTGAAATCCATCTTTTAATTAAAGGTTACATCTCTGTTGACTTCAACCTTATGTTGTTCTGGGATGTAGATTCTATAGGATTTGGATGATTCACTGTATCCCACAAATATGCCCTTCTTTCCTGAGGGTCCTAAATTCTTCCTTTTATCCTTTGGGATGTGAATGTAAACAAGGCATTCAAAGATTCTTAAGTGTTTCACATTAGGTTTATTTCCTGAGAAGGCTTCTTATGGAGTCATATCCTTCAATATGTGGTGGGGACTTCTGTTTAAAACATATATTGTTGACATGGTTGCTTCTCCACACAAATACATAGATAAACTTTGATCGTTCATATATTGTTGAGAACATATATTGTTGGCATGGTTGCTTCTTCTTGGAGACCATGTAGCCGAAACAACGACAGGCACTGTCCTTGAATTAGATATAGGAGGCCTTGGGGCCAAGGATCATGTTGATATTGTTTCTGTTATAAAGCTCATAATCGAAGCCCTCGGGCATTTTGATGGTCTTCGATGGATCTCCATCTTACACAATGATGAGGTGATAGGGCTCAAAGAATCGCTGCCACATTTTGAGAAAATCCAAGTTCTAGATAGTGGGTATCACTATATCTAGCTCGTTCTTCAGGATTGGGGTAGCAGCACTAGAACCTGCCATTTTTTCTTCTTGGATGGATGGAGATGGATCTGGATAGCTTAGCTAAGTGCCAAGAAAAACTGAAGGAAAATGACACCGAACACCACTTATTCTTCCACCGGGAGAAAGGACCTTGTTTGGTTAAGATGTTGTATGTGCACCCATATATATATATATTTATGTGTGTCTGGAGGAGCAGTCCCTATCAAGCGATTCATCATCAACTAGATCTTGCCCAATCTGCGCAAAGGCTCCTCGGAATTGGGCTTTGCCAGTGCGCTTCATTGATGGGAGGTGTGCTATTTTTTTGTACAACGTGCCACATCTTGTGCACATTAAATTGCATCCCTTAGGGGGATTTTACCAACTTTGAACGTGAGTGGTTATCCCAGTTCTTGTGCACATTCAACGGAGAGTTAAATCATACCTTGGGTTTTTTTACCAACTTTGCACGTGAGAGGTTATTGGAGAGTATCTTGCTTGTAAATTTTTAATGGAGCAGTTTATTTATGTAGTATTTTTTATATATTTTTTTCTAATTGGAATTAAATTTTTGGTTAATCTAGAATTTTTATTAATTTTTTTGAGCATATAGGTTTAATGATTCAGGTCAAAAATTGTTGGAACTTCAGATTTGGGTAATTGAATCTTTATAATTCTAGTGTCGGTGAATCCATATATACATTCAAAAATGCAATTTAAACACCAAAAAATGGTGATTTTACCAAGATCTCTGGTAAAAAAGTTCAAAGTGGAATGTTTAGACAAAGCCAAAAATAGGTAGAAACTCAGGGAAGATTTTAAGGTTTTAAAATTAATAGAATTTAGATCATCTCAAAAAATATGGACATTGGGTTCATTGAAAATGGGGCAAAACCGTTGAAAATGGGGCACATAGAACTTCTATCATGTGAAAAAGTGTAGATTCGGCACCACTTTTCCTTGGGTTTGGTTGTTACAAGTTCAACCTATTCCATTTTTAATGTAATTTCTACATTAATTTGAAATGTGTTTTTTTTTTAAGGAGATGCCTCTGGATGAGTTTGAAATGTGCTTTTAAAAACAATATGAGGCGTAGATGTGTATATAATAGATGTATCTACAATGAATAAATTGAAAAAAAATGAACCCTGTAAAGTGAACATTTTTAAAAAAATTGTCCAAATAATAATAAAAAAGGGTCACTATAAAGATTTATTTTAACTTTGAGTTAATCATAACTTTAACCAAATAATAATAAACAAGGGCACTACATAGATTTATTTTAACCTCACTGTTAATCATTTATTAATTTATGTTTCAAGCTTTTTAATCCCTCTCTATACTTATTATCCCTGCCATATAGTATTGGATTTGTTCTTTGAGTGTGTTTAATTTGCCTCTCACTAAAAATTTGTATTAAAGAATTTGTTTTTCTAAAATCTGGTTGGCTAATATCTTTGAGGTCTTATGGAAAGCTTTACGTCATTCAATTTTCAGTATTAATGGACTTAACGATCCTCATATCTTAATCCAGGGGGTCTGTGTTGCAGCTAATTATACTCACGACTATGCTTAATTATCCTCGTAGTTTGATCCAACATTTAGTCTGATTCTTAATGACACTTAACTATGTACATTGTATGCAAAGGAATTAAAGAAGTGAGCATTGTGTGAGCTATGTTTAGTGCTCAAACACATTTAAAGAAGCAAAGTACCGATAACTCAGTCTACTTTAATCATCGGATGTATGAGAATGGATGGGTTGATCCTATTAAACAAGAGAGCTAATTATACCGACGACGACACTTAATGATCCTAGGAGTTTGATCCAACATGTATGTGGTGCAGGTCTACGCATTCAAAGTAGCACCCTCGTAGTTTGATCCATCATTTGTCGCATTTGTCGTTGTTCTATCTTTTATTTTCTTCAACTCTCTAAAGGTTGGTTACAGTGTCTTTCATTTTCATTCGCTCTCTCGAGTTTTGGTGTGTTGAAGCAAGGCACTATCAGAGCAATTTTGGATTGCTTGTAAAGAGAAGGTATTTTCTAACTTTCTTCTATGTGTTCATTAGGGGTTTGGGTGTCTGGTGGATTGAAATCAAGTCGTGAGAGCTCCCACTGCGTGGTTTTTATATATAGACAATGTATTCAAAGATACAGAGACAAGGTATTTAGAAAAGCGAGGACACGGTAAGCAATCCGTCACATATCAATGCACATGGAAACAAATCATTTTTTTTCTTTGGCCATCAATTGCTTGTAATTTTTTAATGGAGCAGTTTATTTATGTAGTATTTTATATTTTTTTTTCTAATTGGAATTAAATTTTTGGTTAATCTAGAATTTTTATTAATTTTTTTGAGCATATAGGTTTAATGATTCAGGTCAAAAATTGTTGGAACTTCAGATTTGGGTAATTGAGTCTTTATAATTCTAGTGTCAGTGAATCCATATATACATTCAAAAATGCAATTTAAACACCAAAAAATGGTGATTTTACCAAGATCTCTGGTAAAAAAGTTCAAAGTGGAATGTTTAGACAAAGCCAAAAATAGGTAGAAACTCAGGGAAGATTTTAAGGTTTTAAAATTAATAGAATTTAGATCATCTCAAAAAATATGGACATTGGGTTCATTGAAAATGGGGCAAAACCTTTGAAAATGGGGCACATAGAACTTCTATCATGTGAAAAAGTGTAGATTCGACACCATTTTTCCTTGGGTTTGGTTGTTACAAGTTCAACCTATTCCATTTTTAATGTAATTTCTACATTAATTTGAAATGTGTTTTTTTTTAAGGAGATGCCTCTGGATGAGTTTGAAATGTTCTTTTAAAAACAATATGAGGCGTAGATGTGTATATAATAGATGTATCTACAATGAATAAATTGAAAAAAAATGAACCCTATAAAGTGAATATTTTTAAAAACTTTGTCCAAATAATAATAAAAAAGGGTCACTATAAAGATTTATTTTAACTTTGAGTTAAGCATAACTTTAACCAAATAATAATAAACAAGGCCACTACATAGATTTATTTTAACCTCACTGTTAATCATTTATTAATTTATGTTTCAAGTTTCTGTGTTTCAAGCTTTTTAATCCCTCTCTATACTTATTATCCCTGCCATATAGTATTGGATTTGTTCTTTGAGTGTGTTTAATTTGCCTCTCACTAAAAATTTGTATTAAATAATTTGTTTTTCTAAAATCTGGTTGGCTAATATCTTTGAGGTCTTATGGAAATCTTTATGTCATTCAATTTTCAGTATTAATGGACTTAATGATCCTCGTATTTTAATCCAACGGGTTTGTGTTGCAGCTAATTATACTCACGACCATGATCAATTATCCTCGTAGTTTGATCCAACATTTAGTCTGATACTTAATGACACTTAACTATGTACATTGTATGCAAAGGCATTAAAGAAGTGAGCATCGTGTGAGCTATGTTTAGTGCTCAAACACATTTAAAGAAGCAAAGTACCGATAACTCAATCTACTTTAATCATCTGATGTATGAGAATGGATGGGTTGATCCTATTAAACAAAAGAGATAATTATATTGATGACGACACTTAATGATCCTCGGAGTTTGATCCAACATGTATGTGGTGCAGGTCTACACATTCAAGGTAGCACCCTCATAGTTTGATCCATCGTTTGTTGCATTTGTTGTTGTTCTATCTTTTATTTTCTTCAACTCTCTAAAGGTTGGTTACAATGTCTTTCATTTTCATCCGCTCTCTCGAGTTTTGGTGTGTTGAAGCAAGGCACTATCAGAGAAATTTTGGATTGCTTGTAAAGAGAAGGTATTTTCTAACTTTTTTCTATGTGTTCATTAGGGGTTTGGGTGTCTAGTGGACTGAAATCGAGTCATGAGAGCTCCCACTGCGTGATTTTTATATATAGAAAATGTATTCAGAGATACAGAGACAAGGTATTTAGAAAAGCAAGGACGTGGTAAGAAATCTGTCACATATCAATGCACATGGAAGCAAATCATTTTTTTTTCTTTGGCCATGAATTTATGCTTTCAAGCTATTTCACTAGTTTCGTGAAATGAGGCTTAGAAATCCCTACTTTCATACTGTAATACCCCCGGCCAAGCCCCTGTGAAATGTACTGATGTTTGTAGGCTAGTGAGCTGAGTATTGATAATCTGGTAGGCTTCTGTGTTATAGGCCAAAGATCCTGGATGCTAAGGCCAATAAGCCTGATGTTTTGTATATGTAATTATGCAGATCATTAATAAAATTATACATCGTTGTGTGTAGACCAACCATGAAGAAAGAGTGATGGGGGACGAAGCTTCACCGGGTCGAGAAAGGGATGGGACTAAGAGGCTAGGAAAGAGGGGCTAAGCTAGAGGGCTTAACTCAAGGGAATATTATAATATATTCCTGAAAAATGAAAATATTAAAGTGGGGAAAAATAAACCTAGTTATCCTAATTACTAGGAAACAGAACAAATGCTAAATGGAGTGCATGCAGCTCCAGGAAGACATGTGTCGACCTGAGTGCATGCAGTTAAAGCTAGAGAGTCAGCTCGTTGGGGGTGGGTTCGCTCCCCATTCTCCCATCCTTCGCCTAACTTGTCGGGCCTCCGTCGTGGACCTCTGCATCTTGGACGCACCTCTGAAACTAGTAATTGGGGAAGCCAACATGTGTTTTCCTATGAAGCCTAACATATTTGTACTTGCCAAAACTATGTTGTGCCTTATTGAATTGTGGTTGCTTCCATCCCCTGGGCTATTTTGAGCCTTGCTATTGTCCTCACTTGCAATAATTGATTTGAATCTGGTTAAAGAAGCGGGTTATTGAGCCTGTGGTTGAAGAGACGGGGTGTCAAGCCTGTGAGAAACTCTCTCCAGCTGAGAGAGTTTGTTGGGAAGTGATTTTATCCTAGAGAGAGTCCAACACCATCTATGGAGCTTTGCGAATTCCTGATCCGACCTATTGTCGAGACCCTGAAAGGGGAAGTGGTGAAGCTGATGGACTGTGGAACAATGAAGGTGCATATTCCCGGGGAGAAATAGGCATGTGGGGAATGAGAGTTCATGAGTAGTGAGCGTAAGAAGACTCTTGGAGAGAATCCTTCCAGTTGCACTATGTAATCTCCTGTAACCTTAGCCTAGTTTAGGATTCCCTTGCCCTGGTGGAGCTTAGTCCAGCTTGGGGGTGACCCACTACTAAGCATGATGAGAAGCGTGGTCTAAGGCTGGGAGGTTCATGGAAGGTCTGCACGTAGTTGGTGGTTTTTTTCCAATAAAAGATAAGTATCATCTCTATGCTTAATTATGTATGTGGTGCATGTCTGTGATTCTTGCAATGTTATCATGTGTTTCCATTTCATGTATGAATTACTGTCAATTACACAAGAGTCTGTATGGTAGCAGTAATTATGTGTTATTTTTTTTAAATTCATTAGAAATGCATGTTATATATATGTATATGTATGTTCCGGGGATGCCACAAAATGGTACCCAAAAATAAGGACAAAATTACAGTGAAATTCCGCAGTGGTGTTCCCCAAGGTGACAGGTTGAGGGGTCAAGAACGTTACAAATTGGTAACAGATCCAAGGTTTAAGCACTGAGCTTGGATGGGCTGGATAAGTGGTCATTGGAACTAAGGTTTCATAATGAAATTGTGTCAAGAAGAACAAATTTAGAGCCTCAACGCATTCTGAGTGTCAAAAGACTACTTTGACCGTGTTATGAAGCTTAGGAGGTGTAGTGGTATTATAAAACCATGACAGATGTTGTAATGGACAGTAGAGTAATGTGGGTTATTGGAATCTGTTCAGGAGAAGGAGGACAATTCTCGACCGTCAGATCTGGAGAAAAGTGCAAGAGGGTTAATCTGCAAGTCCTTAAGAATTTGGGACTAGAATTCGGGAGCAGAACTAGAACCTACCATTTTTTCTTCTTGGATGGATGGAGATGGAGATGGAGATGGATCAACTTAGCTATGTGCCAAGAAAGGAGAATTGAACGAAAATGACAGCAGACACCACGTATTCTTCCACCGGGAGAAATGATATGGTTTGGTTAAGATGTTGTATGTGCACCCATATATATATGTGTGGAGGAGCATTCCCTAGCAAGTGATTAGTCAATGAGATCTTGCCCAATCTATGCAAAGGCCCCTTGGAATTGGGCTTTGCTAGCGTACTTCTTTGATGGGAGGGGTGACACTTTTCATACAACGTGCCACATCTTGTGCCACATTAAATCGCACCCCTTAGGGGTCTTTTACCAACTTTGAATGTAAGTGGTTATCCCAGTTATTGTGCACATTAAATGGAGAGTTAAATCACACCTTGGTGGTTTTTACCAACTTTGCACGTGAAAGGTTAATGGAGAGCATCTTGCTTGTAAATTTTTAATGGAACAGTTTATTTATGTAGTATTTTATATTTTATTTTTTCTAATTGCAATTAAATATTTGGTTAATCTAAAAATTTTATTGATTTTTTTTAACATATGGGTTTATTGAAAATAGTGTAGTTTAAATGTTTGATTTTTTGGAGTTTTTAACGATCATTTTTTCCTTAAATCAGGTAAAAAATTGTTAGAACTTTAAATTTGGGTGATTGAGTCTCTATAATTCTATTGCGGGTGAATCCATATATACATTCAAAAATGCAATTTAGCCCCATTCCGATAAAAAAGTTCAAAATATCAAATGTTTAGACAACACCATTGAAAATAGGAGAAAACTCGGGGAAGGTTTTAAGGTTTTAAAATACATAGAATTTCTATCATGTGAAAAGGTGTAGATTCAACCCCATTTTCCTTGAAAAGAGGGTTTGGTTGTTACAAATTCAACCTATTCCATTTTTAATGTAATTTCTACATAAAGTTGATATGTGTTTTTTAAAGGAGATGCCTCTGGATATGTATTTAGAATAAATTGAAAAAAAATGAACCTTGTAAAGTGAATATTTTTAAAAACTTTGTCCAAATAATAATAAAAAAGGGTCACTATAAAGATTTATTTTAACTTTGAGTTAAGCATAACTTTTATCAAATAATAATAAAAAAGGCCACTACATGGATTATTTTAACCTTATTGTTAATCATTTATTAATTCATGTTTCAAGTTTTTTTATCTCTCTCTATACTTATTATCAGTGCTATATAGTATTGGATTTGTCCTTTGAGTGTGTTTAATTTTCCTCTCACTAAAAATTTGTATAAAAGAATTTGTTTTTCTAAAATCTGGTTGGCTAATATCTTTGAGGTCTTATGGCAAGCTTCACATCATTCAATGTTTAGTATTTATGGACTTAATGATACTTGTATTTTAATCCATCATGTTTGTGTTGCAACTAATTATACTAACGACCACGCTTAATGATCATTGTAGTTTGATCCAACATTTAGTCTGATTCTTAATGACACTTAACTCTGTACATTGTATGCAAAGGCATTAAAGAAATGAACATTGTGTGAGCTATATTTAGTGCTCAAACACATTTAAAGAAGAAAAGTATCGATAACTCAATCTACTTTAATCATTGGATGTACGAGAATGGATGGCTTGATCCTATTAAACAAGAGAGATAATTATATCGATGACGACACTTAATTATCCTGGCAGTTTGATCCAATAGATATGTGTTGCAGGTCTACGCATTCAAGGTAGCACCCTTGTAGTTTGATCCATCGTTTGCTGCATTTTCCGTCATTCTATATTTTATTTTCTTCAACTCTCTCAAGGTTGGTTACCGTGTCTTTCATTTTCATCCTCTCTCTCGAGTTTTGGCGTGTTGAAGCAAGGCACTATCAGAGTAATTTTGGATTGCTTGTAAAGAGAAGGTATTTTCTAACTTTCCTCTATGTGTTGATTAGGGGTTTGGGTGTCTAGTGGACTGAAATCGAGTCGTGAGCGCTCCCACTGCGTAGTTTTTATATATTGACAAGGTATTCAGATATACAGAGACAAGGTATTTAGAAAAATGAGGATGCGGTAAGCAATCTGTCACATAGCAATGCACATGGAGGAAAATCCTTTTTTTTCTTTGGCCATGAATTTATGCTTTCAAGATATTTTACCAGTTTTGTGAAATGAGGCCCAGAAAGCCCTAGTTTCATACCCTTTCTCTGATTGTAGAGTTATAGGATCATATTTCTTTCTATTATTTTTTTTTTTGTTTCATGCATTGAAAACTTAAAATCTAACTCAGGGCGCCAAGCTCCATTAATTATTTCAATGCATATTCATAGAAAACAACTATTGGTACACGCACCTTGCACCGATTGAACTCTGTTGTGAGGTAAATAAACTTGTGTTTGTTGTTGATCGCCCACTTCTAGCTTGATCGTTCCATTTATTATAAATCTTGCATTAATGTGACTTACCCAACCCATGGTGATCAATTTACACCTCCATAGCCAATTGATCGAGTGTTAGGGACCTAACCCCTCACGTAAGTAGAATAATATATTTCCATGTAATAAAGGTCAATATTAATAAGGCCTAGCAATAAGGAAGAATAAGTCAAATGTAAGAAGACCTAATAGAAGTTTCCGCTTCTAGAATGATATTCGTCTAGATTGTTCTTTTGATAGACATATTTAGTATAAATAGGAGTCGAGGGTATGAGAAGTTTTGTCTTGGATATTATTGTAATAGAGCTCTACTCTACTAGAGGTTTCCCCCTCAAAGAGGCAAGTGAACATTGCTCTCAGTAATTGAAGTGCTCTTTCTGTTGTTATTTTGGTATTATCTTGGTATTATTGTCGTGTTATTATGGTTATATCATTGTTTATCTTCCATTTCTACCTAATTATTTATGTTCTGCATACTATTTTATATCTAGAATATTAAAAGTGGTATCAGAGAACCTTCCTCGGCAGAAAATTGTGGGTTAATTTTTTTTCCAGGGTAGAGACGTATTCTGATGTCTTTAAGCTATAGAGATATGTCATTATGCACATAAACCTGTAGTCGGGGATTCATATACACAGGAAATACAAGTGTTACTTAAGTGCACATCTATTGGTCACCCTTGTAACCCATGTTGGTACCCCTTCGAGTGGTAGCGCATCAGAAAACACGTCTATACAGATCGACCTAGATCTCATGAAGCCCTCCATAGATAAACTGATCGAGCACCTGAAAGTTATAGTGCCACCAAGAACAACACTCGAGAAGATACTCTTTAGTACTTGGGTAGTCAGGTAGTATAGCTAAGGGCACGATCTATCCTCCTTAGTTGGTGCCCTGAGATATTGGGTCGAGTACTACTGTTGGACCCCACACATATATCAGAGAGCTATAGCACAGGGAAAACCCTTGTCTATAGAACCCTTGAATACCCTAACCCTTGGGAAAGAAACAAAAATAGAACAAATAAGATATATTGTCGCACAACTGTGTCTCCTGCATTCAGATTGCAAAATTACTACACATTTCTTCCTGTTAAGCATTTGGGCATTTCATCACTGCAATATTCTTCATATCAGAGTATAAATTCGTGGGAGTTAAAAAAAAAATTTCAGGATCTTGTTGGCACCATTATTTGAGACCTATCCCATTGGATTTCTCTCGTTACCCTTATTGTAGTCATACCTATCATTTTTCATCAAAAAAAATTTCTCGTAGACTCGACCCCCCTTCCAACACCCTTATTTTTGCTTTACCCCATTGGATTCAACTCGTCACCCTAATCGTTGTGATACACTTCACCCATAAATCATTTTTTGTGTGGTCCCACCCACCCCTTTTCATGTTCCCTCTTCATCATGTCCCACACCCGTAGCCAAGACTTGGAAGCTCGCTTCAATGCCTTGCACTCCAATTTCACAGAAATCCAACAAGAAGTGAGACAACTCAGTTCCAATATTGCCACCGTCAATAAAAACATACATTCCTCCATCAACGCAAAAATAGAGGAACTCAAAAAAGACCTTACTACCCAGCTTGAATCTGTCACTACGATGATCTGCGCCAAGCTGCATATCCCTACAGATATTCCCTCATCTAACCCACCTTTGCAAACTGAAGATGAAACTTCCTCTCATTCCCATAATTTTCAGCCCCATCACTTTCAACTTGAACTATGCCTTCCGCATGTGGATGTGACCAAATTTGATGGTTCGAATCCCAATGGTTGGGTAACTCAAATGGAACATTATTTCTCTTTGTAGGGAATTACAGATGAGTTGGCCAAACTCCAGTATGGTGTTCTCCATCTAGATCAAGAACGTTGGAAATGGTGGTGCCACCAGAATAAAATCTCACCAAGGGTATGTGGCCTGGACACACTTTGTGGAAGAGCTTTATGAATGCTTTGACACTGACACCAACCATTTACGTCGTTTGAAATAGTTGAAACAACCTGGCACAATGGAAGAATTTATAGTTCCTTTTGAGCGATTGGCTTTTCATACAAAGGGCATGCCTGATGCTTTTTTTCGAGAATGTTTTATCAGTGGCCTCAAGGATGATATTTGTTCCCATGTCCTCATGGCTCAACCTTAGAGTTGGGTGGATGCTACTAAAAGAGATAAGGAATCACAATAGGTTGTCTCTTCTCAAAACTGAAAACCCTCCTTTATTCCTCCCACTAAACCAGTCACTCCCACTCCTCCTTCTACTCCACTAAAGATCCAGAAATTGACTACGGCCAAAATGGTTGAACATCAACTCAAAGGCCTTTGTTATAATTGTGATGACAAATATTTTCCTAGGCACAAGTGTAAGGAACAAAATATTTTTATGGCCATCTCGGAGGATGTTTCGGAAGACGATGTTGAGGCTCCCCTTGTGTCCATGTCACTTGAACCCACTCACATGACCCCTCCCTCAGATCCTCCAAAAGTAGAACCAGTCATTTCCCTAAATGCTCTCACTGGCTTCTCTTCTCCCCAAACCCTCAAGATAATTGGTTACATTAAGCATAGGAAGGTCATCATTCTTTTTGATAGTGGAAGCACCCATAATTTTATTCATGCCGCATTTCCCAAGAAACTAATTGCTATATCCGTGTTGTCAATAATTTTCAAATCATGATTACCAATGGTGGGTCCATGAAATGTGGAGGTCATTGTGAAAATGCCTGTCTCCAAATTGGTGAGTACCACATGAAATCTCATATGTTTTCTATTGACATGGGTGGTTGTGACACTGTGTTGGGTGCAGAATGGCTCAGGACTTTGGGTCCCATTCTCATGGATTTTAAGGAATTAACCATGCAATTCGACCAGAAGGGCCAACAATATAAGTTCGAAGGAATCATCGTCGATTCCCCAGAGATCATTAGTTCCTATTGCATGGAAAAGCTGCTCAAAAAAGGTCATTGTAGAATTATTTCCCAACTCCATGCCATGCAAGCCACTGAGACACCCTTTGTGCCGCCAGACCTCCAATCCATCATGTCTAAACATCAAGTGGTTTTTTCCACTTCCTACGGAATCCTTCCTTCCCATAGTTTTCATGATCATTCCATTCCCCTTGTCCCAGGAATCCTTCCTCCCAATATCCATCCCTATCGTCATCCATTTTCAAAAAAAAATGAAATTGAGAAAATTGTTCAAGAATTGCTTAACGAAGGTGTTATCCTCCCTAGTACGAGCCCCTACTCTTCTCCTGTGGCCATGGTCCTTAATAAAGAAGTTTCTTAGCACATTTTTTATGACTTTCGTGCCCTCAACAAACTCACCATTAAAGAAAAAATTCCCATTCATGTCATTTATGACCTATTGGATGAATTAAGTGGCACCCAATTCTTTACTAAACTTGATCTTCATTATGGCTACCACTAGAACCATATGAATGAGGCAAACATTCCTAAGAATGCATTTAGAACTCATGAGGTCCACTATGAGTTTTTGGTCATGCCCTTTTGCTTGTGTCATTCTCCCTCCACTTTCCAAAGCCTCATGAATCATGTCTTCTGTCCTTTTCTCCATCATTTTGTCTTAGTTTTCTTTGATGATATCCTCATCTATATTAAAACCTAAACAACCCATGTTTCTCATGTCAATTGAGTTCTCCATCTACTATCTCAACACCAAATTTTCCTCAAACAATCTAAATGTGCTTTTGGTGCCTCAGAAGTCGAGTACTTGGGTCATCTTGTTGGCAAGGCCGATGTCTAGGTGGATCCTAAAAAGATTGAAGCTATGCAATATTAGCCTCACCAAAAGAATATCAAAAGATTGTGTGGATTTCTGGGTTTAATAGGTTATTATCACAAGTTTGTTAAGAATTATGGAAAAATTGTGGCACCTCTCACTGCTCTCCTTAAAAAGAATTCTTTCACTTGGAATCCAATAGCTTCTCAAGCTTTTCAAACCTTAAAGATGGCCATGTGCACCACTCCATTCTTATCCCTTCCTGATTTCACAAAGACCTTTGTCCTGGAATGTGATGCTTCCAGGAAAGGAATTGGCGCAGTCCTTATACAATGGGGTCGGCCTTTGACCTTTACTAGCAAACAACTGTCAGAGTGACATTTTGGAAAATAAATCTATGAAAAGGAAATGTTGGCTATTCTTCATGCCGTGGATCTTTGACGCCCTTATATTTTGGGGCAATGCTTCCAAATTAAGACATATCATCAAAGCCTCAAGTATTTTTTGGAACAATGCCTTTCCTCCCCAGAGTAACAAAAATGGGTGACTAATCTCTTTGGATATATTATGAGATCATTTACAAGAAAGGAAAAGACAATGTGGTTGTTGATGCACTTTCCAGAAAATATGAAGATGAAGGGTCCCTTTTTTCTCTCTCCTTTATTGTCCCATATTGGCTCCATGTTGTTTTCCAGGAATGGCTACACGATCCCAAAAGTTCGCATCCGATACAACAATTGCAGGCCAATTCTCTAGTCTCCTAAGGGTACTCTTGGCTCAATGATGAGCTTCGATACAAAGACCATTTGTATTTAAGTAAACAATCAAAACTTAAATCCACAGTACTTTCTAAGCTTCATGCTACACCCACCACTGGGCACTCTAGATTTACCCAAACCTGTGACCGGGTCAAAAGTTATTTTTTATGGAATGATATGAAATAGGACATTCAAAATTTTGTGGTTGAATGTGATGTTTTTCAATGCAACAAGGGAGAAACAATCAAACCTCCCGGCACACTACAACCACTTTCAATTCCCCCTGCTATTTGGCGAGATATCTCTATGGATTTTATTGTAGGCTTACCTAAATCGGGAAATAAATCAATCATCATTGTGGTAGTTTATCATCTTTCCAAGTATGCTCATTTTTGTGCTCTTCAACACCCATTTACAACCTCCATTGTGGCTCAAATTTTCATGGATCGGGTCTTCAAGCTTCATGGCATGCTTCATTCTATTGTTTTTTATCGTGGCCCAACTTTTACCAACAATTTTTGGAAAGAATTGTTCAAGCTACAAGGCACCCAATTGCATCTTAGTACAACTTATCATCCCCAGAATGATGGTCAAAATGAAGTTGTCAACAAGTGTTTGGAAACATATTTGAGGTGTTTTGCATCGGAAAGGAAAAATCAGTGGGCTCAATGGTTACCACTAGTTGAATGGTGGTACAACACTTCTTACCATACAACTACCCACATGACTCTTTTGAAGCAGTATATGGACAAAAGACACCTTCAGATCTCTCATACTTTCCAGGTGTCTCGAAGGTCCAGGTGGTTGACCAAACACTTACAGTTCGAGAGGCTATTCTCTGTACCCCTCAAAGAGAATTTGGTCATGGACTAGAATCGCATGAAGAAACAAGCAGATCAAGGTCACTCTAAACGTCAATTTGCAGAAGGAGATCAGGTGTTTCCTCAAATAAAACCTTACAAGCAAAATTCCCTCAAGGTTGACCATTGTCAGAAACTGGCGCCCAAATTTTATGGTCCTTATACCGTTCTCAAGCATGTGGAATAGGTGGCCTATCAGTTAGTTTTTCCCAATCATTCTAAGCTCCATCTTGTTTTTCATATTTCTTGCTTAAAGAAGGTGATTGGAACTAAGTGCCAAACTCAAACCAACCTTCCCAAGTTGGATGAAGAAGGTTGCGTTTGGCTACAACCACAAGCAATTTTGGACTAGCGTGAGCATCGTTTGTGTCAACCAACCATCAAGGAAGTGTTAGTCCAGTGGAAAGATACAACTCCAACAGATGCCACTTGGGAACCAACTACCATTCTAAAGCAATTTCCCCATCTCAAGCCTTTAGGACAAGGTTGTTTTTAAGGGGGAGGACATGTTAGGGACCTAACCCCTCACATGGGTAGAATAATATATTTCCATGTAATAATGGTCAATATTAATAAGGCCTAGAAATAAGGAAGAATAAGTCAAATGTAAGAAGACCTAATAGAAGCTTCCATTTCTAGAAGGATCTTCCTCTAGATTGTTCTTTTGATAGACATATTTAGTATAAATAGGAGTCGAGTGTATGCAAAGTTTTGTCTTGGATATTATTGTAATAGAGATCTGATCTACTAGAGGTTTCCCCCTCGAAGAGGCAAGTGGACATTTCTCTCAGTAATCAAAGTGCTCTTTCTGGTGTTATTCTGATATTATCTTGGTATTATTGTGGTGTTTTTTTGGTTATATCATTGTTTATCTACCATTTCTAGCTAATTATTTATGTTTTTCATACTATTTTATATCTGGAATATTACATCGAGTAGCAAAGTATAGATAAGAATTGGATGGGGTAGGTCCAATGTGTGGTTTTGTTTATCTAGAACCAACACCAGACGTATTTGGAAGTGTTCCAAGAAGTGATGTTACCACATAAGCTCTTGTTCCCATTAGATTGTTCTAGCATTTCCACATGTTCCCAAATGTGCATAAACATTTTTTTTGATAAGAGAAACGTTCCTAGAAGTGTTGTTATGTCCTTCCCTTCTATTCCCAGTAGTTGTGCTCAAACATATGCAAATGTTATGAAATAAGATGTTGTGTCATCCCCTGTAGTTCCTATAGGCCTTGGTCCAACATTTTATAGTGTTCCAAGTGTAATTTCAGGTATAGCCTATTGTTCCAAGGACTGATGCAGAGGCATAGGTAGGTCGTAGGGGTGGGAGAGAAGGAAGGTAGAAACACATAAGAAAATCTTGTTCCAGCGATTCAACCAGTAGAGACATAATCGAGGAAGACAAATAAGAAAGCTTATCACCATGAATAATTGAATCACTTACTTTAAGCATTAGTAGTTATCGATCTCGTTGAATAATTGGTTATATAACCCTTAGTTGTGGGATGTGGATGCGCTTTAAGGCTCTCTAGATGTATCTATTATTGCAATGGGTGGACTCTTACATCTGCAAAGTTATTGTCTCTGATGCTTTCAAATATCTTATCTTGGTAGCTTGTGAAAGCCCTATCTTGTTCTTTACCTACAAATCCTACCACTTCACCCATAGCATACCCTTTCTCACACCTTTTCTCGGTGAAATGATCTATTTCTTATTGTTTCTTGTGATTGAATCATAGAGTGCATTGTATAATAAGAATGTGTGCCATTTCTCCAACAACAACGAAGCTGAATGATCGATTTTCCATCACTTCTTTTTTTTGAATTGTTAAGGGTATTAAGTACGTAACAAAACAAAATGCATTTCCCAATCAGAGATAACCATAAAACAATCGATTTCATATCGTTTCTTGTCACCAAATTATAGAGTGCATTGTTCATAAGAATTCATTCCATTTCCCCAACGAGGGAATCTGACCAAATGATCATTTTTTGGTCACTTTGTTGCCATTGATGTGTGAAGAATGCATTGCATGTAATGTGAAACGTAATAGATTATAGCAACGAGACCACCAAATGATTGATTTATTTTTTGTCAGAGGCTATGATGTTAATTGCTCAATTCATGAAGGAGGGAAAGCATGGATCTATCCTGGAACTAAATCTGATGACTATGGTTCTTATGCTTGTTTAGATGATTCAATGGCTTCCTCTCAGGAAACATTGTAGGATCCGGGTACCTGCTGCTATAAAGTGGAACCGTCGAAGTGAATAGGTTAGTGGTTAAGTCCGAGAAGCATAGCCATTCATTGCATATCCATAGAGAGAAATCACATGAGTATCGCTAATTTGAGCAGTAGTGCAGTCGCCACCTGTCACTTTATCGACGTACAAAATAATGAAAAATAGAAATCTCGGGTGCACCAATTAGGTAGTAATCCAACCTAGAAGAAGGTAGAGGAGAAAGGGCATGAGGAGAGCCCACTTCCAGCCAAGTCAAAGTCATCCATCCAAAATATTTCATAGGTCGATGATCTTTCACTATAGGCTAATCATATCCCACAAATAAGGGCAAAACCACAAGTGAATCAGGATCAACAGAGGAAGAAACGACATACGGTAAAGAGTGAACAACATGTACAAAATAAGTATCGTTAGTTTTATATCCATATTGAGACAAAAACCTAGTTGCTCAGGTTTCACTAATTTCTCCAAATCCTAATCCAGTAATGGATTTCGCAGCACATCTATATTGAGAACCATAGCGTATTGAATTTTGAGAGCCAAAATAAGCAAATCCAATTCTAATCTCATTCTATCCTCCAATAGTAAATATAGTTCAAGTAGATCCAAAATCAAATCAGGATGCAATAGATCCCATTATTGAAGAAATTTAATTGATTTAGTTCAATTCATCATGTGGTGAAGGAGGAGGCAGGTACAATTTCTAATTAACTATGGGAAATTCACTACAACATGATGGCACTAGTAAATTTGGGTCATTTTGCGACGACCATTTCAACACTCTTGCGACGTTATGTGATGGATATTGCGATGAATCTTGGGCCCCCAAAATGTCGCTTCACATATTGTGGCAAGTGCAATGAACCTGGGATATCGTCGCAAGAGCGATGACCCAAGGAGGTCGTCATAAGTGAGACAACCTACAATGGTTGTCACAAGAGTGATGGCTAGAAGAGGTCATCACAAGAATGACGACCTAAGGATCTCATCTCAAGAGTGACGACCGTAGGAGGTCATTGTAAGAACGATGACCTAGGGAGCTTGTCACTAGAGGGACAACCTAGGGCGCTCGTCACAAGAGAGACGACCGGAGTGGTTCTTGCGATGTACTATTCAAGGATAAGGTATCGTCGACAGTAACAATAGTTCGTCGCAAGAGTGACGAAGCCTCGATAATTGTGACAAACTATCAATACTATCAATGATCTTATTTGTCGCAAGAGAGACGATCGAATTAGTTCTTCCGACGAACTATCAATGCTATCGATGATCTTATTCATCGAAAGAGAGACGACCAGAGTAGTTCTTACGATGAAATATTCATCGCAAGAGCGATGAAGCCTTGATAGTTGCAACAAACTATTAATACTATCAATACAAATTATCATTAGGGGTTTGAGTGTCTGAAGGATTGAAATCGAGTCATGAGAGCTCCCACTGCGTGGTTTTTATATATAGACAAGGTATTCAGAGATAAAGAGACAAGGTATTCAGAAAAGAGAGGACGTGGTAAGCAATACGTCACATAGCAATGCACATGAAAGAAAATCATTCTTTTTCTTTGCCCATGAATTTATGCTTTCAAGATATTTTACCAGTTTTGTGAAATGAGGCTCAGAAATCCCTAGTTTCATACCCTTTCTCTAACTGTAGAGTTATAAGATTGTATTTCTTTCTATTATTATTTTTCTTTGTTTCATGCATTGAAAAGTTTAAATCTAACTCAAGGCGTCAAGCTCTATTAATTCTTTCAATGAACCATAGCAACCAACTATTGGTACAGGCACCTTGCACCGATTGAACTCTATTGTGAGGTAAACAAAATTTTGTTTGTTGTTGGTCGCCCACTTCTAGCTTGATAGTTCCATTTATTATAAATCTTGCATTATTGTGACTTACCCAACACGTGGTGATCAATTTACACCTCCATACCCAATTGATCGAGTAGCAAAGTATAGAAAATAATTGGATGGGGTAGGTCCAACGTGTGATTTTTCTTATCTAAACCAACACCAGTCGTATTTGGAAGTGTTCCTAGAAGTGTTGTTACCACATAAGATCTTATTCCCATTAGATTGTTCTAGCATTTGCACATGTTCCCAAATGTGCATAAACATTTGTTCTGACAAGAGCAACGTTCCTATAAGTGGTGTTATTTCCTTCCCTGCTACTCCGTGGAGTTGTGCTCCGACAACTATGCCCGTTCCTAGATAAGATGTTGTGTCATCCCATGTAGTTCCTATAGGATTTGTTCCAACATTTTATAGTGTTCCAAATGTAGTTTCAGGCATAGCCTATTGTTCCAAGGAGTGATGCGGAAGCATAGGTAGGTCGCAGGGGTGGGAGCAAAGGAAAGTAGAAATGCTTAAGAAAAGCTTGTTCCAGTGGTTCACCCATTAGCTAGGTCATGGGAACCAAAAGTAGAGAGAGCATCAAGGAAGACAGATAAGAGATATTATCACCTTGAATCAATGAATGACTTACTTTAAACATCAATAGTTATCGATCACGTTGAAGAATCTATTATATAACTCTTAGTTGTGGGATGTGGATGCGCTTTAAAGCTCTCTAGAAGTATCTATTATTGCAATTGGTGGACTATTATTGCAATTGGTTCTTATGCTTGTTTAGATGCTTCAATGGCTTCCACTCGGGAAACATTGTAGGATACTTCAATGGCTTGCGCAAATATGGCATAACCACAAGTGAATCAGTATCAACAGACGAAGAAACGACATATGGTAAAGCATGAACAATAGGCACAAAATAAGTATCGTTAGTTTTATATCCATATTGAGACAAAAACCTAGTTGTCCAGGTTTCAGTAATTTCTCCAAATACTAATCTAGTTAATTTTCTGCTAGGTTATTATTATTATCATTACAAATAAATCAATTAATTAACATACATTAAAGCTAAATAAGCTCAATAAAATGATTATTTGAAAGACACTTATATATAATTATATATAACTGAATCTGAGTTAGTCATGTGGGACAAAGCTCACATTAGTCAAAGTCTATACATCCATAATTGAGATAATTGAGATATTTGTCAATTGGTTTTAATTTAAATTGTAGTGTTATTTTTTTCATTAGAGTTTTATTTTTTTTGTAAATAACATGTTGAGATGAGTATATTGTTGTAATGACCTCCTCTCAACATTTAACATATTGTTGATTTTCATAAAAAATAAATAAAAAATTACTCAACTTTAAACCTATAACTCTATGCAATACCTTTAGTAAACAATTTTAAATAAAAAAAATTGTAATTTAAAATGATTTTAAAATCTTACAAATATACAACTTTTATTATGTTATACTAAATACAACTTTGATTATGTTAACACTAAATTATAATATTGATAAAAGTCATTTATATAGAATAATTTAATTATAAAAAATATTTATATGTAACAAAATTTAATTATATAATATTTAGATGATTACTTCAATCAATTTAACCAGGCACTTGTAATTTAATATAAACATTTATAAAATTTGTAAACATTAAAAAAAAATCTTATAATAAAAATTCATTGTTTTAAGACTAGATATTAATAAACATTACAACTCTTCATATCACTAAATTTGTTTTTACATATTTTGAACTTTGAAAAGATTTTTTTAGGAATGGATGTTGTTGACATAGTGATAATATTTTTATTAACCATTATATAACATTATATAACATTTGATATTTGTTAATGGAAATAATATATCATAACAAATTTTATATTAAAATCTTCATTAAGATATGAGATGTACTGGTAAAATCAAATTTAAATGAATTAAAACATTTAAATGTAAAACAAGAGTTACAGATGACAATAATAAATTATAAAAGAAATAAGAAATTGACAGAAAATGAAACAACAATATAAAAATCAAAATAATATAACTAATTAACTTTAACATAATATTGAAACAATATATAGAAGGAATAAGAATTTGGCAAAA
Source organism: Picea engelmannii (assembly GCA_009831015.1). Taxonomy (NCBI): domain Eukaryota; kingdom Viridiplantae; phylum Streptophyta; class Pinopsida; order Pinales; family Pinaceae; genus Picea; species Picea engelmannii. The sequence continues at coordinate 16,053 of ML782872.1, read as the reverse complement.
AAAATGAAACAATAATATATAAATCAAAATAATATAATTACCTAAATTTAACATGATACCCAAACATATATAGAGATTTTAAGAAATTGACAGAAAATAAAACAATAATATAAAAATCAAAATAATATAACTAACTAATAATATGCTAATACTACAGGAAATGCTAACTATAACTATATAATAGAGTCCAATTAACCTTAAGAAAAGATTTATTTTTTAGAAAAGGTCAATATCGTATTTTTGTAAAATATTAACATTAAATTTTGCATTTCTTATATTGGTTTTGTTTTTGAATTGTGCTGTGATATTTTATTACATCTATACAAAATAATCTCACATGAATATGAAAGCTTAATTGAAGTTCTAAGAATTCACAAAGGACAAAGTACTACACAGTGTAAGGCCTAAATTTTCTGCAAATTCTTTGATGAATCATATGATAAATGAAATACCAAACAACAAAACAATATATCAATTGCAATTTTCTGAATTTGAAACCAAAATTAAAATATATCTAGAACTGAGAGTAATGAAATAAAATTATTCTCACACAAAAAATTGACAGTTTGCCAGATACACACATTTTATAGAATATGAATATATTAATCATCAAAAAAATTGACAGTTTGTCAGATACACACATTTTATAGAATATGAATATATCAATCATGATTATGAACATAATTTATTCAAGGATGATGACTATGTTCATAAAAGGTAGATTACCCTTTTAAAACATCACAAAAGATAAATTACTCATGTTTATGAAGATTGATTTTGATTAGAGCATTGAAGTTAGATGTGGTAAGGCCAAAAAAGTGAGAGGAAAGTTTCTATTTGAGATCATACATGTTATTGTATATCTGGTAGATTCCATCACCAAACTTTTATTTTGTTTAAACATTTAGCTTTAGCCAATTTTTCCAACAAACACAGCAGTCTGCAATTTATTACACTCCAAAAAAACCACTTAATTTCAAACTCAATAGCAAAAACAGATACATGTAAAATCATACATGTTATTGCATTTCTGGTAGATTTCATCACCAAACTTTTATTTTGTGTTAAACATTTAACTTTGGCCAATTTTTCCGACAAACACAACAATCTGCAATTTATTACACTCCCCCATAAAAACTTAATTTCAAACTCAACAAAAGAAACAGATCCATGTAGATACTCAACCCAAGCATGATACTGCATACAGAATCTCAAAAACACTAACACCCCATGGAATGTTTCTCAGGATGCCCATGTTTATCCTTCTATTTGTTTAATACACAAATATATATAAGACTGAGAGTAATGAAATACAATTAAGCTCTCAAAAAAATTGACAATTTGCCAGATACACACATTTTATAGAATATGAACTATGTAAATCATGATTATGAATAATAACTTATTCAAGGAGGACTCTGTTCATACAAGGTAGATTACCTTCGTAAAACATTACAAAAGCTAGATTACTCATGTTTATGAAGATTGGTTTTGATCAGAGCATTGAAATTACATGTGGCGAGGCCAAGAAAAGTGAGAACAAAGTTTCTATTCATACATGTCATTGTATTTCTGATAGGTTTCATCACCAAAAAATTATTTTGGGTTAAACATTTAACTTAGCCAATTTTTCCAACAAACAAACATAGCAGTTTGCAATTTTTTGCACTCCCAAAAAATCTAAATGTCAATAGCAAAAACAGATCCATACAGATACTCAACCAAGCATGATACCACATATAATTCTCAAAAATACTAACACCCCATCTAATGTTTCTCGGGATGTCCATGT
>ML782872.1:0-11243 GCA_009831015.1 Picea engelmannii | reverse complement strand
GCCTGCCATTTCTCCAACAACAATGAAGTTGAATGATCGATTTTCCATCACTTCTTGTTTTCGAATTGCTAAGGGTGCTAAGTATGTAACAAAACGAAATGCATTTCCCAATCGTAGATAACTCGAAAACGATCAATTTCAGGGCATTGCTTGTCACCAAATTCTAGAGTGCATTGTTCATAAGAATTCATTCCATTTCCCCAACGAGTGAAGCCGACCAAATGATTAATTTATGGTCACTTCATTTCCATTGATGTGTGAAGAATGCATTGTATGTAATGTGAAACGTAATAGATTCTAGAAACGAGACCTTCTAATGATTGATTTCTTTTTTCTCGGAGGCTAAGATGGTAATTGCTCGATTCATGAAGGAGGGAAAGCATGGATCTATCCCGGAACTGAATCTGATGACTATGGTTCTTATGCTTGTTTAGATGCTTCAATGTCTTCCACTCAGGAAACATTGTAGGTGTAACACACCCGACCCCTAAGTACCCTTTCTAGGGATGGGGCACCAAAATTTCGCTTACTTTAATCATCTCAAATCATCTCTCTGAGGTCTCCATGCTCTTCTACTCATCCGTATATTTCTAACGACTGCTACGAGACTCAAAACCCAGCTCTGGATTGCAAGTTAGGGCCTCCCGAAGTTCTTCAGGAATTATTAGTTGATGGCCACGTGGCGCTCATGTGGGTTCATCTCGTTTGTACCATATTTGAATACCTATGTCCATAGTGGAAGTTCATCCACCATCCAATCCATCGGCGAGACTTGATCCTCATTTAATTCATAATCTAGAGGAAAGTTCTACGTTCGACGCTTCGACGTTGAACGTCCCTTCTCCTTTCATCGCGCCTGTCCTCTAGAGTCTCAAATTCCTAAACTCCCGAAGGAGCCCAAAATATCTCAATGTGGCTCCGACCTTCGGGCCTATCAGTCTATCCCCAACGCCGCATCCTAAACTTTCGGAGTCTCGAAGTCCTGGACTCCTGAAGGGTCCACCCTCTCACGTAGTGACATACCAGATGTGGAGGCAAGGACAGGTGGGTCCCGAGCACTCCACCTGCCAAATGGACCAAGTAAGCAAGTGTCAAGGGTGACACGCAGTAAGGCAGAGATGACACATGGCCCCTACAGTGGGTGACACGTGTCACATTTTAATGGTTACATGCGGCCTGCAAAACGTACGAATCTAGGTGACATGTGGCATGTCAAACATGGGTCCACATCACCCTAGTGACGTCAGCATGCCATGTCACCCTGGACTGATATCCTTCCAAATCCTTCGATCTCACAGCTAAGGTGTGTCCATGTAACCCCTGGATCTATGACCTTCGGTACTTCATAACATCGACGTTCGGGGGATCCATGGTGTGACTGCCTCCTTTCTCCCAGAGCGGTCAATGTCGGGCTGACCATGGTCTAGATATAATGGTTATGGGAGATCCTGAAGGGTCCCTAGATCTACGGTCCTTGTTACTTCATAACTTCAGCGTTCAGGGGACTTCGCCGAACTTACCTTGACATAGATCCAATGGCCAAGGGGACTCCCGAAAATCCTCGGATCTGTGGCTTGCGTTAATTTTTTATTGGTAAATGGGTCAAGGTTTAACGGTGGGATAGGTCTATTTTCCATGGTTAGGGAAACCGTTAGACAACAATCAACCTCGTGGGTAACCTTAACCATCAATTGCCTTCGGTCGGTTTGCAAATGGTCAGGTCATAACATTCTAGAGCTCCGAACTCCTGGATTTTCGAAGCCATAAAGGCTTAACTCCGTCCGAGCCTAGCGCAAGGTTCCCAGACCTTGGTCATGTGGATCCCCCAAAAACTCTCATGGCTACATTCTAATTCCTTTAGCCATGAATTGGTTAAGGACATGGGCATGAGCCCTCGGTCACATAGGTGAAAGGCCTAAAGGAGACGCCCTCCTTCTATAGGGTTTGAACTTGGTATTCCCGCGAAGGTAGATAGAAGAAGCTAGCAAGACTTAAGCATTCCAGTAAATCCTACCATGACTCCCTTGCAGTCTTATGTCCCATAACTTTCTAACTGCTAAACTGAGGCAAGCAAAATACCATTCAAAATAATGGGTTCATAGAGAGACAATACACATTTCTACCTTAATCATTCAACACAAAAATTAGGCATAAACATATGTATATATTCAATTGCCATTTCCATTTCAATACATAGAGTATGAAAATACTTATCTGAAACCAGAGATCATGAAGCGAATGCTGAAAAGGGTGCATGTTTCCACCCAACCATAGGCACAACCAATCCTGAACAGATTTACTGTTGGCCACCCCCGAGCTAGACCATGATGCTCTGAGAGAGAATCTTCATTCTTGCTAAGCGATAGTCAGGGAGAAAGGTTATTCTCCTCCTCCCACGGGATCTTGGCATCGGTTTTCTTTGTACCAAGCACGAAGGTCTGCATGAGTACTTCCACAGTCACTCATCAACCTTGTTTATCATCTTGGACTAAAAATGCTACCAACAACTTCTTACACCTAGAACAAACTTGTTTCTCAGTTCTCTCTCGAACTAGAGAGCTGCAAGCACTCGTTTCTCTTCTTGAGATTGGTCTTTCGACTCTGCTTTCTCGCAAATCTGCCTCTGCCCAAGAATTATCTCTTTTCTTGACTTCCTCAGCAAGGTTGCGTGGGTCAAAATCCCCAGCTCATGGTTAGGTCTAGAAGTCTTGCAGATGGGTACTCTGGCCCATATCCTCATTAACTCTTGAGGAGGACTCTTCCATCTACTAGCCTGACTTGTAATTCATTTCCGGGTCAGAGGACAGCTCTGGGTTTGAGAAATTAAATCCAGTGAGGTACTAGTTTGGTGGGTGATCCAGATGGATGTCGGTGGCCTACCACCTATTCCAACTGGTTCATTTTGGTAGTTTTCCAGTTTGGTAGTTTTTTCCTAGTTTTGGGGTCCTTGATTTCCGGGGCCATTTTGCGGCCCTAAACAACGTTTTTAGGGCTCACTACAGTCAAATTGTAGAAAATTTTAATCCTCATCATGTGTATTCCTTGTATAGACCTTTCCAATGAGCTAGCGTGTGCCTAAAACGAAGATCGTATGAAAAAGTTACGACCCCAGTAAGTTGATGTACTAGCTTACCCCAATAGGGCCCACATGACTTTTGGCGCTTCATCTCCTATGGTTAGTTTTTTGGATGTCTAGGATTTTGGAATTCATGATTATTGTAAAAATGCATTCAGAGCCTCATTGTAATCATCTTCTTACGAATGAGCGCAACTGTCACATCTCTTCTCAGAGATAAGTTGCCACCATTCTAGCAAGCTTGTTTTCCGCTGCATTTTATAGTTTCAACTTATTTCCTTATTGAATAGAAACCAATTTTACTGTATCTCTATTATTTTGTGTTATACATATTTTTAATAATCTGTATCCATTTCGTTCTTCTCATAAAATCGGGATTAGTGGTATCAGAGCAGTTTTCTCCTTGTCGTTGTTAATGCATGTCCCTAATGAGGTCATGGTACAAAGAATTGGGTCTCGAGCTTGTTTCTCTTGAGGACAAAAGCTCTTGCATGCCCAAGAGACCTCTCATAGTGGAAGAAAATAAATACGATGGGACATGAGATCCTTTCAAAATGTTGCTTGAGGAAGCCCTTGCGCAACAAAGGAATGAGATGATGGAGAGTTTTGCGCAAATCCTTCAGCCGCTACCGACAGACGACGCATCTTCCTCGAGAGGAGGTGGCACCCCCTTCAAGGTACAAATTGACTTTGATATCCCTATATTTGAAGGTCAGATAGACACAGATGCTGTAGAAAAATAGTTGAATCTACTAGAAGGGTATTTTTTTGTCCATAACTTTTCGAATAGAGAAATATTACTTTTGTGCTCCTCAAAGTCATTCCCCATGTCAAAGATTGGTGGGAGACTTTCTGTGAGTAAAAGGAAACAGAGGAAACCTCATTATTTACAGTCGCGACCACCTAGGAATCCTTCAGGGATGCTATTAAGGCACAATACTACCCTGTTAGTAGTTATGATGGCTTGTACACAAAATGGACCACACTGTGGCAAGAAAGAGACCAAGCAGTGCCAGAGTTCACAAATATCTTCCATACTTTGCACACCAAGTTGGGTATCAGGTATTCAGGGAGAGATTTGGTGCTTAAGTATCACAATGCTCTGCATAGATACATCCAGAACGAAATGGAATTTCTGGACATCTCGTCCTTGAGCGCGGCCTATCGATATGCTGTCAAAATCGAGCAGAATCTAAAAAAAAAGACGTGACAATTTGGGCTTGGGAACCCATCACAGCAAAAGCCAGGAAAGGGCAGCCCCAACCCGCAGAACAAAGGATAGAGCAAAGATGGACAATATCAAGACAACCAGTCCAAGCCGCAAGAAAATAAGGACATCAGAAAGACAAAGAAATATATCGGGAAGTGAAGTGACTTCTATAAGAGCCCTTGGAATAACATTGTTGATTGCCGCTCAAAGCAGTTGCTGGTGTCCGAAGTGAAATCCTTTGAATCAGATGCAGATTCCATCTCTGAGTCAAAACTAGAAAGGGGAAGAAAAATAATTAATGCGGAACCCAGTGTCACTATTTCTACCACCAAGCTCCAACCTGGTGAACCGGACGAGCCAGAAGAAGGCGAGCGCCTTTTCCATTCACAGATGTGGGTAAAAGGCACCCCATTGCACTTCATCATTGATAGCGGTAGCTAGAAGAACGTCATCTCAACAAAGGTCGTCAAGCGACTGGCCTTGCCGACTACGCCAAACCCGCATCCCTACACCATTGGATGTCTCTGCTAAGGATGTGACCTCCACGTCAGCCAACAATGTCGACTTCCATACGACATCAATCCCTTCAAAGATGAGGTATTGTGTGATGTTGCTCCTCTCGAAGTTTGTAATGTTGTTTTGGGCCAATTCTATTTATGGAAACATCGTGTTGTATAGGAGTCTAGGCCTCGTAGTGTTATTATTACTTTGAACATGAAATTGTACAGGATACCCGAGGCAGTACCACCTAGTGTTATTTCCTTGATATCTGCCAAGAAATGCAGGAAGGTCATCTATCAGACTGAGAAATTTGTCTTCTTCGTGATTCTCTCTCAGAGTGAGTGAAAGATTGCAGCCACATCTAGGGCCTCTGTGGGCGATCTCTCTACACAATAGAAGCAAGTGGATAAGGTTGTGGAAGAATACTCAAATATCTTCTCCTCACCTAAAGGGGCATGTCTTCACTGCCAGGTCAAGCATCCCATCGATCTAACCCCCAACGCATCTCTACCCAATGCGCTAGTGTATCACCGCTCTATGTTAGAAAACAAGGAGATCAAGAGGCATATCCAAGAAATAATCCACAAGGGACACATCTATCCCATAGCGTCACCTTGTGGGAGCTCAATCATGCTGGTGCAGAAGAAAGACGGGACCTGGCAATTTTGCATTGATTACCACGCCCTAACTAAAATCACAGTCCAGAACCGGTACTCGATTCCCTGAATCAATAGCCTCCTTGATCATCTCACGGGGGCCAAATACTTTAGTAAGATTGATCTGAAGTCTGGCTACCACCAGGTCCCAATAGGAAAGACAGATGTATGGAAGACCGCCTCCAAGTCATAATAAGGTCTTTTTGAATGGCTTGTCATGCCCTTTGGCTTGACAAATGCCCCAACAAATTTCATGATGATGGATGATATACTATGACATTTCACCAATACTTTTGTAGTGGTGTGTCTAGACGACATCCTCATCTACAACAAGACTTGGGAGGAACACTTACAACATATTCAATAGGTTCTGCACACCCTGCGACAACACCAGCTATATGCAAACTTGGAAAAATGCTCCTTCGACATGGACAGGTTCCATTACATAGGACACATCATTGATCAACATGGTGTGCATGTGGATCCATACAAGATACAGGTCATCCATGATTGGCCAGCCCCAACCACACTCATTGAGCTTCAGATCTTCTTGGGCCTCACCAATTTCTATCGCAGGTTCGTGTTGGGATTCTCTCATATCACATGGGTCCTTAGCCAAGTAACCAGGGGTGGTGGTAAGGAAAAATTTGTGTGGGTCCTGTCCCAACAACAAGACTTCGATGATTTAAAGAAATGCTTGTGCTCATCCCCAGTACTTTCATTACTGGACCTGCAACAACCCTTTGAGATTGAGACAGATACTTCAAACTATGTTGTGGACGTCGTTCTCACTCAACATGGCCACCCTGTGGCATATCATAGCAAGACACTATCAGATGATGTATGTAAGTACCCTACTTATGACAAAGAAATGTACTCCATTGTACAAGCCTAGCGCCAATGGAGACATTACATTCTTGGGAAGGAGACAGTGATCCACACTGATCATAAGCCACTACAATATATGCAGACCCAAGGAAGTATAAAAAAGGAAGTATCAACCGAGTTTTTGATTTACTCAGTGACCTCCAGTTGCGAAACTCACCACAGTGCTATACTCTTGCGACTATGAGACCTATGGATGGCCCCACCTATATGAGACAAACCCTGACTTCTCCACCACTTACCAAATGTTGGGTGAAAACTCAGTGATTTCTATTCCCATCTTTAGGATAGGCTGTTGTGTCGTCTGGGCCATATTTGTGTTCCAGCAAGTGATGCACAAAGCTTATTTGGGAAGATCACTATAGTCGGGTGGAAAGATACCTTGGCATAAAAAAGACAATGGTCGTGTTGCAGAAACATTTCTACTGGCTGAAACTTCGACAGGATCTCGACAAGTATATCAGGTCCTGCACCGCCTATGCTATTTCCAAACCGACCACTAAGAAATAGGGCATGTACACCCCTATGCCTACTCCTGACAGGTTGTGGGAATCCATATCAATGGAATACATGTTGGGCCTTCCATCGATCAAGAGGGGAAATGACTGTGTTTTGTGGTTGTTGATCACTTTTCCAAGATGGCAATTCTGGCTACCTGCAAGAAGAGCATCACAATAGAGGCCACTGCCAAGATATTCTTTGAAAAAGTATGGTTACATTTTGGGATCCCACAAACCATTGTCTCATATCGGAATAGTTGGTTCCTCAGCACATTCTAGTCGAGCCTATGGTCACTGCTAGACACTAAGCTCACCAAATCCATTGCCTTCCACCCCTAGACAAATGGTCAAACGACGGTCATCAATCGGATGATCGTGCATATCCTACGCATGTACAATTCCAAGCACCCCTACACATGGTATGGGAGTCTTCCCTATGTCCAACACAACTACAACCTAGCCCTACATAACTCCATCAGCCACAACCCCTTTCAGGTGGGGTTGGGATTCCAACCATTGGGCCCCATGGATGTTGCACTACCCCCTATAGCCAACTCGACTGACTAATCCCCTACACCACCTGAAGCTGACAAAGCCACTCGGTTCATTGAGTGGATCCAACACATCTGCCAACAGGTTCAGGATATTTTACAGAAGTCCAATGCCAAGTACAAGCAGTGCCATGATCAACACCAAGTGCCACATAAGTTTCAGGTGGGTGACAAATTTTGGTTTCACTTGTAGAAAGAATGCCTTACAGGGCCCCATCGAAAGATTCACCCACTTCATTATGGGTTGTATACCATCACCAAGGCTGTGGGTGATAATTCTTTTGAGCTCAACATTCCTCCTTTCCTTGTCCTACACCTAGTATTCAACGTGGTTAACCTTTGACCATATTTCCCACCATTATTGGACACCTAAGAGATTGCAAAGAAGTTGACACCAACAAAGCTCAACCCTGAATGCATACAATAGGCATCCAGTGATCATATTTTGGATACACAGGTCAATTGCACTTGACAAAAAAAGATCCAACTTTTTCGAGTTGTCAAAGCAGGGCAACTCCTACACCAAGGCAAGTGGCTCACACGGGGCCAAATTCAGCAAAAATTTCCTCATCTGATGGGGGAACTCAACGCAACGGAGAAAAATTCTTCCTAATGGGGGAGGATTGATCCATATGGATGTCGGTGGCCTCCCACCTATTCCAACTGGTTCATTTTGGCATTTTTCCAGTTTGACAGTTTTTTTCTAGTTTTCGGGTCTGTGACTTTCAGGGTCGTTTTGAGGCCCTAAACAACATTTTTAGGGCTCGCCATAGTTAGACTATAATCAGAGTCATATTCTAATGACAAAATATATATTCCTCGGATATACCTTTCCAATGTGCTATCGTGCACCTAAAACGAAGATTGTATGCAAAAGTTATGACCTCAGGAAGTTGATGTACTACCTTACCCCAACGAGGCCCACATGACTTTTGGCGCTTCATCTCATAGGGTTAGGTTTTTGGATGTCTAGGTTTTTGGAATTCATGTTTATTGTAAAAATTCCTTTAGAGCCTCATTGAAATCATCTTCTTAGGTTGATGCATTACATGCATCCTCAACATGTCCTCTAACACTTGGTTTATCTTCTCAGCCTTTCCATCAGTTTGAGAGTGATAGGCTATACTAAATAGCAATTTAGTTTCAAAACCAACCAAATTTTTTTTCCAAAAGTTTGAAGTAAATTTTGTATCTCGGTCGGCTATGATTTCCTTAGGCATGCATGCACCATAAATATTTCTTTCATGAAAATAATGTCAATATCTATTGCCTTGCAAGTTGACTTGACAGGAATGAAGTGAGTAGCCTTTCTCAAATTTTCCACAACTACCATGATGGCGTCATTCTGTTTGGTCAATCTTGGTAATCCTGTGATGAAATCCATGGAGATGGTTTCCCACTTCCATTATGGGATCGATAGGGGCTACAACAACCTTGCTGGATGTCAGTTTTCAACCTTAACCTACTGACATTCTAGACATTTAGCCAAGTAATCAGCGATATCCTTCTTCAGTTTGGGCCAGGAAAATAACTTCCTAGTGGTTATGATCATCTTCTGATAACCAAGATGACTAATATATGGATTTTTGTGTAGTTAATCCATTATGAACCTCTTCAAGTTGTCACAATTTAGAATATACAACCTACCATTGTAAGTTAGCAGGTGTTACACATTATTTTCATCATCCCTATGACCGTTAATGATGTAAACCTATCTGCTGCCTTCAGAGGGGTCAGTGGCCTGAGTTCTTGAAGAGAGAAGGGAGAAGAACTTTTCCTGAGAAAAGAAGTTGCATTTTCCTTTGTAAAAACCCTGCAAAAAGGGAAGTTCGCAGGTTGCTATATAGGCAGGGTGCGAGAATGCTTGATTCTCGCAGGTTGCACCATAGCTAGGGTGCGAGATGTTCGCAGGTTGCTCTATAGGCAGGGTGCGAGAATGCCTACACGTGGGAAAAACAAGCGTTTTCTCGAATCTTCTAGAAGGATAAACTTCTATGGTGAGGTGGCATCCAAATGGTTTGGATCTTACTCGCTTTCATGATTTAGTGGGATCATCCTAACCTCCTCACCTTATCCTCTTCAAATTATAAAAGAAGAGGAGTTCTCATGGAGAAAGTTATCTTTTGTTAGCTTTGGAGCTTTTGGGATTAGCTTGGATTGGATAGAGCTTTGGAGATTTTTAGCTTGGCTAGATGAGCCACTTTATCAAGATAGATTGTGAATATTATCAGATCTATTCTCTCAGAATTCTTGGAGTGAAAGTGTGTGGGGAACGAAGGACAGTTGGAGGGGACCTTACGACATCAAGGCCATGGTTGTAATCTCTCTTTCACATTTAATATGATTCTTTCTTATAAATCTTGTTGTGTTTTATTGTATGATGCCTTGATCACATACATAGGTTTATATTGAGTTTATGCTATTACTATCACTTCGGTTGGTTGTGTTCTTTTGCGAATACATCATTGTATGAGCGTTGGAACGAAGCTAAGATGGCGATGGCGAGAGGAAGTGACATTTAAATGGTATGTCACTCACCCCTCTTTAGTTAGTAAATTCAATATCTAAAACTTAAGGAAAGCATCATGTTCTGGTGTGTTTTGTTCTAGATCTAGGTGGATCTAGGGAGATCAGTTAGTGTTCGCACCTACTGATTAGTCCGATAACAAAATTGGTGACTCCACTGGGGAACAAATTGTTTCCTAGTTACTCTAGTTTCCCTTGCTTTGATTGCTTGTTTTCTAGTCTCTGAGTCTGTGGGAGATCCATCCAGACTTTCTGGATCTAAAAGTTCACTTAAAATTGAGTCCTTTTTTAAATTTTTGCTTGTTTACAGGCATTCTCGCACTGTACCCTTTAGTGGCTTGTGAGAAACACCTGAGTTCACACCCTGGTGTTAAGTCCAGTGCAAACCCCTCGTAGTCAACCTTTTTTCAGCCTGCGAGAATCTTTGATTCTTGCACTGTAGTACACTGCTAGCCTGCAAACTTGTTTGTAAAATTTTTTGGATTGGGTCTTGTCATCTTTTGATGACCCAATTTTGCTTTGATCAGCTAGATTGAACTTTTGGAGCCTATATTGATCTGTTTACAGTCTGCTTGACATTCTTTGAGTTGCTTTTAGCCATCTTTGCTTTGTTTGGTTTTGAAGGATTAGTCTCTTTCTTTGAGTGTCTTTCAATTACAAAGCATGTGTTTTCTTTAGAATTGTTTAGGGAAAGATCAGATTTCTTCTGAATAGTTCGCTTTAAAAGAAAACTATTAGTTTGGGTTTCTTTGTTTTAAGAAAGTTCATTACTGCTTTTAGTGAAAATTTTGAAACCAAAATATTTAATTTCTTTCTTTATATTAGATTGGGAGCATCCTTGCATTTGAAGTAGCGAAATTGCACGATTCATGGCATTTTTTTATCTTAAATTATGAAAAAAATTCCCCCTCATGGCCCGGGGGGGGCATGAATCGTGCATTGGTGTACAATACCTTTTTCTTATTTCTTGAGAATCTTGATATTGATGTGTTTAATATATTTTGGGACATCGTGCATATGGGAATGATAAATGTTTTCTCCTTCTCGTAGCATAGCTTTCATCGAAATGAGAAGATTTCATCTTCATATCTTTGCATAATTTTCGAGTCGGTCAAAACACCATATTGTCCATGCCATTTTCCTATTGAGTAACAATAGCCATAAAATAAAGCGCTTATAAAAACCGATTAGACATTTTTTATCTTTTCTGGTAGAAAAACTACATTAGATTAGTTGTAGGGCTTTGGAATAGGTGTGAAAGATAACTTTCCAAAGTTGCAAACAAACATAGAATCTTGAGTTAGGGAGCGGTTAAATCCACTTATTACATTTTGTCCT
>ML782871.1:310420-336105 GCA_009831015.1 Picea engelmannii | reverse complement strand
GGACTAGGTCCACTATATTATTAAATAAGGCCCACTATGGTAGTTAAATATAATAAATGGGTAATTAGATATAATAAATGTAAGAGGACTTCTTAGAAGGTTTTACTTCTAGAAGATTCCTCCTCTAGAATGTTCTTAGGTGATGGTAGCACTATATAAAGGGATTCAATCAATGTAATGAGACATGAAGAGAATTATTGTATTTGGAGTAGTAGCTCAATAGGAGGATGCCCCCTCGAAGAGGCAAGTGAACAGGAGAGGATCCCTTCCATAATAGGATCCATTGTACGGTGTTGCCCTACCTCAAGGGTTTTCTTCTAATAAAGTGTGGTTTCTTCCATCTTGTTTTGTGGATCTATTGTGTATTTAGTATTTGTGGTGAGTATATTTGTAGATCTATTCAGGTTCTTAACAGAATCATTCCTCCCTCTTTCTTCCAAATGACTTATTTGTACACAAACTTCATCTAAATTTGTAGGGTTAAACATAAGTATTGTGTGCCTCAAGTAGCTATGCAATCCTCCAATGTATTTGAGTAAATTTTCTTGAGAAGATAAATTTATACCCAAAATCAAAGATCTTCTTCTAAATTCGTGAGTGTAGCTTTGCACACTTTTCCCTTTATCTTGTCTAAAAATTTTCCAATCCATAATAGTTTTCTGTAGGTATGCTAATGGATAAAATTGTCTTTTAAGTGAAACAATAAAATCATTCCAAGAGGATAAAACTTTACCATGTTTTTTCATGTCCTCTTGAGTTTTAGCTTCCCACCAAATGAGTGTTTCACTTTCCAATCTAAGAGAAGAAAGTTGAGTCTTAGTTTCATCATCTTTGATTCTTTGTATCCTACAATACACTTCAATATGATGAATCCAGTTATCCAATTTCTCAGCATTTACCTCTCCATTGTACATAGGCAATTCAAACTTAGTATCAAGCTTAAGCAAAGGAGTTTGTGGAGGAATGTTGCCATGTTCTTTTGGATAATTTGGAGGTGGTTGTGAAATGGTAGAAGAAGTGGAAGATGGAGATGAAGGAGGTGGAGTATAACCATTCCCTCCATTTCCTTTTGGATTTTTATCACCACTATCTTCATTACTTTTTGGAGGATTTGAGCTTTCACCTTGCAACCTTGCATTCCTTTCTTCAAATAAAACTTTCACCATTTTTGTCATGTCATAGAAATATTTTATGAAAGTTTCATCTTCTAAAGTAAGAGTTTCATGAATCTCATCATGAGCCATACTTGGTGAATATCTCCTTGAAGCTTGAGGTGATTGTGTAGTTCTCCTTTTTTAAAGTTGAGAACTTGGCTCTACAAGTTGACCTTATCCTCTTGTGAGCTTCAACCTTGTAAGCATCAAAAAACAAACACTTGCAAACAATCAAACCTTCAAAAACCTATGCTTTGATACCAACTTGATCTGAAAATGAAAAGGCTTGAGTCTCTTTAAAATTGCAAGTGTAATTTGTATGTGCTTGGGCAATAGGATCAAGTTGCAAACACATTAAAACTTAATGAGTTTTTACTTAAACATGAGCAACATAAAAAGACATAACAACCATAAAAAACAAGCACATTAACATAGAAAAATGATAAAGGAGTTCACCCCTCTCTTGGGCTACATCTCTTGGTCCAACTTCCAATGGATCATTTTCATTAATGCTCAAATTTTCAAAATCAGTGTTTTACAATGCTCAGAATGAAAAATAGATGGCTTCAATGGCTCCAGAATGTCCAAAAACCCTTAGTTGGGCTCTTCCTGCACCTAATTTGGCAAAAAACTAAGAAGAAATCACTTCGTGGAAGTTTTTGCTCGCCAAAAATGCACCTTTGTGTGACTAACCTGGCTCATAGGCATTTCCCGTGCCAAAAACCCAGCATGCATGCCATTCCTTAAAATATGGCAAATTGTCACACCATTAGGGGACTTGGCACCTTTTTCGATGGAGGTGTCGATCGCATGGCCCATGTGGCGAGGTGTCGGGCTAACCATCCGCATTGATCGGACTAACCGTTGAAATCCCCCGTGCTCTAGTCATATGGCATGGTTATGTAATAAGGTCCGTAGGCTAGGGCTATGCCCCGACCCTTTTCTCTGCCCAACCAAATATTAAAACAAACTTAAATAAAAGTTTCAAAGTAAAGGGTTAAGAAACAATACATAGGCAGCTTGGTGGCCTGACTTATGTAGAGACTATGCGATGTCGTAGGTCCCGGGTTCGACCCCCATGGACTCCAAAATAATTTTACACCATAAACCAATGACGGGGTTCCATGTGGCACCTTCCCATTCACTCTAAGCATGCCATGTGTCGACCATCCATTGGTCTGCATCAACCACTGCCACATAAACTGCCAACTCAACACCTTTCCATGTCACCAGTATGATACCATGACACATCAATAGTACGGTCTGTACGGTCATCTTCCACGTGGCTTGTACGAACTATACAGTTAGCAAAAATTTTGTATGTTTGGAAAAGTGGAAAGAACATGATATATCTCGCATACGACGTCTGTTTGAACCCGTTCAAGTTGTGTTGGGATCGTGAGGACGAGGCCTATGCACTAGTCTATTTTCGATCAATTCTGAGCACTTTGATTTTTGAGCATATTTTGATCCCTTGGATCACTCTTTCACCCACCTCTTACATGCATGTGATTTAGTCCATTCTTCAATAACTAAGTGAGATGGATTTTCCCGCCAACCTCTTGCATGCTTTCAATGATTGGTTTGATAAGTCAAATGTGGTAAACATTAAAAATAAAAATATTTAGAAAAGTAATTTGGGTTTATTATACATGTAGAATTTCCCTTAGACCCCATTTATCCCCCTCTCTCTTGTGGAAACTTATCCCCCATGACTATGTCCTTAGTCGTCTGTAGTTGGTGATGCATTTTATTTTATTATTTTTCGATGTAATATGTTTACATATTACATCGCTTGGCCCATGGCCATATATTTTATTTACAATATACATATCTAATATGGGGATTACAAATGAGTGTGTTACACTCCCCTCCCCCTACGTTTTTCACCATCCTCGTTGCACATCACCATACCAGTGTACATGTATATACAAAATTTTACATCATAGTACTTGATAACTTTGCAGTTTAATGACTCTAGCAATAATCCCAACCAGCAATATCTCATTCCCCTCAACCTACACAACCTAAGTGTACCCCTTCTCTATACTAAAATCCCTTAGGATATATCACTTCCCTTCCAGGGCTCTAGATTAGGTCAAACAAGAAGTCTTATAGTTGTGGCTCTAGAAACTCTAGCTGCCAAAAATGAGTCCTTGTATACTTATATACAAATGTGTATTCATATTTCCTCAAAAATATACAAAAATCTATGGATACTCGTCTCAAATTTCCTCCTTGTGCTCCCACGTGACATCTTAAGGATCGTAGTAGGTCCATTGTACCTTTACCAATTCGATGGCTTGGTACCTAGGAACTTTCACTTTTCATTCTAGGATGTCCACTGGCTCCACCTGAAACTCCCCTTCATGTTCCACCTAGATCACAATCCAATTAATCACATGGTTAGGATTGGGCACATACTTCTTCAATAAAGAAACATGAAACACTTTATTAATTCTCATGTATGTAGGCAATGCAAGCATGTATGCAACTAGGCCTATTCTCTCTAGGACTTCAAATAGCCCACAATATCTCACTGCCAACTTTGGGAAGCTTCCCAATTTCAACAAGATCCTTTTAGCCTTTACTTTTAAAAAAACATGCTCACCCACTCTAAATTCCATGTGTGCCCTACCTTTCTCCACATAGCTCTTTTGTCTATCTTGAGCAACATTTTAGTTATTCTTTATCTTTACCATATGCTCTTTTATTTCCCTTAGAAGTTCAGTCCCAATAATGGCTCTGTCTATTAGAATATTCAAACTCACTAGCGTGTTGCACTTTCTGGTATATAAGGCTTCAAAAGGGCTCATCTTCAATGACACGTGATACCCCTTGTTGTAAGAAAAATCAACCAAATGAAGATAGTCTTCCCGCCTAGAAGGATTTTCTATTACATACTTTCTAAGCATATATTCAATTATATGGTTGAACCTTTATGTCTGATCATGTAACTCTAGATGATATGTTGTGTTAAAATTTAGATTTGTCCCAAATACTTTAAACAACCCTTCCCAAAAATTAGATGTGAATTTGGAATTTCTATTGGACACTATCACCTTAGGAACCCGATGCAACCCTGCAATATTTTTCAGATAAATATTTTCAATGTTGGTTGCCTTGTGATTCATTCTGACTAGAATAAAATGTGAATCCTTTGTAATCTTGTCCATCACTACCATGATAGAATCACGTTTCTTGTTTTTCTAGGTAGTTTAGTGATGAAATCTATTGTAACTACTTCCAATTTCCATTCAGGAATGGGTAATGGCTTTGGAAATATTGTTGGATGTGTATTCTCCATATTTACCTTTTAGCATTCCATACATATGGCTATATAACTAGCCACATATTTATGCATTCCATGCCAAAAATGTTGGCCTCTTACAACTATAATTTTCTTCCAGTACTATGTATGTCCAACGTACGTCACATTGTGCATTTCTTTCAACACTAAATTTCTCAACTCTAGAGAATTAGGAACACAAATTATGGTATTGTACAAGAGGATCCCATCATCTTCCAACCTATAGTCTTTAAATTTTAGTTGTACATTATCTTACTGTAAACCTTTCTTAACTTGCAAATAATGTTATATGATGCCACAGCTTCCGAAATTATATTTTTTTAAATGGAACTATACATACTAATGGTTGTACCATGCATTTCATGCACCCACCTACTCAGTGCATCAACCACTTTATCTTATTTCTCCTTGATGTGCTTGATGTTAAATTCATATTCACTGATAAATTCCAGCCACCTATTTTTTTTGGCATTTAGTGTTGGTTGTTGAAACAAGTATTTCAAACAACTATGGTTTTTCCTCTATTCAAATTTTTTTCCCATGGGATAATGCCTCCACATCTTCAGCACATGGAAAATAGTTGCAACTTCCAAGTCATGGGTATCATAAATTATTTCATTCTCTTTGAGCTTCCTTGACTCATAGCATATGGAATTCCCATTTTAAGGAATCCACCCATCTCTTCATTGCATGCATCAATGCACACCACAAAATCCTCATATGGATCTACAGTATTCAAAACAATTTCATTATTTAATAATTCCTTCGAATGATGAAAATTATCTTTGTGCAATATTAGAGAAACCTTCAATGAATATCCTATAGTACCTAGCCAACCCCATAAAATATCTAACCTATGAAATGTTCTTTGTTCCTATCCATTCTTTGATAGCCTCAATATTTTATAGATCCACTTCTATGCCCTCCTCTAAGATAATGTGGCCTAAATAGTGGATTTGACTTTGATAGAATGTACACTTTCTCAACTTGGAATGAAATTGGTTCTCTCTCAACACTTGTAGAACCATCCTCAAATGATTCTCATTCTCCTCCTCCATCTTGGAGTAGATAAGAATATCATCCAAGGAGACACTCATAAATTTTTTGAGGTAATATATAAACACTCCATTCATTAGGCACATAAAAATATTTTGTGCATTTTGCAACCCAAATGGAACCACTACAAACTCATAATGGTCATATCTTGTTCAGAAGTTTGTCTTGTTGGTATCTTCTTCTTTGATTCACACCTGATGATATCCTAACCTCACATCAATTTTGGAAAATATATTTTCCCCATTCAAATGATAAAAAAGATCATTGATCCTTAGAAGAGGGTACTTGTTATTTATGGTAACCTTATTCAGTTGTATGAAGTTAATAAGCACCTCAGAGCTCTATCCTTTTTCTTCAAAATATGCACTGGGGCACTCGAAGGTGAGACACTTAGGAATATGTACCCCTTCTTCAACAACTCTTCCAGTTGCATTTTCAACTCTTTCAATTCTGGTGTGCTCATTCTATACGGAGTATTGGACACTAGGGAAGCTCCAAGCATCAAGTCAATAGATAAGTCCATCTCTCTTTTTGGTGGCAACCCTGAAAATTCCCCAAACAAATCTTCATACTCCTTCAAGACTGGATAATCTTCAATATTTGGTTCCTTCTCCTTAGCTTTCTCTTCCATACGTGTTGCATATATCTGGCACCCTTTCCTAAACATTATTATTTTTCTTTCTTCTTTTATTTTTCATTTTATTTATCCTATCATTTCCCTTTATCTTCCCTTCTCTTCTCTTCTTCCTCCTTTTATTTTCCTTCTACACTGTCGCACCATCTTTATCTGCAAAATGACTTATCGCACTTCAAAAATATTCTTCTTGTGATGTATCTCATCTTCAAGTTTTATCTCATGCAACGTATCGTGGCTCCAAAAAGTTTCTTAACACACCCCAACTTTTATTTTATGTAGTGTATCGCACCTTGGAAAACTTTATTCCTTGCAATGAGGTTGCCTCTTCCTCTTTATCATGTCACAAGAAAGTTCCCTTTCTCGTAACATATCACAAGAAAGTTCTCTTTATTACGATATGTCGCACCCTCATATGTTTTCCTTCATCACAACAAGGATTTCCTTTTTTATCACATCACTGGAAGTTTTATCTTCCTTTGATGTATCGCACAAATTTTATCTTCATATGATACACCGCATCGCATGAAGTTTTATCTTCATGCGATAAGTTGAAATTATCCAAAAACGTCTCAAAAAATTACAAAAAAATTATTTAAGTCGTAAGTTCCTTTTCTTCCTCAAAGTTCCTATTTCACACTGCAATAGACTTATTTTGTACACATCAGAAAACTTTCTCCTTCACGATGTATCGCACCAAAATTATTTTGGTGTCATACATGGCATCACACAAAAATTTTAGTTTGTGTGATACATGAAGATTCCTGAAAAATTCTAAGTATCAAGTCTATCTTCCTAGAAATGACATTGTATTGCATGAAAATTATTTTCATGAGATACAAGTTGTATTGCATGAAACATAATTTCATGTTATACACAATTTTCTCAAAAATTTGTAAGTTCCAGATTGTCGTAAATGTTCCCTTTTGCAGTGTATCACAACTAACTTACCTATGTGCAATACATGAAACTCTTCAATTTTTCATGAAATTTTCTAAGTCAAAAATCAATTTTCCTGGGCAAGAACATTGTATCGCATGAAAAAAAAAATCATGCAATAAGAATTGTATCACACAAAAAAAAGTTCCATGTGATACAAGAACGAATTTTACAAGTTTTTTCAACACTTCATCATTTTTCCAATTTTTAAGCTTGTGACTATCATGGTTGTCATGGAAATCATCAACTTGGTGTTCTGAGTGGAATTGACCACTTAGAAACCAAATTGAACCCCATACAAAGCAACCCTATTACAAAATCCAAATTGGGTATTTTGGCCAACTTGGCACAAAGAAAACGTTGCTACCCTATAGCAGACCCATGTAGGCCTAGTGTTGCAACCGTCAGTCTAATACCAAATTGTAATGTGCCAAATACTATGCAAAATCAAAAGACTCGAATACCAATTACAAATAAATGGATGTAGCATGATTAAAATTTCCTAGAAAGTTACCAAAAAATTAATTCCATGAATGCAAACCATTTAAATCATACACAACAATAAATCTTAGCATTTTAACATGAAATAAACATAATAAATAAGAACACTTATCTTATAAACAAATGCACAATTGGCTCCAGAGGAAAAAATTCCACCCAAACATAGACATCACTACTCTATCTCTCTCAACAATATGTCACCCCCAAACTGGGGCTATGAATCCTCAAGAAACATGGCTCATATGGCTAGTTTCTTTCCACTCAACTACCCAATACACATTAAAAAATGCACAACAAATTAACTCCTACAACAATTCCAATCCAACATCTCTATTTCCCTTCAACCTACATAACCCAATGAATGGTATCCCCTTCTATTCCACTCAATCTCTCATGCCATCCCACTTCCCTCCATGGATTTAGCATAGATTGGATAGGAAATCTCTCAACTTGGGACTCTATGAATTCTAGCTATAACAGGAATTATCATAGCAGCAATCTCACATCCTCTGGGAAATTTCCTCAATAAAAATCTCACTTACATTCCTAACAGCCTAATCTACATGCATTTTCTATCTCCAACAAGTTATCTTCAACACTATTATGGATTCCCTCTCTTCCCAACACCCAACACTCTCTTTTCATCTCTTCTACCAAGTTGTAACAACTCCCCTCTCCCTATACTCGAATTTCCATTTTTTTCTTCATGCATGTTTTGACTCTCTCACATTTCCATAAAAACATTGTACCCAACCCATGCTCTAATAACTAGGTGAAATGACTCTTTCACCCACCTCTTACATACATGTATTTTAGCCCATTCTTCAACAGTTAGGTGAGATGACTTTGTCCAACAACCTCTTACATACATTTAATGATTAGTTTGATAAGTAAAAGGAGGTAAACATTATCAATAAAAATATTTATAAAAGTGAATTGAGTTTATTAGACATGTGAACTTTCCCTTGGACCCCCTTTAAGCTCCTTTCTCTTGTGGAAACTTATCCCCCATGACTATGTCCTTAGTCGTCAGTAGTCATTCATGCATTTTATTTTATTATTATTTGATATACAATGTTTACATATCACATCACTTGGCCCGTGGCCATATATCGTATTTACAATATACATCTATAATATAGGGATTAAAAATGGGAATGTTGCATTCCCCTCCCCACACCTTTTACACCATCCTCACTGCACACCACCATATAGGTTTACATGTATATACAAAAACTTACATCACAATACTTGATAACTTCATAGTTTAATGAATCGTGTAGCAATTCCAACTAGCAATCTCTCACTCCCCTCAACCTGCACAACCCAATGAAGTGTACCCCCTTCTCTACATTGTAGTCCCTCGGTCTATCTCACTTCCCTTCCAAGGCTTCAGCATAGGTTGAACATGAATTCTCATAATTTTGGCTCCTTGAACTCTAGCTACCAAAATGGATTCTGTGTATATTTATACACAAATGTACATTCATATTTCCTCAAANTCGCATGTCCTCCTTGTGCTCCCATCTGGTTTCTTCAATATGGTAGTAGGTCCATTGGACCTTTACTAGGCCAATGGCTCAGTTCCTGAGAAATTTGATATTCTGGTCTAGGACATGCACTGGCTCCACCCAAAAGTCCCCTTCATGTTCCACCTAGATCACAATCCAATTAATCATGTGGTTAGGATCGGGCACATACTTCTTCAATAAATACACATGAAACACATTATGAATTCTTATTGATGCAAGAAATTCAATCATGTATGCAATTGGGCCTATTATCTCTAAGACTTCAAATGGCCTACGGTATCTCGCTGCCAACTTTGGGCAACTTCCCAATTTCAACGAGATCCTTTTAGCCTTTACTTTTAAAAACACACGCTCATCCACTCTGAATTCCATGTGTTCCCTTCCTTTATCCACATAGATCTTTTTCCTATCCTGAGCAACCTATAAATTATTCCTGATATTTACCATCTTCTCATCCATTTTTCTTAGTAGTTCTATCCCAATAATGGCTCTATCTACTCGGTTATCCCAGCTCATTGGCATGGTGCACTTTATTCCATATAAGGCTTCAAAAGTCCTCATCTTCAATGATGTTTGATACCCATTGTCGTAAGAAAACTCGACCAAATGAAGACAGTCTTCCTACCTGGAAGGATTGTACATTACATACATTCTAAGCATATCTTCAATTATTTGGTTGACTCTCTATGTCTACCCATCTGACTCTAGATGATATGTTGTGTTGAAATTCATATTTGTCCCAAATATTTTAAACAACCCTTCCCAAAAATTATATGTGAATTTGGAATCTATGTCAGACATTATTACCTTAGTCACCCCATGTAGCATGACAATATATTTCATATAAACCTCTGCAATGTTGTATACAAGGCTTCAAAAGGGATCATCTTCAACAGTGCTTGATACATGTTATTGTAAGTAAACTCAACCAAATGAAGACAGACCTCCTACCTAGAAGGATTTTACATTACATACATTCTAATCATATCTTCAATTATTTGGTTGACCCTCTATGTCTACCCATATAACTTTAGAATATATGTTGTGCTAAAATTCATATTTATCCCATATGCTTTAAGCAACCCTTCCCAAAAATTATATGTGAATTTGGAATCTTTGTAGGACATTATCGCCTTAGGCACCCCATGTAGCCTGACAATATATTTCATATAAATATCTACAATGGTGTATGCCTTGTGATTCATTTTAACTAAAATAAACTATGTAGCCTTTGTAATCTTGTCCACCACTACCATGATGGAATCATGTTTCATTATTGTTCTGGGAATTTTAGTGATGAAATCTATTGTAACTACTTCCCATTTCCATTCAAGAATGGGCAATGGATGTAGCATTCTTTTTGGACGCCTATGCTATGTATTTACCTTTTGACATTCAATACATCTAGCTATATAACCAACCACATGTTTCTTCATTCCAAGAAATAAAATATATTGGCATCTTACAGTTGTAATTGTCTTCTAGTGCCTTGGATTTCCAGTGTATGACACATTTTTCATTTCTTTCAACACTAAATTTCTTAACTCCAGATAATTAGGCATAAATTGTGTTCCTATACAAGAGGATCCCATCCTCTTCTAATCTATAGTCTATCAATTTTAGTTGCACATTATCCTACTGTAAATATTTCTTAACTTGCACATAATTTTGGTATGATGTCATAGCTTCCAAAATTCTATTTTTTAAAATGGAACTATACATACTAATGTTTCTACCATGCATTTCATGCACCCTCCTACTCAGTGCATCAACCACTTTATTCTCTTTGGCATTGATGTTCTTGATGTCAAAGTCCTATTCACAGATAAATTCCATCCACCTGGTTTGTATGGCATTTATTGTTGGTTGCTCAAACAAGTATTTCAAACCACTATGGTCTATCCTCGGCTCAAATTTTCTTCCCATGAGATAATGCCTCCACATCTTCAACACATGGACAATATTTACAATTTCCAAGTCATGGGTAGCATTATTTCTTTCATTCTCTTTTATTTTCCTTGACTCATAGCATATTTCATGCACATTTTGAGAAAGGAATCCACCCATCCTTTCCTTGCATGCATCATTTCACACCAAAAATTCCTTATCTGGATCTTCAATCTTCAAAATAACTTCATTCATTAATAACTCCTTCAAATGCTGAAAATTTTCTTCACATTTGACAATCCATTCAAATTTTACTCCTTTATTTTATAATGAAGTAATTAGATGTGCAATCTTGGAGAAACCTTCAATGAATATCATGCAGTACCCAACCAACCCCATGAAATATCTAACCTATGAAATGATATTTGGTTCTCACCATTCTTTAATAGCCTCAATATTTTCTAGATACACTTATATGCCCTCCTCTGAGATAATGTGGCCCAGATAGTGGATTTTTCTTTGACAGAAAGTCCACTTACTCAACTTGCCATACAAATGGTGCTCTCTCAACACTTGTAGCACCATCCTCAAATGGTGTTAATGCTCCTCCTTCATCTTGGAGTAGATAAGAATATCATCTAAGAATATCACAAATTTTTCTAGGTAATATATTTACACTCCATTCATCAAACACATAAAAGTATCTAGTGCATTTGTCAACCCAAATGGAACCACCAAAAACTCATAATGGCCATACCTTGTCCAAAAGGTTGTCTTGATAGTATCGTCTTCTCTAATTCTCACCTAATGGTATCATGACCTCAAGTCAATTTTGGGAAAAAAAAATCTCTTCACTATTTTTAAATTGTTGTGGTGCGATATTTAAGAGTTGGTTTCTTCAGGATTATTCACAACAGAGTTCATTTTGATCAATGTTTTCAATATTTACCTAGATTCATCTTTAATAAAATTATTCAGTGATGAGGGTATAATAATTGAGCTATAAATACAGAAAATGTGCACAGATAGATTAGTCTAGACAGGTTAGCTCAGATGAATCCAAGTAAGGATTCAAAACATTGATCAAAATGAACTCCACTGTGGATAATCTGGAAGAAACCAACTCTGAAATATTTTCTCCTTTTCACAGATAAAAAATATCATCAATCCTTGGTAAAGGGTACATTTTATTTATGGTAACATTGTTCAGTGGTCTAAAGTCAATACACAAACTCAGAGTTCCTTCCTTTTCTTTACAAAAAGCATTGGGGCACCCCAAGCTAAGACACTTGGGTGTATGTACCCCTTCTTCAACAACTCTTCTAGTTGCATATACAACTCTTTCAATTATGGTGTGCTCATTCTATAGGGAGTCTTGGACACTAGGATAGCTCTAGGAATCAATTCAATGTCTCTTTTTGGTGGCAATCCTAGAAATTCCTCAAACACATATTCATACTCCTTCAAGACTAGATAATATTCAATATTTGGCTTCTTGTCCTTGGTTGGCTCTTCTATAAATGATGCATATGTTTGGCACCCTTTCCTAAAACTTATCTTTTAATTGCAATGTTGAAATATCTCTAACAAATATAGGTCATGGAATACCTTGAAGTATCTGGGGATTCCCTTCCTCATCAAGGCATGTGAAATCCTTGTTGTAGAAATCTAGAATAGAGTGATGCTTATCCAACCAATCTATACCAATCAGACAATCATATGATCCAATCTACACCAATCTGCCTCAGCGTCGGATCCATTCGTGCAAACTGGGAAATCCCTAACAAGTTAATAGTGTTAGAAAAACAAGACTGCAGAGCAATAAAATAAAATAAATGCGGAAACAAAACACAAAAGATACACAATACAAGAGAGACACAGATTTACGTGGTTCACCCAGTGTGGGCTACGTCCACCAGAGAAATTGCCAGGTCCTTCCTTTATTATTATCCAGCAAATGAAGGGATACAACCTATAGCAAAACCCATTGTAACTTCCTCTTCTTTCTCTCACAGTCTCCTCTCTCAGAATACAATATTCACCATCAACCATAGCCGCAATACATTTCCCTCATAAAAGAAGGTTTCCTTCTAGGGAAAAAAACCCTAACATAATCTCTATTGTTAGATCTGCGACCTTATAATGAATGGCCAAGATTTACAATGAAATTACAATATACATTTACAAGGCAATTTTTCCTTCTGGGGCTTCGCCCCCGAACCCCGCAGAGGGGGTGCCCCCCCTCTGCACTCCCACGTGTGGAAGAGTGTACATACTTCTGGGGTGTAAATACTTCATGCGGTATAAACACGGATGAAAGTAAAAGACCTATGAATCAGGAAGATAATCAGGCTCCACAACCAACAAATTGATTCTTCTATGGGTTCTAGTAACTAGCTAAACCAACCAATATTTTCCATGTTTGCATATCTTCAATTTAAACTTTTCAACTTGATTAGGATCTATATAGCTATGACTAGATCTATAATCAATCAAAATAGTTATAGGATGATTATCAATCTTACCTTCCACCTCAATAATGTGGGATTGATAGTTTTCTTGTATTTTTTCCAACGATGCATAAATCATTTCCATGCCCCTACCCATGTATTCTACTATATTTACCTCATGAATGTTGTGAGAATTCCTCATCCTTTCTCCCTTGTGAGGGAAACCCTTATACATGTGGTCTCCCTCACATCCCAAACACTTTATGGGTTGATGTCTTGGCCTCTTCCCCAAGGAATCTCTCACCCTAGGTTCACCTTGTTATTTCTACCCATGTTGATGTGACTGTGAGTTGCTCCTCAACAAAGGTGGTTTGAATCCTTTCTTCATGTGATCCATCTTTCCTTTCTTTTTTCATCTCGATATTTTTGAAAATTTGTCCTCCCCTTGTATTTCTCATACATATATTTGCATTTCCTATTAGCTTCCTCTAAGGTGTTGAGCTCATTAAAATAAATGTTATCCTTATAGAATGATGGCAGGCCACTCAAAAACCTATGATTTTTAGCCTTCTCATCCCTGATAAAATCCACATACCTCAAAATATCCAAGAACATTTTTCCATACTCTTCCATGGTCATGTTTCCAAGTTTGAGTTAAAATAAATATTGCATCTTCTTGTCATAATAATGCTCTAACAAGTATTCTTGTTGAGAGTATTTCTTGAATTGCTTTCAAGAAATTATTTTCTCATCAATATGTTTGACCTACTTTAGTTAGTCCCACCATGATGCAAACCCCTTACCCCGACTGGGTCTGCGACCTCCCAGTCACTGGATTCATTGAAGGTTCCAGCAGGGAACCAAAGGAACCGCTTCGGCTCAAATCAGAGGAGGAAGAATGATCCAGTGAAAGTGAGGGAGTTGCGCCTCTCCTCTCCACTGAACATGTGTTGGGTGCGTTGGCTAGCTGGAGCTTGATGACGTGGAGTGATGCTCCTGCATCACACCACATGGAAGCTTTTCCCTAAAGATGATATATGGAAATCCTTTCTTCCAAGTTTGATGAATAATTATGAAGCCGGAAATATTTTATCATGCCTAATAACTAGGCTTCAACATCTTCACCCTTCCTATGATCTCCATTAAATGGTGATGCTTGAGCTTCCTAGGCTCTCTTTGCAAAATATCTGACTCAAGCCTCCTCCACTAATGTTTAACAGGTGACACACTTGGGTTTCTCTCTGATCCTAAAAAATCATGTGCTCTTCTAGTTGAATGTTATAGTGAATGATGATGTCTACTAGCACTCCATGAGTGCATAGATCCCCTATGGTCATATTTCCTAACATGAGATATGGATGTGGTTGCATGCCATGCACTAGCTACATGTTTTGTGTAAGAATAATTATTGACTTGTATTTGCAAATTATTTAGACTTTATAGAAACATAGTATTAATTTGATTATGCTCTTTCTGAGGTTTTACCAACCTTTCATTGAATTATATATAGATTTGCAATTCCCTTTTCAAGATCTTCATTGTCTCACCCAGCTCTATAGGTTTTTCCCTGCTTCTACATCCATTAGACTCAGTTTATGCATTTCCCAAGCTGATATGTAACCCTCTGATTTTATCTTCATGGTTGTAAGAACCTTGTGCATGAAATATCTCCATAGTCCCCATTTATGAACCTAATATGTTCTGCATATACCCTTAATTCTGTAAAAATATGCATGTAAGAATTACTGCTAGAAATTATGTATATCGTATTTTTTTATTGATTAGGTTGCAAACCCTTATTCATCTCAATATATGAATAATATTGATATTTTAAACCATAGTTAGATCCTTGAGATCTAATATCCTTTGAATTATCTTACCAACAATTTTACTTGTGCCTCATTCTAGGTTCTAGAATAAAAGTTATGGATTTTTAATCTACCCTTTCTACTCAATTGTGCCCTTTTACGTGGTGCCATCAAGCTGATAGGCCATATTTTGCTTCTTGTAGAAGAAAATCTAATGGGAACCAAGAAAACTTGTATATTGGGAACTAATAGTATTCATGATGGCGATTTCACAACAACTTTTTGATTGGTAATATGATGATCCCTTCAAATTCTACATCAATTTGGATTTGTCGACTTTGTCCTTTTTACATTTCCTCTAGAATTGGAATTTTTAGCAAAATATGTTATCCCCCAAAAAGAGAAAAACTAGGAAAACTTCAGTACGACAAAGTTGTCTAGCTCATTGAGAAGGTAGAATGTTGAGTAAATAATTTTTTCCATATTTGCAATCTAGGGTCCCTTTTCTTCCTCTGAAGATCCCCAGAAGGTGGCATACAATAGTGGATTTTGACATGTTCCTGCATCCCCATTCCAAACCCCTTGGAATATGGCCAAAATCCCAACTGGCTTCAAGTCTACTTTTTGAACTCATTTTAAAAATTTATCAATAACAAAGCCTCTATCAAGGAGTACCACCATGTTCTTCAAAAACCTCTAATTTGCATTTTCTAGAAATTTGTAGTAGAAATAGATATTAACCCTCACTAAAACTTTTGTATGCCACCCTCATTATGGACATACCCTTTAAATTTCATATGATTCTAAGTTTTTCCACTCTTGTTACGGCCAAAACAAGTTTTTGGCTCCAAACTTAACTTTTCTTTTTAATTTTATCTTCTTCATATTTATCCTTTTCTTTCCTTCTCTTCCCTTCTTTTGTTCTTCCTCCTTTTCATTTTCTTATACACTATTTCCTCATCTTTATCTTCCTTTGAAATGACTTATCACACTTCAAAAATCTTATTCTTGTGACGTATTGCATCTTCAGTTTTTATCTCATGCAACGTATTGTGGTTCCAAAAACTTTCTTAACATACCCCAAATTTTATTTTATATAGTGTATCACACATTGGAAATCTTTCTTCCTTATGATGAGACAGCCTCTTCCTATTTATTGTGTCGCAAGTAAGTTTTCTTTCTCATGACATATTGCAAGAAATTCCTCTTTATTGTGATATGTCACATCTTCGGAAGATTTCCTCCATTGTAGCAAGGCTCGTGTAAAGCATTTAGTGAGGAGGGAATGCAACACCTCCACCCAAAAATCAAGATGCTTAAGTTTTGGGTTGCTAAGGTGACTTGGACAAATGTGCGCACCTACAATTGGGAAATTTGTGTGAAAAGATGGATAAGTTGGATGCACTATGATGAGTGCGGACTTGGATAAGTGACATGAGGAGGCGATCCAAGAGTAATATGGATGGGCGCTCCACACTAGGGGATCATGACAAGTAAGAATGGTGCCTTGAGGCATACATCACCGTAGATAATTAACAATCAGCATGCTCACCATATAGACATCTTAGGCATGCCATCCTTGGGTGCATCATGTGAATGACTCAAGGCATGGAGAGATGAGGCTGACCCATGCAATAGGTGAATTGGGGCATGACCCAAAAAACTGACGCAATGGTAGGATGCATCATGACTTGAGTGAGACACACATTGGGGTGAGTTAGAGAGTCAACTCGACTTTACCCAAGAGATGTGACGGTTTAGGAATGAGTTAGTGCAATGATTTGGTGAGGTGGAAATGTATATATGGTATGCATTGTGACAAACCAAGACAACAAGTCGGTGGAGAAATACACTAAGACATTTGAGGTGGACTCAAACAAAGAGGGGTAAGCACCCCCAAGGAGCCAAGTCACTCCACATAGAATGATTTTTTCTACCTTGCGGAGGTTCTATGGATAGAGTTTGGGTGAGTTATCTTTAGACTGAGTTCGAATGTCGGGATGGTTTTAGGGTTGGCAGTGGGTGTGATAGAGAGGATTCTTGTGGTGGTTTGTGAGATAGACTTGGTTGCGACAGTATGAGGAGGTCATGAGATAGAAATTTTAGGAAAGTTAGGCGAATTGGCAAACTTGTATCTTATGTATGAGCCAAGTGCTCCCTTATTGTATCAAACGCATTGTATTGTACCTTGTTTTAACATCTTGTAAACTAAGAAGATTTGTATGGGTGTTAGGCACCTCTAGTGCCACCCAACCATACTTGTGTCTCTTTCTCATGTGTATGTCTATTGCTTGTTCTTGGCAGCATAATTGACTAAGTATAGAACGTGTTAAATGTATGTGTTGTAAAGAACGCAATTTTAATGAACTGTGTGGTTGGGTGGGTACCTTGGTGGCAACGAGTTGGGTGAGGAAACTCGAATCACCAAGTACTCTCGGTTTGGTCAAACCACCGAGTTGGAAATGCCATAGTGCCACATGACCCTAGGTGTCAGTCCACTTGGGTGTGCCAACTTGAGTTGGATCCCCGGGCAGACTATGGGCGTGTGACCACTCCCCTTCTTTATCGCATCTTTGGAAGTTTTCTCTTCATATAGTGTATCACACGAATTTTATCTTCATATGATACCCCACATCACATGAATTTTTATCTTCATGCGATAAGCCGGAATTCTTGAAAAAAAATATCTAAGTCTTAAGTGCCTTTTCTTCCTCAAAAGTCATGTTTTGCAATGTAGTAGAATTCTATGTCGAACATCAAAAAACTTTCACCTTCGCAATTTAACACACCGAAATTATTTTGGTGTGATACATCTCATCGCACCAAACTTTTAGTTTATGCAATACATGAAGATTCCTCCAAAATTTTCTAAGTATCGAGTCTATCTTCCTGGCGATGATACCATGCCACATCAAAATAATATTCATGTGATACATGTTGTATCACATAAAAAAAAAAAAAAAATGTGATGCACAAGTTCCTCAAAAATTTATAAGTGCCGTATCATCATAAATGTTCCCTTTTACAGTGTATCACAACAAACTTATTTGTGTGTGATACATGAAACTCTTCAATTTTTCACAAAATTTTCTAAGTCAAAATTCCATTTTCCTAGGCAAGAACATTCTTTCACATGAAAAAAAAAATCGTGTGATACACACTATCGCACAAAAAATATTTTGGTGCAATACACGCATGAATTTTACAAGTTTTTTCAACACTTAGTCATTTTTCTAATTTTTAAGCTCACAATTGTTGTGGAAAGCATTGAATCAGTGTTTTGAGTCGACTTCAACCACTCATACACCAAATTGAACCCCATACAAAACAACCCCATTAAAAATTCCAAATTGGGGATTTTTCCCAACTTAGCACTAAGAAAACTCTGCTACCCTGTCACCTACCCATGCAATCTTGGTGTTGTGACCATGGCTCTAATACCAAATTGTAATGTTCCCACTACCATGCAAAAGCAAAAGAATTTGATACCCATTAAAATAAATCGATGTGGCATGATTAAAAATGCCTAGGCAGTTACCATAAAATTAATTCCATGAATGCAAACTAGTTAAAGCATACATAAAAATCAAACTTAGTGTTTTAATGAGAAATAAAAACGGTAAATAAGAAAAGTTATCTTATAAACAAATGCACAATTGGTTGTAAAGGACATAAGTTCCACCCAATCATAGACTTGACTGCTTTAACTCTCTCAATACCAGGTCACCCCTGAGTTATGGCTATGAATCCACAAGAAATATGGCTCTTATGGTTGGCTACTCTCCACTCAACTACCCAATACCTAGTAAAAACTCTCAGTAAGTTAATTCCTACAACAATTCCAATCCATTATCTCTCTTTCCCCTCAACTTGCATAACCCAAGCAATGGGATCTCATTCTCTTCCATGAAATCCCTTAGGCCATCCCACTTCCCCCTAGGGATTTAGTAAAAGTTGGACAATAAATATCTCAATTGGGGACTCCAGGAATTTCAGTTGTAACATGAATTATGATAGTAGAAATCTCACATGCTCTAGGAAATTTCCTCTATAGAAATCTCACTTACGGGCCTGACATCCTATTCTACATGCATTTTCCAGCTCCATCAAGTTATCTTCAACACTACTATGGCTTCCCTCTCTTCCCAGCACCCAACACTATATTTTCCTCTCTTCTAACGAGTTGTAGAAACTCCCCTCTCCCTATACTTGAATTTTTCCCTTTTCTTCTTCATGAATGTTTTGACTCTCTCACATTTCTCCAAAAATATTGTTCCGACCCATTCTATAATAACTAGGTGAAATGACTCTTTCACCCACCTATTACATACATGTACTTTAGCCCATTCTTCAATAACTAAGTGAGATAACTTTGTCCACCAACCTCTTACATGCATTCAATGATTGGTTTGATAAGTCAAATGAGGTAAACATTAATAATAAAAATATTTACAAAAGTGACTTGGTTTTACTAGACATGTGGACTTTCCCTTGGACCCCCTTTATCCCCTTCTCTCTTGTGGAAACTTATCCCCCATGACTCTGTACTTAGCTTCCTGAAATCATTGATGTAATTTAAATTATTATTTTTTAATATACAATGTTTACATATTACATTGCTTGGCCCACAACCATACATTATATTTACAATATACATCGCTAATATGGGGACTAAAAATGGGGGTGTTACATTCCCCTCTCCATACCTTTTACACCATCCTCTTTGTGTGCCACCATAATGATGTACATGTATATACAAAATCTTACATCATAGTACTTGATAACTTCGTAGTTTAATGACTCGTGTAACAATTCCAACCAACCATATTTCATTCTCCTCAACTTGTACAACCCAAGGAAGTGTACCCCCTTCTTTGCACTACAGTCCCTCAAGCTATCTCATTTCCTTCCCAGGGCTCCAACATAGGTCAAACAATAAGTCTCAAAGTTGTGGCTCAATTAACTCCAGTGGCCGAAATAGAGTCTTTGTATACTTATATACAAATGTACATTTACATTTCATCACAAATCTACAAAAAGATGCAAGTATTCCTCCCACATAGCCTCCTCGTGCTCCCACATGAAATCTTTGAGATTGTAGCAAGTCCACTAGACATGTACCAATTCGATGGCTCGGTTCTTGAGCACTTTGACTTTTTGTTTCAGGATGTGCACTCTCTCTACCCAAAAGTCCCCTTTTTGTTCCACCTAGATCACAATCCAATTAATAATGTGGTTAGGATTAGGCACATACTTCTTCAATAAAGACACATTAAACACATTATGAAATCTCATGAATGCAGGCAATGCAAGAATGTATGCAACTGGTCCTATTCTCTCTAGGACTTCAAATAACCCATAGTATCGCGTTGCCAACTTTGGGAAACTTTTTTATTTCAACGAGCTCCTTTTAGCCTTTAATTTTAAAAACACATGCTTTCCGACTCTAAATTCTCTATGTGCCTTGCCTTTATCCACATAGCTCTTTTTATTGTACTGAGCAACCTCTAAATCCTTCCTGAAATTTACCACCTTCTCTACCATTTCCCTTAGTAGTTCTGGCCCAATAATAGCTATGTCTATTGGGTTATCCTAACTCATTGGCATGTTACATTTTCTGTCATACAAGGCTTCAAAAGGGCTC
This sequence comes from Picea engelmannii, assembly GCA_009831015.1. NCBI lineage: Eukaryota > Viridiplantae > Streptophyta > Pinopsida > Pinales > Pinaceae > Picea > Picea engelmannii. The sequence goes on along the minus strand of ML782871.1, from coordinate 315,190 downwards.
ATCTTCAACAATTCTTGATATCTATTGTTGTAAGAAAACTCAACCAAATAAAGAGAGTCTTCCCACCTAGAAGGCTTGTCCATTACATTCATTCTAAGAATATCTTCAATTATATGGTTGACCCTCTCTATCTACCCATCTGAATCTAGATTATATGTTGTGCTAAATTCATATTTGTCCCAAATCCTTTAAACAACCCTTTCCAAATTAGATCTGAATTTGGAATCTCTATCGAACATTATCTCTTTAGGCACCCCATGTAGCCTAGCGATATATTTCATATAAATCTTTGTGATGATGGCTTCTATGTGAGTCTTTTGACTGGAATATAATGTGAAACATTTGTAAGTGTGTCCACCACTACCATGAAATATATTGTAACTACTTCCCATTGACATTCAGTAATGGGAAATGGCTATAGCAATCCTAGTAGATGTGTATGCTATGTCTTTGGCTTTTGACATTCCATGCATCTAGCTATACAATATTCCACATCTTTCTTCATTCAAAAACAAAAACATTGGCCTCTTATAGTTGTAATTGTCTTCTAGTACACTGGATGTCCATTGTATGACACATTATGAATTTATTTCAACACTAAATTTCTCAACTCAAGAGAATTAGACACATAACCTTTTTTCATGTACAAGAGGATCCCATCCTCTTCCAATCTGTATTCTTTAAATTTTAGCTATGCATTATCTTGTTGTAAACCTTTCTTAACATGTGCATAATGTTGATCTTATGCCAGAGCTTCCGAAATTCCTTTTTTTTTTTCTAAATTGGAACTATATATACTAATGGTTGTACCATGTATTCCATGCATGCTCCTACTCAGTGCATCAACCACTTTATTATCTTTGCCTTTGATGTGCTTGATGTCAAAGTCATATTTATTGAGAAATTTCATCCACCTAGTTTGTTTGCATTTACTGTTGGTTGTTCAAACAAGTATTTCATACCACTATGATTTATCCTCAGCTCAAATTTTATTCCCATGAGACAATGCCTCCACATCTTCAGTGCATGGACAATAGCTACAACTTCCAATTCACAGGTCTCATAATTTCTTTCATGCTCATTGAGCTTCCTTGACTCATAGCATATGACATGCCCATTTTGAGTAAGGACTCCATGCATACCTTCATTACATGCATTAGTGCACACAACAAATTTTTCATATGGATATGCAATCTTCAAAATAGATGCATTGGTTAATAATTCCTTCAAATGATGAAAATCATATTTGCATTTGGTAGTCCATTCAAATTTTACTCTTTTCTTTTATAAAGAAGTAATTGGATGTGAAATATTGGAGAAACCTTCAATGAATCTCATGTACTACCCAACCAACCCCGTAAAATATCTTACCTATGAAATTTTCTTTAGTTCTATCCATTATTTGATAGCCTCAATATGTTCTAGATCCACTGATATTCCCTCCTCTAAGATAATGTGTCCTAGATAGTGGATTTTTCTTTGATAGAAAGTGCACTTTCTCAACTTGGCATACAATTGGTGCTCTCTCAACACTTGTAGCACCATCCTCAAATATTTCTCATGCTCCTCCTCCACCTTGGAGTAGATAAGAATATCATCCAAGAAGACAAACACAAATTTGTCTAGGTAATATTTGAACACTCCATTCATCAGACACATAAAATAAGTTGGTGCATTTTTCCACCCAAATGGCACCACCACAAACTCATAATGGCCATACCTTGTCTATAAGTTTGTCTTTCTAGTATCTTCTTCTATGATTCTCACATGATGGTATCTTGACCTTAGGTCAAGTTTGGAAAATATTGTTTCTCCTTTAAGATGATCAAAAAGATTAGCAATCCTTGGAAAAGAGTACTTGTTCTTTATGATAACCTTGTTCAGTTGTATGAAGTGTGTGTCTAAAGTCAATACACAACCTCATAGTTCCATCCTTTTTCTTCACAAAAAAAATTAGGGCACCCCAAGGTGAGACACTCAAGTGTATGTACCCATTCTTCAAAAAATATTCTAGCTACATCTACAACTCTTTCCATTCAGGTGTGCTCATTCTATAGGGAGCCTTGGACATTAGGGCATCTCCAAGCATCAAGTTAGTAGAGAAGTCAATGTCTCTTTTTAGTGGAAATCTTGGAAATTCCCTAAACACATCTTCATACTCTTTCAATACTGGATAATCTTCAGGATTTGGATCATTGTCCTTGGTTGGCTCTTCCATATGTGTTGCATATATCTGGCACCCTTTCCTAAAACTTGTTTTCAATTGCAATGTTGAAATCCCTCTGATGGATATGGGTCGTGGAATACCTTGAACTATGTTGGGATTCATTTCCTCTTCAAGGCATGTGAAAACCTTATTGTAGAAATATAGGATAGCACGATGTTGTCCAACCAATCCATACCAATTAGACAATCATATGATCCAAGAGGTATAATGTTCAAATTTTCCCTAATGCTGACTCCATTCATGTTCACTGAGAAATCCCTAACAATTTCATTGATTCTTCTGTTGGTTCTAATAGCTAGCTGAACCAACCAAGATTTTTCATTATTACATCTATTTAGTTTAAATTAGTCAACTAGATTAGGATCTATATAGATATGACTAGCTCTAGAGTCAATCAAAATAGCTATAGGTTGATTATCAATCTTACCTTCCAACTCAATCATGTGGGATTGATAGTGTGTTTGTCTATTTTCCAAAGTTACGTAAATCATTTGCACACTCATGCTCATGTCTTCTACTATATCTACCTCTTGAATGTTCTGAACAATCCTCATACTTTCTCCCTTGTGAGGGAAATATTTATACATGTGGTCTCCCTCAAGCTAAATTTTATCATTATATAATTATGGCAGACCACTCAAAAACCAATGAATTTTAATATTATCATCCTTGATGAAATCCACATACATCAAAAGCTCCAAGAACTTCTGTCCATACTCTTTCATGGTCATGTTTCCAAGTTTGAGTTCAAATAAATCTTGCATATTCTTGGATTAATAATTCTATGAAAAATATTGCTACTAAAAGTGTTTCTTGAACTTATTCCAAGGAATTCTCTTCTCATCAATATGTTTGGCCTGCTTTAGTTGGTCCCACAACATGCAAGCTTCCCCCTAAAGATGATATATGAAAATCCTTTCTTCCGGGTTTGATGGATAATTATGAAGCTAGAAATATTTTCTAATTCCCAACAACCAAGATTTAGCATCTTCACCCTTCCTATGATCTCCATCAAATGGTGGTGGCTTGAGATTCCTAATCTTTCCTTGAAAAATATAAGACGCAAGCCTCCTCCTCTGATGTCTGATAGGGGACACACTTGGGTTGTTCTCTTATCCTAAAAAATATGTGATCTTTTGGTTGAAAGTTTTATTGCATGATAATGTCTACTAGCACTACTTAAGTGCCTATATCTCATTTGGTCATATTTCCTGTCATGAGATCTGGAAGTGACTTCATTTCTTGAACTGACCACATGTTTTGTGCTAGAATATTTATTGATTTTTCTTTGCAAATTATTCAAACTCTATAGTAGTTGAGTATTAATTTGATTCTTCTCCTCATGAGCGCTTATCGACCTTTCATTGTCTGTTATGTATCTTTTCACATCACTTTGCAATCTCGTCTTTGTATCAACCATCTCTACAGGCTCCACCCTGATTCCACATCCATTGGTCTTGGTTTATGTATTTCTTAGGCTAATATGTAGCCCTCTGATTTCATCTTCATGGTTGTAAGAACCTTGTGCATCATCCATATCTCTAGTCCTCATTTTTTAACCTGGTGTGTTCTACATGTACACTTAATTCTACAAAAAAATTGTATGCAACAATTACTATTAGAAATTATGTATATCGAAAAAATGTATGCATTAGGATACATACCCTTCTTCATCTCAATTTTATGAAGAATATTGATGTATTAATCTAGATTTAGAGCATTCATACGTAATATACTCTAAATTATCTTTCCAATGATTGTACTTATGTTGCATTCTAGGTTATGAGCTAAAAGTTATGGTTTTTTAATATGCCCTTTCTAGTCAATTGTGCCCTTTTTCTCTGGTACCATCTCGCTGATATGCCATATTCCAATTCTTGTAGAAGAAAATATAGTGAGAACCAGGAAAACTTGTGTCTTAATAACTTATAGTATTCATGATGGTGAGTTCACAACAACTTTCTGATTGGTAATATGATGCTCCCTTCAAATTATACATCAATTTAGATTTGTCAACTTCGTCCTTTTTTCATTCCCTCCAGACTTAGAATTGTTTGCAAAAATTGGTATCTCCCAAATGAAGAAAAACTAGGAAAACTTCACTAAGACAAAGTTGGTTGGCTCACTAAGAAGGTATAATGTCGAGTAAATAAATTTTTTCATATTTGAGATCTGGGGTCACTTTTCCTCCTCTGAAGATCCCCAAAAATTGGTCAGTAATAGTGGATTTTGGCATGTTTCTTCATCCCCATTCCAAACCCCTTGGGATATATCCAAAATCCAAGGTGGGTATCTTTATGTCTATTTTTTGGACTCATTGTAAAATTTTCATCAATAACGGGATCTCTGTCAAGGAGTGCCACCATATTCTTCAAAAACCTCTCATTTGCATTTTCTGGGAATTTGGAGTAGAATTGGCTAGTGACCCTCACTAACACTTTTGTATAATGACTCAATGCAAACATACCCTTTAAACTTCATCTGATTCCATGTTTTTCCTCTCCTGTTATGGCCAAAACAATTTTTTGGGTCCAAACTTTTTG
>ML782871.1:239910-310370 GCA_009831015.1 Picea engelmannii | reverse complement strand
AAAATCTTTCTCCTTTTCTCTATCTTTATCTTCCCTTCTCTTCTTACTCCTTTTATTTTCCTTATGTGTTATCACAACATATTTATCTTCCCACAAAATTACTTATCGCATTTCAAAAATATTCTTCTTGCAACGTATTGCATCTCCAGGTTTTATCTCATGTGATGTATCATGGCTCCAAAAACTTACTTAACGCGTCCCAACTTTTATTTTAGGTGGTGTATATCACCTTGGAAAACTTTATTCCTTGTGAAAAGGTTGCATCTTCCTCTTTATTGCGTCGCAAGACAGTTTCCTTTCTCGCAACATATTGCAAGAAATTTCGCTTTCTTGTGATATGTCGCATCATTAGAAGTTTTTCTCCATCATGGCAAGGTTTCCCTTCTTTATCGCATCGCTAGAATTTTTCTCTTCCTTTGGCATATAGCATGAAGTTTATCTTCATGCGATACGCCACATTGTATGAAGTTTTATCTTCATGCGATAAGCCAAAATTCTCCAAAAACTTCTAGAGAATTTTCAAAAAATTCTCTAAGTCTTGAGTGCCTTTTCTTCCTCAAAGCTCTTGTTTTCCATTGCAATAGACTTCTATTTCCCCTTTGTGATGTATCACACTAAAATCATTTTGGTGTGATACATTGCATCACACCAAACTCTTAGTTTGTGAAATACATGAAGATTCCTCAAAAATTCTCAAAAAAATTCTAGGTATCAAGTCTATCTTCTCGGTGATGACGTTGTGTCACATAAAAATTATTTCCATGTTATACACCTTGTATCACTCAAAAAATAATTTAATGTGATAAGCAATTTCCTCAAAATTTTCTAAGTGTCGCATCGTCGTAAATGTTCCATTTTGCAGTGTATTGCAACAAACTTATTTGTGTGCGATACACGGAACTCTTCAATTTTTCACAAAATTTTCATAGTCAAAAATCCATTTTCCTGGGAAAGAATATTGTATTGCATGAAAAAATACTTCATGTGATACACACACAAATTTTACGAGTTTTTTCGACAACTACTTGTTTTTCTGATTTTTTTAATCTCACAACTATCACAATTGTCGTGGAAAGCATCAACTCATTTTTTTAAGCTGACTTCGACCACTTAGATACCAAATCAACCCCCATACAAACCAACCCCATTACAAAATCCAAATTGTTGATTTTTCCCAACTCAACACAAAGAAAAATTTACTATCTTATAGTAGACCCATGCATACCTAGTGTTGCAACCATGGCTCTGATACCAAATTGTAATGTTCCCACTACCATGTAAAAGAAAAATACTCTGATACCCAATACAAATAAATGGATGCAACATGATTAAAAATGCCCAAGATGCTACCAAAAAATTAAGTGTATGAACGCAAACCATTTAAAGCATACACAACAATCAAACTTAGCATTTTAACAGGAAATAAACACAGTGAATAAGAACACTTATCTTATAAAAAAATGCACAATTGGTTGTAGAGGATGGACGTTCCACCCAACCATAGACCTCACTACTCTATTTCACTCAACAATAGGTCACCCTTGATTTGGGGCTATGAATCCATAAGAAATATTACTCCTATGGTTGGCTATTGTCTACTCAACTGCCCAATACCCTGTAAAAACTCACAACTAGATAATTCCTATAACAATTCTAATGCACCAACTATTTTTTCCCTCAACTTGCATAACCCAAGGAAAGGGATACCCTTCTCTGCCATGTTGTCCCTCAAACCATCCCACTTCCCCCCCAGGGCTTTAGCACAGAATGGATAGGAAATATCTTAGATGGAGACTCCATGAATTCTCGGAATAGCAATCTCACATGCTCTGGGCATTTTCCTCCATAGAAATCTCACTTACAAGCCTAACAACCTGATCTTCATACATTTTATAGCTCCAATAAGCTATCTTCAACACTACTATGGTTGCCCTCTCTTCCCAGTACCCAACACTCTCTTTTCCTCTCTTCTACCAAGTTGTAACAACTCCCCTCTTCCTATACTTGAATTTCCCTTTTCTTCTTGATGCATGGTTTGATTGTCTCACATTTCCCCAAAAACAATGTATCCATCCCATGCTATAATAATTAGGTGAAATGACTCTTTCACCCACCTCTTACATTGATGTACTTTAGCTCATTCTTCCATAACTAGGTGTGATGACTTTTCCCACCAACCTCTTACATGTGTTTACTTTAGCTCATTCTTCCATAACTAGGTGTGATGATTTTTCCCACCAACCTCTTACATGCATTCAATGATTGGTTTGATAAGTCAAAGGAGATAAACATTAATAATAAAAATATTTAGAAAAGTGACTGGGGTTTATTAGACATGTGGACTTTCCCTTGGACCACTTTTAGCCCCATCTCTCTTATGGAAACTTAGCCCCCATGATTCCATCCTTAGCCATCTATAGTCGGCGATGTGTTTTATTTTATTATTTTTTGATATACAATGTTTACATATTACATCGATTGGCTCATGACCATTTATCGTATTTACAATATACATTGCTAATATGGGAATTAAAAATAGAGGTGTTACAAGAAAACAATCTATTTCCTTAATGATAGGAGTCAAAACTAACTGAAGAGAATGTTAATACATTTAACCATTTTTTCCATCGGACAGACTCGGGAATTCTTGTGGTAACACAGTGTCCAACTAAGATTTAAGCCAAAACATTCAATCACACCACAATATAAACACAACATAAAACAAAGATTTCAAATGCACAATAGACACAAAAATTTTACCCTAGAAACCCAAATGGGAAAACCAACATTCTATGGGTTTTTTATTTTCTCAAGGAATTGTTACAACTATGAGCTATGCACTTCTCAACTAAGATTAAGATACATTCTTACTCATTAGCACATTTTGCATATGGCCTTGGCTCCAAGATAGCCTTTGATCCTTAAGCAAGCTTCTTCTTCCAAGTTCTGCATGCTCTACTACTACCTTGCTTCTTCAATTCCTCTCAAGCTCTCTTGTTCCTCCCATGCCCTTCTTCTCCATAGCCTTCATAATTAATGGGCTACCTTGGAAGGCCAACTATCAAAATGGTTTTGTTTTATCTTCCAAGTGAAAAGGAGTTTTGGACTATTCACTCAACTTTGCAAAAATTAAATTTTGTTATTACAAAGTTAAAAAGGGATTGTTTACAAGATCCATTTCATATCACACCTCCTCATTGGTAAGCTTTTTCTCCCTAAAAACTTAAAATCCCTTCAATCTTCTTCTTCTCTACATCTGTGTGCCTACCTTTTTTGTTGCCATCAAGCAATCTCCAACGGGTCTCCAAGAAAGGGTACCTCCATTGTAGGATGGAAGATAAGAGTTGAATATTGGTTGCCTTTGGGATGAGCTTACTATCCATCTCATGGCTAGAGATGAAATTCTCTGCTACAATAGGTTGTTGGACAACCACTCCTCCTTATGTTGCATGTGCAAGCAACTCTCTTTCTCATTCTTTAACACTATATTCAATTTTTATCCCTTGGTTTGAGTCTAATATCTAATTACGAATGTTGTTATGCTTAGGTCATACTTTGACCTTCTTGATTTACAAATTTTAAAGATATGCATCCAAAGGCCACATACTGCCTTCATTTCTTTACTTAATTTTCTGACCAACCTCCCACTGTGGACACCCTCACCGAGGATCACATATGTTGGTGGCATGCCATTTTTTTCTCTTTTCTTTCAAACTCTTGTCCAACTAACATCCTTATTAGAAACCATTGGATTTCATAACAATGTTGATCGCAATGCATTTTTTGGTTTAATCAAAAGGATTGGTTCCATTTCTTGGTATGAATTATCTTCTTCATGCCTCTACTTCACTCTTCCACTAGAATAATCAAGCAAGGATAATTTTCATGGTAGGTTCGACTCATCAGTCATCTCTATATTGGTGTCTTATTCTTCCACCTCAATGGGTGGGGCATGATCATTTGTTGTAGCTCCAAGGATGAATACCTTTGGATTTGAAAATGGAATCGCCTTCTAGTGACTCAAAACCTAATTCTTCAACTAGGAGGGTTTGTTATTTCACTACGTTCATACCTTTTCTTTTGGGCATGATGCTACCATGTGCCCATACTCAAAGTAAAACTTGAAAGAAAATGCTATATGGTCATAGTCTAGAAGTTGTGTCCAACAATGACTCTCACATTCCAATATATAATTATTCAAGAGAACCCTACTTATATCTATATAAATATAGATCTTGGCACCATTGGTAGTGGTCTTCCTTGTCATTTCTAGGCCCAAGATAATGAACTTGCCTAAACTGCTACCAATGGCTACAAGGGTATTCACATCCCAATATGCTAGATGAATAGTGGGCATTGTTACCTACATTAGAAATTTTATTTATTATTCTCTAAGCAAGGTGAAACTAGGATGTCATGGCTTCATAAAGAGACCAACTTTGTCCATAAACCAAAGGACCTTACTAGTAACATGTGTTTATCTTGTGCTAAGATGAAGTTGAGATTAAAAAATCATTTTACATCCAAAAGGATCAACACTAGTTTCTTAAAGAAATAACTCCAAGCACCAACAAACCACCTATGTGGATTTTTTCAATGATAGCCATAAGTCATTAAACTTGAGTAACATTCATTAATTCATGAAATAATCCTCGGACTCCCTAACCTATGCAAGACCAAGCTTCAAAACATGTGCTAAGATGACCTTATCCACTAGGAAGAATGGAATATGGACCTTCTTAAAAAAATTGTGAGAATTAGATGAGACTGGCATGGTAGCAACCTTAATGCTACTAGAGGGATTCTCAGAATGAAGAAGAGTGTCTTTAAATGTAGTTGATTACATTTTCCAATGACTTCAGATGGAGAAACTTTTGGAGTTGTGGAGAAGGACATCGTCCCTTTATTCTTGTGCCACCCTCTAGACATAACATTAGGGGCAAAGTTGACTTCTTCAATATGTGATAATTGGCCAAAGAATGATTATCTTCTAGCAGTCTATTGATAAAGGTCAACATTCACTAGTTAAGAGGGATCCCCTCCTTATCATGGATCTTTTCCTTTGTGTTGTCAATGGTGTCCATGCTCTCCATCTCAATGTGATAGTGTTTCCGGACAAGGTTTTCACAAAACTTTGGGTGCCTCCTCTTGCAAAGTTTTCATCAAACTATGCATTCGCATCCTTTTGATCTTTAACACTTTACCGGTGGTGGGCCTCCTTTGACCCATGGCGCTGATGAGATAAACACCATCTTGGTCACCCCAACAATGGTAAATAGAACAACCCTTGTGCCTTTCATGATCAAGGGGGTAGGGGAGCTAGACACATGGCCTTTGGGACTATTTAGAAGAAAGAATAAACAATTTTCCTTGCCTACCATTGCACCACATCCATGAGCTTGACACAAAGACATTTCTCTTTCAAACTTGGAGGGTAGAGTTTCAATGGTAATATCATCTCCAAATGTAATATCACGACCTTCATTATATTCATTCGTAAACATGGGGTCCTTATTCATTACCGACACACCCCAAATTAGAATATGTGCAACAATGGAATAAGTTAATAAGTCAACAAATCCACCTCCCTTTTGATAAAAAATTCTCTCGACAAAATTTTGTCGAAATCATAGTTTCACCCAATTGATAGGAACTTTGACCATAAAACTTTACTTTCAAAAGTTTTGACCCATTTTCAAATAACTTAAAACATCAAAATGTTAAAAAAAAATTCAAAAACAATGCTTTGCCTCCCCCAAATATATATTAATATATATATATATATATATATATGATGGTGTGTATATATATATATATATATATATATATATATATATATATATACTCACCACAATAAACCTAAAAAAAAACATGATTAAACACCCCCAAAGGAAGCATATGGTGGTATACATATACACACCATCATATATACCACTCCAAATAGAGGGGCATATATGCTCATAGTGTTTTCGTGCACGCATATGGTGGTATACATATACACACTAGCATATATACCACTCCATATAGAGGGGCATATATTCTGATAGTGTTTTCGTGTGCACTCCAACCCGGTTCCCGGTTCCTAAGATACAAATGACGTAAGTTCGAACTGTAAATAACTAAGTCATAAGTGATTCGATGCCTCGCGACTTCTCAGCTGAGTTTTTCAATACCCATTGATCGATTCCACAAATCTCGGCCAGCTGTTGTTTGTAATTATATGAGTGCTGCATGAGTCTGCTTCATAACGATTCAATTGATCCCAAATTCGCCATATCACATCCAGAAATGAATACGATTTTTAGCGATTCGAGTTCGGCTTCTTCGTCTGCTAATTCAAACAAGAACAACCAAAACGAGACATTTGAAGATCAGAAATCGCCCGATCATGGAGAAATCGGCGTTGATCCAGGTATGAAATGTCGAAACTCGACACAGGATGAGAGAAATTCTGGTGGAATTTGGGGTTTCCAAACCCTAGTAAAGTCATTGGGTTCGAAATCCGAAGGTATTATTAAAACATACCGGCGGGATTTGGGAGAATTCGGGACCGGACTGATGAAGGAAACGGAGGCTTTAAAGGATCTAGCCACCCGGGCGGTAAAGTCTTTGCAGAAAGAAGAAACCGTCGATACAGAGGAAACTGGGTATAGGTTTTCGTATTCTTCCGGAGTGAAAAATGCAGTGCAACCTAAGGTTAGGGAGGATTCTCCATTAAAAACAGGAGAATCCAGTGTTAAGGCCTCGAATTGTTCCAAATCTGATAGAATGAAAAATGATGTTGAAGATGAGGACGGGTGGGGCGATGCTGTTGAAGATTCGAGTGGTATTGATTCTGTAAAGAAACAGAGTGCACCAGGAAATTCTCAGGTCCAGGGTTCGAAGGTTGTTGATATTCGGAAGATTATGAGCGCTGCTGCAGAAGATGATGAGGATTTGAGTTGGGATTTCGATGAAGATAAGGATGATGCTAAATCCGATGAAAATCATTAGATTTCACCCTGTTATAGTTACAGGTTTCTCTGTTGTGTTTAGGGTTTTAATGTTGGATAATATCTAACTTTGTAGCATTTTCTATTTGATATAGCTCTTTGGATTATGTATATATTGAATGCTGCAGGAAACTCCCGGTTTGCCAGTCGAAGTCCATTGAATATTGCCATAAATGGTTGCCTAGAAATGGCCTGTAGATTTACTAGAAGCAGGCCGCCAATTGCATTATACTCCCAAAATAGGAAAATAAATCATATTTTTTTTATGGTGTTCGTTTCAATGAGGCTGATGGTGGATGTGATGATTTCAGGCCCTTTATTGATTTAATCCTGGCCATTTCAGTGAGATATCATGTATGTTATTGATTTTTTTTGAGTAAAATGTGAAATTGGTTGCCATAATTCTTGAAAGTACGCTGCATCGCAGCTTAGGAAGAATTTCCCGTCGATCTGCTTTCACGGCAATTGGCCTACACTGGGGAACCACAAATCGGCCCGCTTTAGCAGGCGAATCAATCCACAAGGGCCAATTATATGCATATGCCTTGAGGGGATTGTAACCCTGGTGGATGGCTTAACATACCATTTGACCAGAACACCGTTTCCATGATTGAAATTTGGTTACTGGGTAACTTTACCGAATTAACCCCCCTTATGTCTGTCAAATTCTATAAATTTGCATGTCTTTCTTTGGATTGAGAAGATGGTCTTTTTCTGAGGCAAAAATAATATTCATCATCGCAAACGTATAATTGTCTTTCTTTCTATTCACAGATCTGCATCCATCTGGTGGTAAAGTAAAATTCTGATTGTTGTTCATGTCATTATTCTACCTTCAATTTCAAACTGTTCTGTGAGTTATGGTTACATACTAAATATTACCAGTTATACAAGAGACAGTAACATTGGTATTTTGACACTTTATTACATCAGAAAGTGAGAGTTCTACCTATCATCAAATTTCGCACACTTTGAGCAATGGGGGTTAGGACATTATTTCTTTTGATAAACTGGCCTTTCTGCTGGTGGGAAAAAAACAGATGTCATTCATGTTTTTTGGCTGCATCCCACCTCAAACTAGATTAAGGTAAGCTGAATAGAAGTTTATCATATTTATATGCACTTTCACATTTGATTCCAGTAACCAGTTTGGTTGTGGGTAACTTGGTTGAATTCTGGATCTTTTGTTCATCCTTTTATCACCCAATCCTCCCTGCTTAAGAACCGAGCCGACGACATATTGCGAGGCATTTGTCTCAACTTAGGTAAAAGGTTTTTGTAGATGAGGGAGCACCAAAATTGGAGCGGAACAAAGAGCAACCTTTGACGTATAAAAAACAGTGACACAATGTGATTTCCATGTGAAAGTATTCTGACTAATCAATTAATGTAGGGGATGAACAATATGAAAAAATAATTCATGAATTTTTATAGAAGTTCATACATCTCAAAGAGCTCTTCAAGTCCTAATAATGAAGTGAGAGTAGGTTAATAATCTTTGAACACCTTGAGCTTTTTTTTTTTATCTATGTAAGCTACACCCTGGTCTATGACAAATGCGAGGTACTTAATTGAAATTTAGCCGAAGCTACATCCTGGTCTATGACAAATCCGAGATACTTAATTGAAATTTAGACAAATTCATTGTAACATAGAGTTTGTTTTACACTCCATATGTTCTTCCCAAGATTTGGGATAAATAAGAATAACATTTCGGTAGAGTACTATAGACTTATTAAGATGAGGTCAGAAAATATTATAAAAATTCTCTTAAAAGTATGATGTTCATCAGAAAATGGTAGAGTACTGTAGGCTTATTAAGATGAGGTCAGAAAATATTATGAAAAATTCTCTTAGAAGTAAGATGTTCATTAAAAACACAAAAGGCATCACCAGACACTCGTTAAAAATGAACTTGGTTTTGAACACAGTATTAAAAGTGTTTTGACGGGCAAATTGTATCTGATAAGACCTATGCTGTCAAGTCAATCTTTGCGAAGAAACGAGCCCTCTAGGAGAACATTGATAGAGGGAATTGGGTAACAATATTTATTTTGCTCATAAATTGTACAAGGAAGAAGAAACAATATGCATACCGTAGCAGAGTAATAAATGTCGTATACAATATGCATTTTGTAACAGAGTAATAAACAATGTATGGGTTGTAATATACATCATTAAATTTATACACTATATTGTATATACAGTTAGATAAGGTGTATATCTCAATCTATACAATATTTATTTCTTCATTGTGAAATGCATATTGTATATAGCATTTATTACTATGCACATTTATTACTCTGCATACTGTTTACTAAAAAAATCACAATATAGAAAAACACTAAGATATATTATATAATAATAATAATTCATTTTTAAGGTTATGGTCAAGCCAGATACTAAATTGGTGTATGAGACTTCTTTGATTGTGGGACAAGGGACTCCTCTGCCCAGTGATTTGACTCGTAAAGTCTATGGAGATATACATACCCTACCCCCCTCTGGATTTGAACTTGTAACCTCTTAAGAGAAAACGCATGTTCTTAACCATTAGGTCCACATGTTCTTAACCATTAGACCCACTCAGATTGTAACCAATGTTAGTAACTGCTTAATCGACCTTTAATTTTGTTTTATTACCTTTTGTTAATAACGGGCTTGATTTACCTTTCGAATTTTAGCGCTTTAATTTAGTTTATTTTTTTCCTTTTGTCAGTGACTGCTTGATAACCTTTCAAATTTTAACGCTTTAGTATAGTTTCTTTACATTCACTTTTTCAATTGTAAACGGTATGTAACAATGCAAATGACTTTGACTCACTGACGCTAGCGTAAATATCAAAATGGATGATTTACCTTGACAAGTTTGTTGGAATTTACAAAAACAATTGATGATTTACCTTGACAAGTTTGTTGGAATTTACAAAAGGTACAGTGCCTGAATTTTTGAATCCAAGGCTCTGTTTAATCTACCTTTTTAACTTGTCATGCTTTAATTTAGTTTATTTACATTCACTTTGTTAATTGTAAATAGTATGTAACAATGCAAATGACTTTGACTGATCCAACATGACGAGCTTTTTGGAATTTACATCAAGTACAATTCCTGAATTTTTTAATCCAAGGCTCTCTTGACTGGACATATTGAAACTATCTAACTCTATTTCTAAATTGGAATTTTTGAACCTCAATCTCAAGCTTCAGTAGTGCATTCCGATTCAAAGTTGGAACAAAATCTATAGATTTCATATACTCGGAGAAAATACATGTATCAAACATCTTGGGTCTTTTCTTGAAAATTGTTGTTCTCCAGGAAGTCCTCTCCAATACTTGCGTGCATACAACTCTCCAACAATTCTGCCTGTACTTCCAGGTACTCGATCTTTTTGTTGCTACAATTTTACGTGTGGCTTTAGATTGCTAAATCTGGGCAAAGAGATTTTGTATATAGTTATTCGGCTACGGCAAGTCTGTTGATGTACTGTGCTAATTATACTCTTCTTGAATTCCAACTTTCTTCTTTAATGGCATTGGTTCATACAATTCTTGAACATTTCAGCGGTGTGCTACGTTTTGGCTCCGATTAAAAGCTCAATATGCCAAGAAAACAGAAAGTTCCGGAAACTCCAAACCTTTCTCATTACTGAAAAGTTCATCCCTTCTACTAGTGCTAGGTATTTATGCCGGATGCCTTCTTCCAAGTGTTGTTCCAGGTATATTTTATGCCGGATGCTCTGTAACAAGAAAAATGAAAGTTCCAATAGCTTCTTCCAAGTGTTGTTCCAGGTATATTTCTCCTCATCTTATAGTATAGTATCATTTACTAGACTCTAGTCTAACTCGAGTGTCCAATTTGTCGTTTTTGGTGATTCATCTCTGTGTCATCAATGGTTCTAAGAGTTTCAAGTTGAAGAGGTTATTCTTCTGGTAAGTATAACCAAACTTCATCTCCTACCTTGAACTTATAACCACTTTAGTGCTTGTTGTGTTGCTCTTTCTACTCTAACCTAGCCTTTCCGCCATGTTCTTCGCAAATTCTAATTGTTTTGACAACATTTTAAGTTTCCTCTTCAACTCAAATCTTTGGCAATGTGTTCAGCGCTACAATCTATATTAATACTTAATATTAATATCTCGAACATGCTTGGAATGGTGAAAGTTCTATGCATTCATCCATTCACTAATTGCAATTGTGCTCATTCTAAGGACACTATACATCCCTTGTCTTCAAATGCCTTTTGATTGAAGATTTGCAGAAGTTGAAGCCCAATTTTATTTACCATTTGGGTTTATAGATTTATTTACGAGTGAATATAATACTTGTATTTAGCATAGTTTGGGTTACCTTCCAAACATATACTTTAAGTTGTAAAGCTTTGAAACACAAGTACAACCTTAGGGGAACTAAAAGGGGTTGTCATTGTCACCACAATGCTCTCTCTCATTTTAAGTCGACTCTCCTCTGGCACAAGGGGGTGTCCCTAGGGTTAGGATTATTAAAGCTATGCAATGAAGGTTAAACTTAAATGGAGAATTAGCTCTAGTAAAACATATATTTGAAATGATTTTAGTTTATATTTTGGGGTGGCTCTATATGAGGTAAGTTATCTATGTAACCTGTTCATCTAGAAGTAATTTGGTTTCAGGTATTTTGAGTAATTCTATGTCCGCACTTATTGAAGATTGTCCTTTTTTCAACATTGTTCTTGTTGACTATGGTAATAACTGCTATCAACTAGCATTACTATGCAAACAGGTAGACTGTTGTCATTTACAACACTCGTGATTTAAAAATTTAATCCTATTGTGATGTTTTAGTAAATGGGTACATGACAGGCCATAAACCAAAACAAGGCTTTCTCAAACACCTTGAAGGCTTTGTCAAACACCTTGAAAATACACGTTGGAATCTTTCATCATAGTATGGTTGGAAAATGAAGTGGAATCATGCAAATTGTAGCAAACAAAAAAATCATCACAAGGAAAATGTGTGTCACTACATGCTTGCTCTATCCAATGTTAGATAGAGTTGATATAAAACCTGCTTTGCAAATGAGATAGCCCATTATCAAGCCACAAAGTATCTCCATGGGCCACCAGGTGCCTCTCAAAAGGCTGATCTACATGCTCCACCCATTACCCTCCTTTCCTGCCATTAAAAACATCCATCATGCCCTCAAACATTAAGGGTTTTAAAAGGTGGCTCCAACCAAAATTTGCAATTACAATGATGTTTTATTTGGTTCTCTCTATCACATATGCATATGAAGTATGAGACACATTCAGATCTGAAACAATACACTAACTCATGATTTAAGGCTTGTTGTCCTCTTTTGGGTAGCTAGAAATCCCTGCAATAAATAAATGATTGAAAATGCTGCCACCCCCAAACAAATTACACCCCCATCCCCAAAAAAAATACCTCTTGCTGATTATTTATGCATGAATTTGTTAAGAGTTAAAGATCTTAACAGTGGGAAAATTTGAGCACTTTTATTTTCATGAAATCCCCCTATGCTTCAAGAAATCAACCCCATCAATGAGAAAATATCACTGTTGATAACTCATAAAATTAGCTTTACACAACTCAGTCACATTTAATGATTTTGTCAAAATTTGGGCTTGAAATATCTTATTGGTGCTTCATGAGGTGGCCTTCAAGGCTAACGGGAAGTGGAGTATGCCAATTTAGATTTTTCTCCATCTTGCTCTCACTATACATGTCATAGATGGGATCTCCATGAAAAAACGAATGATTTACATCTCATCTATGTTTCTTATTCACAAGAAAAGTATCACCATCAGATCTTAACAACCATTTGTTCCTCACATGAGAGGATGAACATACCTGAAAAATCCAATATTTAAAGATTTTTTCTGTAAAATCTGCTCCCTCTAAAATATCAAATGATGCATTCTGAAATTCAAAAATGTGAAGAAGCAAATAACTTACCAAACCCTTGTTTTCAAAAGAGGGTGAAGGGGGGTGTTTCAGTGCCTTCATTTGATTTTTCATTACCGATATCTTCGTTATGAGGAGCTTCAATAAAATCTTCTATAACCTCACCACACTGAAATTCTTTTGTATTTGAAATATCATGCACATGTGATGAAGGCGAATGTTAGTCATCGTCATAAAAAACTTCTCCAAGATTACCTTGATCAAGCCCACCATATTTTTCTTTCATATACCCGACCAAGGACCTCAACTCTTCACACCTATCTTTGATTTCAACCAAGAGAGCAGTTGAAGTGTTTCTTTCACATTCAAGCATTATGTATCAAATCCTTTGTTCTTTATCTTGGTAAGTTTCCACTAGATCTTCAACCCTTTTTTCTTCCTCATAGCTAGGGTCACATTGCTTGCAAAATGATTGAATCAAACCTACTAAAGATGACATTTCCCTTTTGCCCAAATATCTAAACCAATCATTTTCATCTCCTAGCAATGCATGTGAAAACAATTTCATCTTAACATCTTCATGTTATATATTGAGATTTGAAATATGATCCATGTAACACCCTATTTCCCCCAGTGTGTAAAAATAACTATATTGGCCAAGAATTATGGCAAACTCCAAGATGTGAATGTGTGATTTGACGGACCCTATATAAAGGGTTGATGAATGTAAATGATGTGTGAATATATGTTGCATCACTGCTGGGAGGGAGATGTGCTGAAAAAGAGACCACGATGGCTAATGAAAGGTGGTGGAAGGCACCTAGAGTGGTGGCGTTAACTTCCACCGAACCAATACCGTATTGGTCTTTATTGGCTCAAAGACCAAAGCTGCTCTCTAGCCCTGGAGTGAATTACTCGCCAAGATGGTAGGTAGGGAGGCTCCTCATGAGTTAATGAGGGGATGGGGGTGAACCGCCCATCCTTAGAAGCCCTCAGACCTAACCACTGCGGGGGAATTTGCGCCACACGCGACCTTGCAGGACAAAGCAAGAAAGGAAGTGTGGGGAGAGGGAGAGTGCGCAATAGGAATCGCAGAAGGAGAACCAAAGGAACTCCGGAAAATACAGCGAGTCTTGAGCAGAGGAGAAGGAGAGTAACCTTCATCCTTGACTTCCGACGAGCGGGAAGTAGGAGACTGAGTCTCAAAGCCTCGTGGTCTAGCTCAGGGGTGGCTAGTGGTAAATCCGTTGGGAGTCGTTGAGCCTATGGTTGGGTGGAAACGAACACCCCTCTCAGCAGTCGTGCCATACTTGGTGTTCTTTCTGATAAGTGTTTACATCTCACATCTTGAATTAAATATAATGGATGCATGCTCATGTTTGTACACTTATAAATGATTGATTTCTGTATAGAAGTGTTTGTCTGGTGTTTCGATCAACAACAATGAATGTGTGCTTATACTTATATGACTATAATCGGTTTACGTACCGAATGTATAAGTTCAGATTCGAGCTCGTTCCCTGGAGAGTTGTCCCATGTACACGACCCATGATATGCCCTGGTTTGTTTTCTCGAAGGCACCTTCTTCAAGGAAGCTCCATCATATTCCAGAGCCGGAGTGAGTTTCTGGAAGGGACTACCATTTTGAAGTAAATATTTAAGCTTACCTCACCCCTGTCACAGAGTTCATAGCTCGATAATCTAAGAAGACCTTTTAGTCAGGTCACCCAGCCTGGTGATAATTACCCAAGAATTCGTTGAAGGATTTTATGGCCTAAGTTTGGAAACCTTGCACCAGAAATAATGGTTCCCTCAGTTTTGGTGTTTCGGTGTTTCGGTGTTTCGGTAACCAGGAAACCCAAGGGTAAGTTTCCTTATACTCACCAGACGCGAAATCCCAATATGTGGAACCCCGAAATAGTCTAGCGTGGATAAGTTTTGGTGTTTCGGCAACGGGGAAACCCAAGGGTAAGTTTCCTTGTACTCGCCAGATGTGAAATCCCGATATGTGGAACCCCGAAATAGTCTAACGTGGATAAGTTTTGGTGTTTCAGTGTTTCGGCAACCGGGAAACCCAAGGGTAAGTTTCCTTGTACTCGTCAGACGCGAAATCTCGATATGTGGAACCCCGAAATAGTCTAGCGTGGATAAGTTTTGGTGTTTCGGTGTTTCGGCAACCGGGAAACCCAAGGGTAAGTTTCCTTGTACTCGCCAGACACGAAATCCCGATAGGTGGAACCCTGAAATAGTCTAGCGTGGATAAGTTTTGGTGTTTCGATGTTTCGGCAACCGGGAAACCCAAGGGTAAGTTTCCTTGTACTCGCCAGACGTGAAACCCCGAAATGAACTTAGTGTGATATATATATATCGACGTTTCGAAGTTTCGGCTCCTGGAAACTCAAGTACGAGACCTCTTGTCTTCGCATATTGCGAAATCCCGATGTGAGAAACCTTGAAATGATAGAGCATGAGTAGATTTTAATGTTTCGGTGTTTCGGCACCCAGGACTCCCAAGGGTCAGTTTCCTTGTCTTCACATATCGTGAAATCCCGACTTGTGAAACCCCGAAATGAGCTTAGTAGATATATGGGTTTCGGTGTTGCGGCACCTGGGAAACCGAAGGGTATGAACCCTCGTCTTCATACATCGCAAAATCCCGATACGCGAAGTCTCGGTAAGTGAAATCCCGAAGCGGCTTGGTGTGAATAGGATTTCGGGTTTTGGGGTTTGAAGAGTCGAAGAACTCGACTCCCTTGCATTTCGAACTCCCGATTTTCGAAGTCCCGGAATGCGAAAGGCGCCTCTTGGCTTAGCCCGAGGTCACAATCGATGGACACATGGGAGTAAATCCTACGCTTGGTGCGTGAGTTGTACACGACGGATCTTCAACGAAAGAACCAGTGAATTGGTGTGGTAAAGGTCTCGATTGGAAGACCTAGCCTACTCTAGAACCTCGTAGGAATTCGAGAACTCTGTCCCTCGAAGGAGAGGAGAAAAAGTTGAAAATCTTAGTTCCCGTAGTGGGTGTATTACAATCCATAACAGATGCAACATGATGTTCCGCTAGATTAATGTCCCTATGATACCTTGGAACATGCTTGGTCCATTTTGGAGGGGCCTTATTCAAATACCCAAGAATACCTAAAAAATCTAAAGGGGCCTACTCTCTAACTGACATCTCCTCCATGAATGATCCTATATTGATTTCCCTCCAAATCTTCAAAATGAAACACTAATATGAAAATTGAAGAATATATCACATTCATACCTTTTCATAGTAGTGGAGTTGCCAAATGAGAATCGTCGATCTTCAAACAAGTCTTCTCATCACACCATTATAGCCATGTCTATTGAACATGGAAAATGGACTTTATCCCTGGCACTGGTGTCAAAATGTTACCTCCCAAACATGCACTATAAATGGTAAATCCCTAAAACACATGTGCAACCTCAGGAGAACTAAAAGGGGGGTTTTCCATTACCACCACAACAACGCCCTCTCTCACTTTAGGCTATATCTCATTCGGCACAAGGGGGTTGTACCTAGGGTTAGGATTACTAAAGCTATGCAATGGAGGATTAGTTGTAATAAATAGAAATTTGGAATGATTTTAGTTTCCATTTTGGGGTGGGTGAAAGAAATACTAGTGCCAAACATAAACTTAGGGTGAATGGAATCAAAGGAATATTTAGAGGTTTCAAATACATGTGAATGGGGATTAAATATTGCCAGGCCAGGATGGCAGAAAATATAACTCGATACTGATGATTTTCATTAGCTAGATAGGTGCATATATACATAAATGAATGACTCTTGGTTTTCCCCAATGGGTGATCGTTTCTATCACCTATGACGCTTTGTATTTACATTAATGTTACAAGTAATGCGACCTCAAGGGATTACATGTCCAACATTTCCCCCCTTAATCCGAAGGGGTGTGTGAGTACAAGCATCATTCTGAACTTCTCAAATTTATCTCTTCCAAGCACTTTGGTGAAGATGTCTGCAATTTTCTCATTTGTGGAACAATGCCTTAAGTGAATAGTCTTGGTCTCTACATGATATTGAATCAAGTGATACTTTGTGTTGATGTGCTTGGTTCAATAATGGAATCTCAGATTCTTGGCCAACTTGATTGCAGAAGTATTATAAACTAGAAGAGGAGTAGAGTTCACTTGTTTCTTCTGCAAATCTTCAAGTATTTTTTTGAGCCACACAATCTCCTTCGTCCCTTCTGCAGTTGCCACATATTCTACCTATGTTGTGGAATCTGCTAGGATTGATTGTTTGTGTGATCTCCAGGAGACAGTTGTTGATCCAAGACTCATGAGATAACCTGAAGTTGACACTCCATTTTCCTTATCCCCATCAAAGTCTGAATTAGAATATCCGACCAAGTTGAAGTCATTTACCTTAGTGTACTTGAGTCCAAAAGCCTCAGTTCCTTTCAAGTATTTTAGAACTCTCTTTGCAATAGACCAATTTCCTTCACAAGGCTTTTGCATGAACCTGGAAAGAATGCCAACAACAAATGAAATATTTGGTCTAGTGGTAGTAAGATAGATAAGACTTCCCACAAGTTGTCTATACTTGGTTGTATCCTCAAATTCATTCCCTTCTTTTGATGTGAGTTTCAAGTTCTGTTCCATTGGAGTAGAAACAAGATTGCACTCAGCCATGCCAAACTTGTTCAATAGTTCTCCAATGTACTTCTTTTGGAAGATGAATATGTATTTGGATTTTGAATCACTTCAATGCCCAAGTAGTAGTGAAGATGTCCCAAATCTATCATCTCAAAGTCTTTCTTTAACTATTTCTTTATGGATGCAATGTAGTTTTCATTGTTCCTTGTTATAAATATATCATCTACATATACTACAAGATATACAACAGTTTTTCCAACTTTCTTGACAAACAAAGTTGCATCGTCAAGATTGAAATGCTTGAAATTTAATTTCAGAAGATGCTTAGTTAGTTTTTCATACCATGCTCATGGTGTTTGTTTCAAGCCATACAAGGATTTGATGATCTTGCATATCTCATGTTCTTGTCCCTTCACAACAAAGCCTTTTGGTTGAGACATGAACACATTCTCTTTCAAGTATCCATTCAAGAAAACAGTGTTCACATCCATTTGATGAATTTTCCATCCATTTTGTGTTGCCATGGAAAATACAGTGTGGATGGTAGCCCATTTTTCTGTGGGGGAAAAAGTCTCCTCATAATCATCACCTTATTTTTTAGAAAATCATTTTTCCACGAGCCTTGCTTTCTACTTGTCAAGTGAGCCATCTGATCTATACTTGTTCTTGAATACCCACTTGCAGCCAATTGGTTTGGTTCCATATGGAGGGTCCACCAACTTCCATGTCTCATTCTTGATGAGAGTATCATATTCCTTCTGCATGGATTCTTTTCATTCATCATGAGAAGTGACTTCTTTAAAGGAAGTCAGTTCAAGGTTAGTAGATAAATTCATCTCACAATCATATGAAACATCCATATCTTCTACATCACCTGAGTTTGAATTATCTACATTACCTCCATCTTGTTTTGAGGACAATCTGGTTCATGTATTCTCGACCTCATCAGGATGAACATTTTCAATTGTTTTTGTGAGCCATTTTGGTGGACCTTTCTTAGATTGTCCTGGTTGCTCGACTGATTGAGATGGTGTTGAGTTCTCATCAAGCCTCATCTTTTCAATCTTCTCGATCACATCATCCAACTGAACTTCAGGTTCAAATGAAGTGGCAGGAACTTCTTCATGTGGGGAATATGGTGCTTCAAAATGAGATTCCAAGATTGACCCGAGATAGGGGTCTCCCCTTCAAGATGTGGAATCTCGTCATAAAATTCATGATATGTCTTTACATGAGTGAATATGTCCAGATGATCAAGTTTCCTCTCAACAATTTCATCTTTCTTGGTGGATTCAAGAAAGATCACATCTCTGGAAAGGATGAACATATTGTTTGTCTCATCGTAAATATGAAAACCCTTGGTGGTATTTGAGTACTCCAAGAAGATGCACTTCTGACTCCTTATATCAAGTTTTCTTCTTTTCTCCTTAGGAATCAAGGCATAGCAAGTGGAACCAAAGACCCTGAGATGCCTCACCGAAGGAATGTGTCCATACCACATTTCATATGGAGTCTTTTTTTGAGAGCATGAGATGGACACATATTTTTGACATAAACTACACAGAGAATTACATCCGCCAAAAATATCAATTTAATATTCTTGAAAAACATCATGGAACGAATCATATTTAAGAGTGTCATGTTCATTCGTGTAGCCACACCATTCTGTTGGGGATTGTATGGAATTGTGGTTTGATGTTTGATCCCATGTTGGCAAAGGTAGCTTTCAAATTCATTAGATGTATATTCTCTTCCATTATCAGTGTAAAGAGAGTCAATACAAGAGTGAACTTCATTTTGAATCCATACATGAAAATTTTTAGAAGTTTCAAAAGCTTGTGATTTATTTTCAACAAATACACCCAACACATTCTAGTGTAATCATCAATAAAATTCATGATATATTTGTTTCCATTTGTAGAAGGAACATGCATAGGGCTGCACAAATCAGAATGAACCAGTTCAAGTCTTCTACATGCTCTGGAAGTAGAATCATGGAAAGGTTTGTTTCTATTCTTTTCAAGGATACATGCATCACATTATTTTAGTTTTCTAGGAATGGTGGGAAAACCAGAAAAACTATTCTTTCTCAACAAACAAAGATTGTCATAATTAATATGGCCAAATCTAGCATGGCACAAAAGACTAGATGGCATTATACCCGAGTCATGATGGGAGAGTTATGCAACAATGTGTGTATGAGAAGATGTCCCACTCAGATTCAACAGTCTTTCATCTTCTATTCTAGTCATGAAAACCATGTTATCAGAGTCCTTCTTTATCTCGACTTTTCCACCGATCATATGAATAGAGTGGCCTTGTTGTCTGATGTGCACAAGGGAAAACAAGTTTATTTGCAGCTCTGGAAGATAGAGTACATTGTGTATAAGAAAATCCGAGGGTCCAGGAAAATTAATCCTGATGGTGCCCATTCTCGAGGGATTGAGATTGAATCTATCTACAAAATACACTACACCATCTACATTTATATCAAAGTCTTCGAAGAAATCTCTTTAAAATTTCATGTGGGAGGTCTCGCCTATATCAAGAATCCATGCATCTCCCCAAGAAGAAAATGAAGTATTAAAGAGATCTTGAGTTACTCCTATATTGCAATAGGAAACAACATAATGTACAGGTTCTTTACCTTTCGTCGGGTTTGAAGTTCTATCTCTATCTTCTTTGATCTTCTACCATGGAACTCTGCAGTCGAAGGCTTCATGTGACCCATTCATTCTGCAGTGGGTACAATGAAGGCCAGATTTTCTCGGGGATTATGCCAACCCCCCTACCTCTGAGATGCTTCTTTCTGTGTCTTATCTTATTACCTCTATGTTGTCCAGAAACTAGAGTATTGGAGGCTCCATGCGTAGATGCAAGAGAATTCATTGTCTTATGTCTTCACAGACACTTTAGAAAACGAAACTATAATGGAGCTACTTCAAACAAAAGATTATATTTAATCGGGATTCGTCATTAAAATGGACAATGGAACCAGGAGGGGTGTAGGAAACCTCCAGGGAGTAGAAAAAATGATGGACGCTCACACAAAAAAAATAATGGATTCTCACAAGTTGATAATATCAAGGGACTGGCAGCTCATGTATCATCTAATGTCCATCACATCTAATATGGAATGTGTTTTAATAAAGGGACTAGAAGCTCATGTATCATCATACAATCGATGCCCACTAGTGATTGAAGCAATCTCAAAACTTCCAAATCACTTTTTCCTCACATAAAGACAACATCTGATTGACAGTGGTGTATGAAGGAATCATGATGCTTGAGCAACTTATTAGACTTTACTTAACATAAATTACATCTCAAGCTTTAATTAAAATGCAATAAGATGGCAAATAAGCTAAAGCCCCACGTATTGAAGCTAAGGATGTATTCCACAATCTCCTTGATCGCTACAAGTTGATATGTATCACGATGAGATACATATCAGATCTATGAAGTCTCCCATATTTGAAAAAATAAATCCTCTCAAATTTTCAAAACTCTTTCACATTCATGTAGTACTTACAAAGCAATGAGACATATCTATTGTGAGGGAATCCGGTCGATAATCAGTGTTGTGTTGATCGACATTGGTGAAGGAATCTAGTGCTAGAATATGATTGAATGTGTCATGGTATCGATCCACCCTTCTTTTGAATGAGAGGATGGGTTGAGTTTGTGGGATACGGTGTAGAGAGGAGGGCGTAGGGTTGATTCGTGTGTAGTGAATTAGGTGGCATCGATTAATTCACGTGGTAGTCA
Organism: Picea engelmannii; assembly: GCA_009831015.1. Taxonomy (NCBI): domain Eukaryota; kingdom Viridiplantae; phylum Streptophyta; class Pinopsida; order Pinales; family Pinaceae; genus Picea; species Picea engelmannii. Next base: position 289,061 of record ML782871.1, on the reverse strand, counting down.
TTGTTTCGATTGAAGAAACAGAACTCAACAGTGCAGAGCGAAGGGAATAGGGTTGTGGAATGCAATCAAGGAAGAAAATACATCGATTAGGTCGAGCGAAGGTAGATCTTTTCAAACCCTAGTCTGCAACTCAGACCAAGTGTGAAGGTGTGAAATTAGGTATGAATGAGGTAGTGTGATACCATAAGCAGGTGTGAAATTAGGTATAGGTTTAGGGTTCTAATTTGGTGAAGTTGGGGACTAGTGCTACATGGGTGTAGTCGCCAGAATTATTAGACCTAAGAGGAGGTGAATACATGGAGGAATGTCCAAGGAATCGGTGAGACTGGAGCACAGAATGACTGGCAGGAAAGTTGAGCATTTTTTTTCACTCGGGTAAAGGAAACGCCAAAATAATTCATGGAGTTAATGTGGCTTTGATACCACTATTAGGCCAGGGCCAGGATAGCAGAAAAGATAACTCCACATTGATTATTTTCTTTAGCTATATAGGTACATATATACATAAATGAATGACTCTTGGTCTTCCCCAACGGGTGACAGTTCCTATCACCTATCACCTACCGAAAAGTTTTGGCTACTCCAAAAAAGAAAACGAACGCCAAACATGGCCATAAAATGAAACGCAAGTGTTCCACATTCACATCTCTCCACTCTGTAACAAAACCTTTATCTTTGTTAATCACTCAGAGATGGCAATTAGCTAGCCACCATAGTAAATTTTAAATATGATCAAGTAAAAGTAATTTTCGATTATTCGGTACACTTAAGCCAACCACTCAACGTGCGCGAACAACTATTTCCCACGTCCAGACACAGGGTGGATTTCGGCAACTCACAGAGAATTTCCTCGTATCAATGATAATTATATGATAAAATAAGACCAGAACACGGTAAATGTGACAACAGAGACCAGAACACTTTATTTCCTTCCATCTAACAAACAAACCCAGGACAACAGAATTCACATATATTAATTTGACCAAAATTCGCATATATATTACAACATATTATGATTGATCTAAGCAATCTTACTAGAGAGGAATACATTCATACACAGAGGAGAGGTTTGAAATTATGTACAATAGGTTTCAAACTCTAATCTGATATGCCACTTAGATGCTTGTAGTTGCAGAAAATATATATATATATAACTTATTAAAAAAATAATAACCTTCTTTTATACTCGAGAATTATATTACAATTTCAATAAATTTATTAAAAACCATCATGTAAATCAATCGAACTATAATAAATTTACGAGTGAAAAATAATTTATACACTAATAAAAATAATAAAAAGGATAAGAATAAAAACGAACGAAAAGGTTCAACTCGTGTCAACCTAAATATTTTCACCTGCTCGAAATCGTCCACGTTACAGGGAACACGATCGGCCCTCTATGGTCTATCGCAATTCGCTCTTCGACTCAGCTAGAAGTCTTGGAATGAATGGATCTTTCCACGCAAACCTGCTCAAAGAACCGGATCCATAATAAAAAAAAACTCCATTAACCTATTATTGACAGTAACAGAACCCTGCGCATTAAATAACCGACGTGGTAAGAGCCCCAGGCACGAAAATCTCGCCCAGTAAATAATAGATGTGGTAAAAATCAAAGCATATTGAATAAAAGAACCCTGCACATTAAATAACCGACGCGGTAAGAGACCCAGGCAGGAAAATCTCGCCCAATAAATAACATTTGTAGTAAAAATCGTGGTTGGTGAACTTTGGATGGCCCAGAAAATGAAACGTTAATCAGTCAGAGATGGCAATCAGCTAGCCACCATAGTAAATTTTAAATATGATCAAGTAAAAGTAAAAAAATAAACATGTAAACAGATGTCTTTATAATAGTGAGGAAGTTAGTGGTTGAAATCACAACCATTGATTTATTGGGACGACTAAGATTATTCCATCAATATTTAATCTTGTCCATACAAAACTGATTAAGCACTAAAAACCTATTAAATGTGCCCATTGTCAATAGGTGTACGCCTTTCGGCGTAATTAACGCAGCCTCAAGGAATTACGTGACCAACAATGATAATGTTGTTATGACGTGCTAGGATCCATCTATGAATGCTACTTCAGATTTGTTGAAAATTAGCTAGATAGGGCGCTTCCAAAGGTTTCTCAAATAATGTATGCATGACAACAAAAGGGTGATCTTACTAACAACCATAAATTTTCCCTTTTGTTAGCACTTGGTAAATTTCCTAGAGGTTGAAAAAGAAGAAATCTACAAAGGTAACTTTATCCAACCGCTTTTAAAGTTGGGATCTATCCCTTCCAGCTTCAGAGAGAGATCTCTCTATATGATTTAGCTATGTTTTCAATTTAGATATTAGGCTAGGTAAAGAAATAGGTAGGTTTTGTTGTCAAAGTGTTTTTGAATTGGTTGAGACAGTCTACACCTCCATTGGGCTATGGGGTCTGTGTTATAATAAACATGAGATATGAACCAGAAACGCAAAGGAAGATTCTACAGGGAGAGATAATATACTCACTGGATCTTTTAGTAGCTTAAATGATGGACAGAAGAAAAGATGAGAAAGACAAATTCAACTAAGAAGAAGTTAAGAATTTCTTAATTGAAAACATCAAAAGATAAACATTAAAATCTTTAAGAGTAACGTATGTTGCATGATTTATCTTGGATACCCTGTTGTCGTCTATTTATATGATGTGACTGTGTTTTCCCAATCTGATGACGAACACCTAAGGCACCTCAGACGAGTTTTCAAGAAGTGTAGAAGGTTTGGGATTTCTTTAAATCCCAAGAAGACTCTTTTCGGGTTAGAAGAAGGCAAACTGCTAGGACACATCATCTCCAAATATGGAATCAAAATAGACCCTAGCAGAATCGAGGCTATATAAAATTTGGAACATCCAAGAAACCTCAAAGAACTACAGTCTTTTATCGAAAGAATTAACTTTTTGTGAAGATTTACCCAATCTGGCAGAACTCCTCAGGAACATTACAAACATGCTTAAAAATGACGTAAAAATAAAATGGGACTCTGAGTCCAGACAATCTTTCGAACAAGTCAAACGAGCACTCACATAAGCCCCTTTTTTGATCAGTCCAGATTTTACTAAGGATTTCTATTTCTTTTCTTTCGCCTCTGAACATACTATAGCAGCGGTGTTACTGCAAAAGAACAGTGAAGGATATGAACATCCCATATCTTTCTTTAGTAAAGCATTAAGGGATGCCGCTCTGAATTACAAGATAATGGAGAAAAAGGCTTTTGCTTTGGTAAAAGCCATAAAAGATTTTAGGGTCTACATTCTCCATTCCCACACCATAGCTTATGTTTCGAATGCGGTAGTAAAGGACATCTTGACACAGGACAATCCGGATGGAAGAAGGGGAAAATGGATTGATGTCATTTTAGAATACAATATAGAGATTAAGCCCACGAAACCAATCAAAGGTCAAGGCCTTGCTAAATTAATGGTTGAATCTAACTTCCATGCTCTTGACATTAATTTTCTAGATGTCGCAGATGAACAGGGCGAGATGGCGACTCCAAGCGTGAGAGAGGTATTTCTCAACTCTCCATGGTATGCAGACCTTATATTCATTTTACAAAATTTACAAGCTCCTCGTGGTTTGACTAAGACTAAAGCTAGATTTTTAAAGTTGAAAGCCTTAAAATTCTGTATTCTAGAAGGCAATTTGTATTGGAAAGACCCTACAGGCATTCTGTTAAATTGTTTACTGAAAGATGAAGCTGATAAAATGTTGCAAGAGTTTCATGCAGGAGAATGTGGTGGCCATTTGAACTAGAAGGTCACAACCAAAAAAATACTCAGAGTTGGATTCTATTGGCCCACCCTGTTCGCAGATGTGCATCATAAGGTAACAACATGTCACCAATGTCAACTATTTGAAGGAAAAAGGAAACTCCTTCCTCTACCTCTGAAGCCGATCTCAGTTGAGGCCCCTTTCCAACAATGGGGGCTCGACTTCATTGGAGAAATACACCCACCATCTTCAGGCCAACACAGGTGGATTCTTACTGCCACCAATTATTTTACCAAATGGATTGAGGCAGTACAAAGCAGGCAAGCCACTGACTCTGTTATTATCAAATTCCTTGAAAATAATATTTTGTCTCGTTTTGGTTGTCCTAGAAAGATTATAACTGACAATGCAGCTGCTTTTTGGTCGAAGAAACTCATAGATTTCTGCAACCAGTATCACATTGGTTTGGGGCATTCCACAGCCTACTACCCTCAGGGGAATGGGTTGGCGGAATCTTCAAACAAAACTTTGGTAAATATCATCAAGAAAACATTGCAGGAAAACAAAAAATCATGGCACAATAAGTTGGTGTTTTCTTTATGGGCTGACAGACTGACCACCAAAAGGTCAATTGGTATGTCACCATACCAACTAGTTTATGGTACAGAGGCAATTTTCCCCACTTCTTTAGGAGTCCCTGTCATGAAGTTGCTTCAAGAGGTACAAGCTGAGCCAAATGACTCACAGAGAAGGATCAACCAGATGATCCATTTGCAGCAGACTGGGGAAGAAGTTTTCAACAAGACTCGGGTAGTCCAAGGAAACATCAAGAAGATCTTCGAAAAACGAACCAAGGAAGATGATTTCGAGTTAGGAGATTTGGTGCTAAAATGGGACGCCAGAAATGAAGACAAGGGAAAGCATGGAAAATTTGACAATCTGTGGACAAGGCCATACATGATCCAAGCTTTCAGGGAAACAATGCTTTCTTGCTAAACAACGTTGATGGGTCAGATATGCCAGGAGCACCTGTGAATGGCAGAATGTTGAAACATTATGTCCCACCTTAGTAGAGATCTGAGTTTTCACTCTCCATTGTATATACCATCTCTATCTTTATGTTTCACCTGCATTTTCCGAGTGAGGAACATTAGTTAGTTGGTTGAAGCCCAAAGAGAAGGCCCTAAGATGCTGACCATTTTTTTCCATTGTTGAGAATAAAACCAACAAAGGCTGCTAGGCAGAAATTTTCAGAACTACAGGAACCAGGATTCTTGGCACTTCATAGGGAAAGTACCATCTCCAGGTGGAGCGGCACTTCACAGGGAAAGTACCATCCCCAGGTGGAGCCGTTGTTATCACCCCATAAGTTATGGGAATCAACTGGTGACTGGGATATTATCTGTCTCTAGTATTTTTGTTGACAAATGATTTTTCATTCTGCAAATAATTTGGAAGAAAAGAAAAAAGAAAAAAGAAAAAAGAAAAGAAAAAGAAAAAAGAAAAAAGAAAAGAAAAGAAAAAAGAAGAAAAAGAAAAAGAGGGCATAAAAGAATTGAAATAAACGCCCCATGCAATAATACTAACTTGGCCATACCTTTCAAGCATGGCCAAGCTCTTTTTAAATTTGATGTTGATAGGGTAGTGAATGATTTGGCTAAACATTTTAATCTTAGCCAAAGTGTCTAGGTTAGATTAGTGAATAAATCTGGCCATACTATCTAATCCTGGTCAGATAGCCCTAGGGTAGAGTAATTTCTTAACCCAACAGTTTAATATGGGTTAACTGTCATAGGAAGATATGTTAGCATGTAGGTTAGTTACTTCATTGTTTCACTCCAATAAAGCCAGCTTGATGTAAAGTGTTGCACTATGTCTCAAATGCCTAAAAGATAGTTTGGTTGAAGCCCCTTGGTGGTGTTTATTTGAAAAGTTTGGGAAAAAACCCATAAAAACGTTTTTATCCTAAGTTTTCCCAGCACATGTGTTCTCCGCTCCTGATTTATGCTTCCTTCACATATCAACGGTCCTGATCGCGGCGCTCAGATCTACGGTGTACAGAGCATTTCAGACCCCCCCGACCATTCTGCTTTTAACCGGGGGGGTCTGGAATCACTGATAACATTGGCGCACATCTGGACGGCCCAGGGACGAGCGCTTAAATCAATGGTCCAGATTGGATTTCAGACCCCCCCCCCCCCGGTCTATTCTGCCTTTAATGGAGGGGGGGGTCCGAAATGAGTGTTAAAGAGTGCACTTGGATCTACGGCCCAGAAACAAGCACGCAAATCAATGGCCCACAATGGATTTCAGACCCCCCCTGATGTTTTTCTTTTAACCAAGGAGGGGGATCCGGAATGGTTATCTTCCTCTGGTGGGCCCCTTGTCATACGTGGCGTCAGCCCATTGGTCCTGAAGTCCCTTCACCATCTGTTATCTAACAGCCCCTGTCACTTGTGGACGTCATCTTCCACTTGTTCACTCATGGCAAGCCCCTTATTGCGACTTTTACCTCCAATCCCTAGTCGCCACGTCACCCGTCCGTATGTTTGTCCACCGTCACCTGCCATCTAACCCCCAAGTGGATCATTGTCCATTTATTACTGGATAACCTATTCGTTATCCATATGACCTGTCTCCCTCGCCCAACCTATCCCATTTTTAAATAAAATTACCGTTTTCTCCATTTTCGCGGTTCACTCGTCGCACCAGAGAAACTCATAGCTTGCTCCTCCATTACATCCCGTCACCCTCATCCACAGTCAGTCGACCCCACTAACTTCGTGTTTATTGCAGGTATTGTTGCAGAGATGGCACCAAATCCAAGACAAGAAGAAGGAGAGGAGAATCCTTTTCTTCCTCCTCCTGTCGACCTGGACAAGATCCCGCTGGTCGACAAAGACAGATTGATCACAGATACCAAATGCGATTTCGATTTCTCAGACCTCCAGTCATGGCTCAGGGAGGTTTTCCTGGACCAGAGCGATGAAATTGGACTTTGGGAGTCCAATTTTTCCCTTTACCTTTTTCCCCAAATACACCATTTTCCCGAGTTTGCACTTAAATGCCAAGATCACTATATTCCCAAACAGAGAGTCGCCATATCCTCATCCGGAGACACCCTGTTCCTCATCACTCCCGAAGACATAGACCAGATGATGCAAATTCCCCGTGCAGACTCTGCGGCTCCTTTCAACCTTGAAATCCTTACAGAGTTGTATCAGAAGATGGGTAGATGAGCCCATTCTGGTTTTTCTATCTATTTTCTCCACTGATGAAAATCCCACCACTCAGTTTGATTTCAGCACCTTCTTAGCAGACAATATTCACGAACAATTCATGAATTTTGGCACGGAAGGCATGTTCAGATACTCGTCTATATTGGCATACATGTTTGTTTACTTTCAAGCAGATAAATTTAGTGTCTCCATGCAGAAGATGGACGCAGATGGAAGGCCTCATCCAGTCACAGCATGGACCTCTTTGCTGAAACATAACTCCACAGAGTATAGCTTCAAGGCTTTCATCGATCTGTTCTACCACCCGGTGGTAAGCATGTTGAGCAGAAGGCCCGAGCCTAGAATAAACGACGAAGTCCAAAGAATTCTGCATCTCTCGGACAACACAAAGACCAGGGATTGGTACCTGTATAAAAACCACACTGAGATCAGAGTATTCGGATGCGAGTTGGCACCCTACAAGCTGCCCAAATATTTGTCGGTAAGAATCTTTGCTTTAGAGTATATAAGACAAATCATGAATTCATATGACATCCATTTTGTATCCTTGAAGAAAAAGCAGCAGCTCAGAATCAAGGGGCAGATTGGCTCTTTCATCTGCAACAGTCGAGGCGCCGGGGAAGAAGCTGACAGGATGTTGAAAAAAATGAAGTTCTTTATGAGCTTCCCATGGCACTATGATCCTCATGGGATCATCTCATAAATGTGGGTGAAGAATAAAAACATCTCGTACATTCACGAAGCTAAGCCCGAAATTGAAAAAATTGCCAATCAGACAGTGTGGGTGCCTGACACCTTGGTCAAAGTGGAACAACGGGTCCCCCCGACGACTGTGCCACCAACTACCATGCCACAGGTCCCTAAGGAAAAAAGGCCTCGACAAGAGTCATCTATGCCTATCACGTAGGTATCATCTGAAGAGTTCCAGTGGCATACTAAGAGGCCCAAGACAACCACAATTCTCGGCCCTACGGGGGAGAAAGAAACCTTGCCTACCATAGTGACTAAGTCTGTCATTCCACCCTTCAGTTCGAGCCTGCATAAGGAAATAACCCCAGTTGTTCTGAAGAAATTCACAGACTCCCCACTGGATACTCAGCCAGAAAAGACCGGGCCCAAGTTGAGCATTTTCGAGAAGTACGAGTTGATTAAGAAAAAGAACCAGACCCTTACCAGCAGTACTTATGCTCATTTTCGGAAGTAGACGTCAACGGCGCAGCACAGGTTGTTATCTTCATTTGACACAGAAAAGGGCAGGATGCACATGGCCTTCCTCCAGGCGCAGGTACCAGAACCCAAGATGATCACGGACTACAAGAGGGCCACCTTCGAATTCCAAACAAAGGACGTGCATCCAGCAGATCAGATGGATCTGCACAAACAGACAGGGGAGATGGTGTTCCATACGTTGGCACATGCTTCAGCTTCTGTAGCAAAATTACAGGTATCATTGAACAATGCTTAGACACAACTCAAGATGGAGAAGATATCATCCTTCGCAAAAGACAATAGAATCAAAACTTTGGAGGAGCTGGTCCTCAAGATCGGCTATGATCCCTCCAACGTCAAAGCTATAGAGGATATGATAAAGAAGAAGAATGTAGACATCGTCGCTTTAAGGAAACAATTGAAACTCCTTCCCACAGAGGACTCACAGGCGAAGGAGATAGCAGAGAAAGAAGGCGAGAAGGATGAAATGCTCAATCTGCTCATGGAGCAGAACGCACAGCTCAAAGAAATGGAAGCTGAGATGGAAATATTATTAAAAGAGAAGGAGAAGATGAAGCCAATGGAAGTCATTCCATTGAGTGCCATCCCAATTTCAGGAGCAAGCACAGCAGCAGTGAAAACAATCCCATCTGTAACTCCAGTGACATCAAAAGAAGGGACAACCAACCTCGCCAAATCCATGGAAAAGATGAACCTGCAAGAGACAGAGATCAGCAGGCTTAAAAAGGAAGTTGAGAACCTCCAGGAACTCAAAACTTATTTCCAGACCAGTCTCTCCAAAGAAAAGCAGGTAACTGAGTAGCTCAAGAAGGAACTACAGCAGCTCCAAAAGCAAACAGTGGCAGGGAAGACTTTGGCTGAGGTCAAAGAGAATGTATGGACAGACATCACAAAGTCCATAAATGAGATATGGCCCATGATCCAAATTATGTTTGAACATAATGAGTTGGTCCAGAGGAGAAAACAAACCATTGAGAAGATCAGAGTAGAATTGGGAGATAGACCAACTCAGGCAAATGATATCATCAAATTCCTCAATTCTAAGACCGGAGAAGAGCTAGAAGAGTTGAAGATAGAAGACAGAACAGATACCATCCTTGAGGTCAAAAGAGTTTTGACCAAGAGAGGATTAATGCTTCAATTGGAAGAAAAAGTTCAGATCATGGAACAGGGAGTACAAAGGTTCTTCAATAAGATTGAGGCTCTCCAGAAGAAAGGTCTCCCTGGTCTGAAGGTTATTAATGATAAACTGATGACACTCCCAGATTACAAAAAGAGATTGTCTGAAGTGTCTAAAGACAATTCAAAGTTTGTTGGCATACAAGGGAGCATCACCAGCAAAGCATTCCTGGACACTCTTCAGTTGGACATCAGTATCCAACATGAGATTCGATACATATTCCTCACTAAGCCCACATTCACCAAGTATACGGAAATGGATGAAGTGTATCGGAGACTGCTCAAAGTTACTGTGCCTAGTCATCTTAGATGGGAGGAACTCTGCAATCTGCTCAATTAGCAGATGAGTTGTTTAGATCCAGTCACCTGTCCAGTCAGATGAGGTCGTGCAAAGGCTTCATCAACGGTCTACCCAAAAATTCCGCGTGCAATTGCACCAAGTCACCAAGAAGTTTGATTAGTTAAATTAGTTAGGCTAAAAATAGAATTAGCACGTCCTGATCAGTTATGACATGAACGTTTGTAATTTGAGTTATAAATACTTCACCTTTCAAAGTATTGAGGGTTGTTGATCTTCACACCCTGACGCTATCAGACTGTAACATTTTTTTTTTTGAAGAGATGTGCCATTAATAAAAAGGAGGCACTTTTACAGGATTCTTACGTGTATTCACTGGTGATGTTTATTCTCTAAGTTGAATGTTATCCTTGCTTTGTGATCATATTGTTTTCTGAAACTAATCTTTAAGAGTAACGTATGTTGCAGGATTTATCTTGGATACCCTGTTTCCGACTCTAAAGATTTTAATGTTTATCTTCTGATGTTTTCAATTAAGAAATTCTTAATTGCTTCTTAGTTGAATTTGTCTTTCTCATCTTTTCTTCTGCCCATCATTTAAGCTACTAAAAGATCCAGTGAGTATATTATCTCTCCCTGTAGAATCTTCCTTTGCATTTCTGGTTCATATCTCATGTTTATTATAACACAGACCCCATAGCCCAATGGAGGTGTAGACTATCTCAACCAATTCAAAAACACTTTGACAACAAAACCTACCTATTTCTTTACCTAGCCTAATATCTAAATTGAAAACATAGCTAAATCATATAGAGAGATCCCTCTCTGAAGCTGGAAGGGCTAGATCCCATCTTTAAAAGCGGTTGGATAAAGTTGCCTTTGTAGATTTCTTCTTTTTCAACCTCTAGGAAATTTACCAAGTGCTAACACCTTTCATTGAAATGATAATGGAAAATCAACTAGTTTAAGAAACAAAAATCAACAAGGGAAAAGGCTAGGAAACACCTCAACCAAAGCCCTCCGTAAGATGATAGATTTTTGTGTTAATATGAAGCCTTATGTAACAAAATTTAGATGTGATTTCTAGCTAATAGAAACAACAATATGGATGCAAGATGAAGAACCACACATAAACAAATAACCTTAAGCATTCATTTTCCTTCAAAATGTCTTCAATACTAAGCCCATGATTTCTTTTCACAATCCTTTAGCAACCATTACAAGTGAGGGAACTTCTCTTATATAAAGATTGATCTCAAAACTCTTCAACAATAAAATAATATTAAACAAAGTCCAAATACATTATCTTTCATATAAAGAATAAACATATAATATCTCCTAACAAACTCTAAAAGAGTAATAAAAAATACATAATAAAATAAAGGGACAAGTACGTGGGGGTGTTGTAACATCCCCGACCATCTATGTTCGGCCACGCTACGCCATAGAACTCTTACTGTTCTCTATGCGGAACATATTGTAACATACCCAGCATCCAACTGAGCTATGCCACATAAATTTTTTGAATTGCATACAATTAAAATATATACACACAAAACTCTTGCGAAAACATTAAATATAAAACGTAAACATACAAATACATTTGTAAATACATGGATTCACATTGAAATAACAGTAAACATATACATGCAACATATATAGGAAATACCCATTAAAATAAACACAGTTATAACTGCACATATGATAACCCATAAAAATAAGCACGTAAATAACAATGCAGCATGTAAATTTATTACACAATTGGCACTTATCTTGGTAAGAATGTCACCAACTGCGTGCAGACCTTCCACGAACCTTCCAGCCTTAGACCACACTTTTCATCACTCTCAACAGTGAGTCACCCTCGAGATGGGACTAAACTCCACTAGGGTAAAGGGATTCCTAATCAGGCTAAAGGCTCATAGACAACAGGAGAGACTCTATCTCAAGTGCCAACTCAAACTAAAAACCTATAGTTCACCATTCCCCACATGCTTGTCCCACCAAGGAAGTGTGCCCCTTCTCTGCTCAACAGTCCTTCGACTGCCCCACTTCCTTTCCGAGCTTCAGCAACAGGCTGGACAGGAAGTCTCAGAGCACTGTAGTTGTAGTTTAGCACCTTCAAGAAATCAATTCCCAACAATTCTCTCACCCAAAGAATTTATCACGAGCCTGACAACCCACCTCTTCAATATCCCACGGGCCTGACAACCCATTTCTTCAGTCCAGCTCCCAAGCTAACCGGATACACCAACACAAAAAATGGCTATGGATACAGGCTCAGGTACAGTTATGAAGATACGAAGAATAACTCAATGGGTGTGTGCATGCTCATGGATGACTGACTGGATGACTGAATGATGGGAGGAAATATGGTCAGAATGATGAAAAAGATCCCCCCAAATGAAATAAGTGCCAATAATATGTATGCATGTCCCCAACTTGACACTTGTCATGTTAGGAGCTACTTTGGCCCACTTGTCCCCAACTTTGGAACTTAGGATAAAATAATTATCCATACTTTATATTTTAAGAAATATTAATATAATATTTCTTTTTGTATTAAGTTACCTAGCTTAGCTTCTTTTTCCTTAACTTTTAGGCCCCACCCTTTCCCTAACTAGTGGATTTTAGTCCCCCATCTCTTTTATCGTGGTCGGTCTATGTGCATCGATGTATTTTATATTAATCATGAGACATATACAAAAATAGGCACCCTGGCCTTTAACATCTAGGCTCTATGGCCTAATCAAAGCATAAGCATCATAGCTTATAATAACTATCTCACCAGCCTATAAAACGCAGCATATATACAAAAGGCTCCATGGCCTCAATATCGCGCGCACTCAAGTTGTTGCGCACGGTATCCAAGAATGTGCACCCTTCATCATTTTACTGTGCAGTAAAAGCATGCACTATGCCATGAAATGTGCATACAAAAATGATATTAAACAACTCACCATCTTAAGTACATTTGCATTTACATTTACAATTGGGTTCGGCCTAGGGATATTACAATCCCCTCCCCTTATTTATGCATTGTCCTTGGTGCATCATGTACCCATATACAACAAAATTTTAAAAATCCTCAAAAAGATGCAGGTATTCTGCCCGCATTGCATCGTCATGCTCCCAAGTAGCGTCCTTAGGACCGTACCAGGTCCATTGGACCTTTAAAAGACCTATGGCTCGATTCCGGAGCTGTTTGATTTTCTGGTCCAGAATGCGTACTGGATCACTTGAAAAGTGTTTTCTTGCTCCACCTGAATCACATTCCAATCAATAACATGATTAGCATCCGATATATATTTCTTGAGTAATGATACATGGAATACATTATGAACAGACATAGATTCAAGCAATGCAATCATATAAGCTACTGGAACAATCCTCTCTAGGATTTCAAACGACCCACAATAGTGAGCTGCCAACTTTGAACAATTTCCCAATTTCAGGGAATTTTTGTTGGCCTTCACTTTCAAGAATACGTGATCACCCACTTTAAATTCCCTGTGAGTTCTGCCCTTATCAGCATAACGTTTTTTCCTGTCTTGGGCAACCTTTAAATTTTTCTTTATTTTTAGCATTTGATCTTCCATTTCCTTGAGCAACTCCGGTCCAACTACTGCCCTGTCTGCTGGGTTATCCCAGCTTACTAGTGTGTTGCACTTTCTGCCATAAAGTGTCTCAAATGGGGTTATCTTTAGATATGCTTGGTACTCATTGTTATAAGCAAACTCTACCAAGTGTAGGTAGTCTTCCCATTTTGATGGTTTATCCATCACATACATCCTCAACATATCTTCAATCACTTGATTCACCCTCTCTATTTTTCCATCTGATTCTGGATGATAAGATGTACTAAAATTCAAATTTGTTCAAAATCCATTAAATAATCCCTTCCAAAATTTTGAGGTAAATTTTGGATCTCTGTCAGTCACAATTGTTTTGGGTATGCCATGTAATCTAGCAATTTCTTTCATATAAACATCAGCAATGTTCTCTGCCTTTTGAGTGAGCTTAACTAGAATAAAATGGGCAGCTTTAGTAAGCTTATCCACCACTACCATGATAGAATCATGTTGTTTGTTTGTTCTGGGAAGTTTGGTGATGAAATCCATTGTTACAACTTCTCATTTCCACTCAGGAATGGGTAATGGTTGTAGCAAACCAGTTGGGTATCTATGCTCAACCTTTACCTTTTGACATTCCAAACATCTGGCAATAAAATCAGCAAACTCTTTCTTCATGCATGGCCAATAATATTGGCTCTTGACAGTTGCAATAGTTTTATGATATCTTGGTTGCCCAACATAAGGCACATTATGCATTTATCTCAATATCAGATTTTTCAACTCCTGGAAATTTGGTACATAAATTTGTGTACATGAGAATTTCATCATTATCTGCTTATATTCCTCAATTTTCTACTGCAAAATACCTTTTTGTAATTTTGTCACTAATTCCTTGTATTACAAATCTAATTTGGCAGCCTCTATAATTTTGTCTTTCAAATCTGATTGGTACATTCTAATGGTTGTAGCATGCAATTCATCCACTCTTCTATTGAGTGCATTAGCCACTTTGTTCTCTTTTCCCTTGATATGTTTTATATCAAAGTCATATTCACATAGAAATTCTAACCATATGATTTGTCTAGCATTTAGATTTTCCTGATCAAATAAATATTTCAGACCATTATGGTTTGTTCTTAGTTCAAACATTTTCCCCATGAGGTAATGTCTCTATTTCCTCAAGGCGTGCACTATGGATGCCAACTCCAAATCATGAGTGGCATAATGGCTTTCATGATCTTTCAACTTCCTTGATTCATAACATATAACAAACCCATTTTGACTAAGGACTCTACCAAGTCTTTCTTCACATGCATCTATGCATACAATGAAGTCTTCATTTGGGTCTACAATCCTTAGTATTAGAGTACTTGTTAATAATTGTTTCAAGTGTTGGAAACTCTTTTCACAATCCAATGTCCACTGAAACTTCACACCCTTACTTTACAAGGAAGTGATTGGGTGTGCAATCTTTGAAAATCCTTCAATAAATCTCCTATAGTAGCCTACAAGACCCATGAATGATCTTACTTCTATCACATTCTTTGGCACTAACCATTCTTTAATGGCTTCTATCTTCTCAGGATCTACTGTTATCCCATCCTTTGAAATGATATGCCTCAAATAATGAATTTGTTTCTGATAAAATGAGCACTTGCTCAATTTGGCAGACAATTGATGCTCCTTTAGTACTTGCAACACCATCCTCAAATGATGCTCATGCTCTTCTTCTGACTTGGAATATATAATAATTTCATCCAAAAAAACAATGACAACAGCTGGTGCATTTGACAACCCAAATGGAACCAATGTAAACTCATAATGACTATACCTCGTCCTAAAGGCAATCTTGATGATATCTTCCTCTCTAATCCTTACCTGATGGTATCCTGACCTGAGATGTATCTTTGAAAATATATTTGCATCATTTAATTGATCAAAAAGATTATCAATCCTTGGCAGAGGATACTTGTTCTTAACAGTCACTTTATTCAACTATCTGAAATCAGTGAACAATCTTAATGTTCCATCTTTCTTCTTCATGAACAAGATTGGGGCAACCCAAGGTGACACACTTGGGCGTATATACCCCTTCTTCAGAATCTCTTCAAGTTGCACTTGCAACTCCTTCATCTCTGCTCTACTCATTATGTAAGGAGTCTTTGAAATTGGAGCTGCTCCAGGCATTAAATTTATAGAGAAATCAATATCTCTCTTTGGGGGTAGTCCTGGTACCTCCTTGAACACATCTTCAAAATTTTCCAAGACTGCATAATATTCCAAATTTGGTACCTTATCTTTAGGTGTCTCTTCCATATGTGTTGCAAATATTTAACACCCTTTTCTAAAACATTTCTTCAACTGCAATGCTGAAATTTTTCTTATCGTTACTGCCCTGGGAATTCCCTGCACTTTCCTTAGGGTCCCTTCCTCATCCAAGCAAGTAAATGTCGTGTTATGACAGTCTAGTATGGCATGATGTTGATCCAACCAATCCATCCCAATTAGGTAGTCATAAGAACCTAAAGGCAAGATGTTCAAATATGTCCTGGTGTTCAGTCCATTCAATTCCATGAGACATGGCTTAACCATCTCATTAACTTTTATTTTGGCTCCGGTAGCCAGCTGCACCAACCAAGATTTTTCATGCCTGCTTCTTGACAAATGCAAACTTTCCACCATCTTAGGATCTATATAACTATGACTAGCTCCTGAATCAATTAAAATAACAATGGTTTGGTTGTTGAACATACCTTCCACTTCAATCATATGTGACTAATACTCTGCTTGCTTTTTGTCCAAGGCTGCATAGATCCTTGGCACATTTATGCCCATGTCCTCCATTGTTTCAGCTTGTTGTACATTGTGAACAGTTCTCTCTTTTTCACCTCTGTGAGGACAATATCTGAACATATGATCTCCTTTACAACCCCAACATTGAATAGGTGGTTTCCTTGGCCTTTGACCCCCTGCCTCAATCGTTCTAGGTTCTCTAGAAGTTTGTTGTCCCTGTGGATTATTTCTGAAGAATGGTGGCTTAGATCCCTTCTTCCTCTAATCCACCTTGAATTTATTTTTGTCTTCCCAAGATTTTTGGAAAGTTGGCCTTGACTTTTGTTGATCATAAAGGCATTTAGCTCACCTTATGGTCTCCTTCAATGTCTTGGGATCATCATACTATATTTTTTCACTGATGAAGGATGGCAATCCACTCAAATACTTATAAATCTTAACTGTCTCATCCTTGATGAAAGAGACATACTTCAGCAGTTCTAAAAACATTATCGCATATTCATCTATTGTCATACTCCCAAGCTTGCGTTCAAAGAACTCTTTCATTTTCTTGTCATAGTATCTTTTAGTCAAGTATTTATTTTCAAAATACTTCTCGAATTCCCTCCAAGTAACACTTTTCGCTTTAATGTGTTGCACCTGCACAAGCTGATCCCACCACATGGATGTCTTTCCCTTGAGTTGATAGATGGAAATTCTACCTTATGCATGAGAAGAATAATTATGCAATTGAAAATACTTTCTCATGCCCAGCAGCCATGTTTTTGCATCTTCATCCTTCTTGTGTTCACCATCAAATGTAGGAGGTTTGATTTTGTTCATTTCTCCTCGTAGCTCATCCACCCCAAACCTATTATTATTTCTGAGAGGGGATGTACTTGAGATAATGTGTGTTCTCTTATTGGAATGCCTTGGGCAGTGATGGTGATGTCTGCTAACACTTTTGGATTTTCTTTTCTCATCAGGAGGTCTGTGACTTTCTGATTTGCTTGAGCCACTCTCCTTATCCAACTTCTTTTCAATTATGTTCATGCTCTGCATTAAATTCATGTTGAAGTCATATTGTTGCTACTTGGATTTCATAATCCTTTAATTATCATCTTTATGGCTTTGGACATCCTTCTGCAAATTTTTAATGGTCTCTGCCATATTCATGTTTTCATTCCTTTCATCTCCATGCCCATTGGATTATGTTCCTTCAATGCCCAAATGGAAATCCATCCCTCTAATATCATCCTCTTGAATGTAAGCCCCCTGTGCCTCTTCCATTACTCTGGAATCTATGTTGATCTTGATCTGATCTAGTTGTTATTAACTCTGCAAAATGTGCAGCCAACAAAACTTTTTCAGGCTAACTGTTTCAACAATTTCATGAAAATATGAACCATTCTGGTTCAATAATATATGTCAGAGTTCTTTCTTCTGATTTCCTGGAAATTTGAATGCCCAGATCAATTTTCTAGGTGGATATTTAGATTCCATTTTCCAACACCTTTCCAATGCCTACTCCCATGCTCAATTATGAGTCTTGAGCAGAAAGTTATGGTTATTTGAAAATTGTCCATGAATTTTTCTGTTCATTTTTCAACTTGGCGCAACTCTGCGTTGTAATTATGCATTTTTGCACCTACTCCTTTGGATTTTTCATAGGATCTCAATTGGGTTTCCTCATATACATCTTATGGACACTCTGTCCAAGTTTCAGCTCTTTCTGGGTTCTGGGATGCTAGTTATAGCCTGCTGAAATTCCAGACTGAAATACCATATTGTAACTGGTATGCTACAAGAACCTTATTTGCCATATTAAACACTTTTAACATGCTCAGAAATTTAATTGAACTCTGGGACTGTCTTCTATGGCTCAATATCTTCTCATTTACTACTCATGCACCTCAATCTGATTCTGAAGAAGAAAGTTATGGCTCTTTGAAGTTAGTTGGGTCTTCAAATTTACCCTTCACTATTTGTGTTGTAACTTTCTCATAAAAGCTTCATTTGATGAATGGTTTACACCATTGGAAACCTCTCTCCGGGATCTTTTATTTGAGCTACAAAGGCAAAGTGTGCCTTGGCACACTCTATAGTCGTGATTTTTATGTTGCTAAAAACACTCTTAAGGGCCTCAAAAACGCGTTGCAAAAAGATGGCGTTCAAATGATATACAACATCGCAGAAAATCACTGGTTTTTTGTTGTTGTTCACCCTTCAAACAACTTTGCGCACAAAAATTTCAACCAGTAAACCCATATTCACCATGCACAACAACAACACAAGGTAAATTGTGCTTCGCGCACTTTAAAACCACTATGCATCACCTCTCTGTCGCGCCAATAACTTGTGCACACTACTTTTATGTCGTGCACCAATATTCACCGTGCACAGTTTTGGTTCTTGCACTATTACCTGTTGCGCACATTTTTTGTACCACGCACTAATATTTCGCACACATTTTACTCTATGCGTTGCACCATGCCAGAGTTTAGTATGTCTCAATCGCGCACCAAAACTCTGTGCACACCACTAACTAAATTGTCACGCAACAACATATACCCACATTGTGCACACACCAACAAAACTCATATGTGCTCTTCCAACACTGCGCACACCACGCACGTCATTATTATGTGTGTTCACACCACGCAATGCTAAATTTATCGCGCGGTCCTTTACACCAACATTTTTCCGTCCGGCGCCGAAATTTAGCGCGCACACCCGCACACTAACATTTTTCCCCGCGGCACCGAAATTTAGCACGCACACCTGCACACTAACATTTTTCCGCGCAGCACCAAGATTTAGCACACACACCTACACACTAACATTTTTCCACGCAGCACCGAAATTTAGCGCACACACCTGCACACTAACATTTTTATGCACATCAATTCCTCTTGAATTTTGCTGCAGAAATTGGGGCTTTTGGCTTAACGTTTTCCCAATTTACCATAGACATTCTGCAACTATGAAATTTCCTCAATTTCACCCCGATAACACCCATTCAACCTCTGCAATAACAAATCGCTGTGGGTTGACATTTCTGGAACGAATTTACCCACAATCAAGTCGCGAATTAGGAATTTTAACCACTACACTTGCTCCATCGGTCATGGCTTCACTGTAACTTCAAATTCGACCAATTTCAGGTCTGAATTTGCTAGAATAAATATTAAAACAATAATATCTCACCACTTGGCTGAATTTCTCCATTTTCTCATGAATTTAACAACAAAAATTGGGGCTTTTCCCCAATTCCGCCTAGTTTTTGTTACTTTTTACCATGGACGCTCTACAAACTGAAAATTGGCCACTTTGAATTAAATCCTCTGTGAAATTTCGCTTCAACTCAACTTGCTCGGCCCATCCAGGCTCAATGTTGAAAATTGAAGCTCTGATACCATATTGTAACATCCCCGGCCATCCATGTTGGGCCACGCTACGCCAAAGAACTCTTATTGTTCTCTCTGCGGAACATATTGTAACATACCCAGCATTCAACTGAGCTATGCCACATAAATTTTTCGAACTGCATGCAATTAAAATATATACACACAGAACTCTTGCGGAAGCATTAAATATAAAACGTAAACATACAAATACATCTATAAATACACGGATTCACACTGAAATAAAAGTAAACATACAAATGAAGCATATACAAGAAATACACATAAAAATAAACACAGTCATAACTGCACATATGATAACCCATAAAAATAAGCACGTAAATAACAATACAACATGTAAATTTATCACACAATTGGCACTTATATTGGTAATAATGTCACCAACTACATGCAAACCTTCCAAGAACCTCCCAGCCTTAGACCAAATTGTTCATCACTCTCAACAGTGAGTCACCCCCGAGCTGGGACTAAACTCCACCCGGGTAAAGGGATTCCTATCCAGGTTAAAGGCTCATAGATAACAGGAAAGACTCTGTCTCAGGTGCCAACTCAAACTAACAACCTACAATCCATCATTCCCCACATGCCTGTCCCACCCAAGAAGTGTGCCCCCTCTCTGCTCAACAGTCCTTCGACTGCCCCACTTCCTTTCCAGGCTTCAGCAACAAGCCGGACAGGAAGTCTCAGAGCACTGTAGTTGCAGTTTAACACCTTCAGGAAATCAATTCTCAACAATTCTCTCACCCAGAGAATTTTTCACAGGCCTGACAACCTGCCTCTTCAATATCGCACGGGCCCGGCAACCCGCTTCTTCAGTCCAGCTCCCAAGCTAACCAGATACACCAACACAAAAAATGGCTATGGATACAGGTTCATGTACAGTTATGAAGATACGAAGGATAGCTCAATTGGTGTGTGCATGCTCATGGATGATTGACTGGATGACAGAATGATGGAAAAGATACCCCCAAATGAACTAAGTCCCAACAATATGTATGCATGTCCTCAACTTGACACTTTTCATGTTGGGAGCTACTTTGGCCCACTTGTCCCCAACTTTGGAACTTAGGATAAAATAATTATCCATACTTTATACTTTAATAAATATTAATATAATATTCTATTTTGTCTTAAGCTCCCTAGCTTATCCCCTTTTCCTTAAATTTTAGGCCCCACCCTTTCCCTAACTAGTGGAGTTTAGTCCCCCATCTCTTTTATCTTGTTCGGTCTGCGCGCATCGATGTATTTTATATTAATCATGAGACATATACAAAAATAGGTGCCCTGGCCTTTAACATCTAGGCTCTCTGGCCTAATCAAAACATAAGCATCCTAGCTTATAATAACTTGCTCATCAGCCTATAAATGCAGAATATATACAAAAGGCTCTCTGGCCTCAATATCCCACGCACTCAAGTTGTTGTGCGGGGTATCCAGGAATGTGCACCCTTCATCATTTTACTGTGCAATACAAGCGTGCACTATGCTATGAAATGTGCATACAAAAACGATATTAAACAGCTCACCAGCTTAAGTACATTTTCATTTACATTTACAACTGAGTTCGGCCTAGGGATATTACAGGTGCCACTTGTCATCTCCTTATGCAAAACACCCCTTAGGATTGAGGTTGATTGACCATGTCAAATGCATTATTGAGGCATGCACCATGTCCTCCTCTAAAGTGATCATCAAGAGTCATATCAAAACATGCCATTGTAGATCAAGGGAGCACTCCACATGATGTGGTTCCAACTTTTATTGGGATAACAAAAAATGCCAAGTGTCTACAACCCTAGCTAGGGTGCTCTTCAAGAAATCCTTTGACCAATTCATATAACATTAAAATATCCTTACAAGGTGTGCACCCTTGAACTGTGTGCAAGGGTGAGGCTTTGGGACCACAAAAATACTAAAATATTTCTCGAAAAGTGGGTTCCCTTGATAAATGTATAAATGGTATTTATGCCTCCGTAAGTGTTCCAAAATGTAATGATTTAGAGAACTCTCCACGAAAAATGAGTAAACAACCTAGATATTCCCAAAATGTGCTAAAAATAATAAGATCTAGGATGCTCTCTTTAATTCATAGCTAAAAAAGATGAATCTTGCATATAGATGTGCAATAGTGGCTCCTTTGTTTGTTACAACAAACTTCTTAAGGTGGGAAACCACAATAAATGTGCAAATAAAGTTGGTCCATGTGCATAGTACCCATATCTCCAAGAAATTCAAATGGAAGTGGATCACTCTAAATAAATGCACATGTGAGTTGGAACGGTCCTCATAAGATAAGCATGGGTACCTAAAACCATGTGCCACAAAACATGAATCCACACACATTTCCACCAAGCCTACTCAAATCAAGGGTCAAAAGTAGAATTCCCTAGGAGTATGTGCAACATGAGGGGAGTCCTCCACTAAAAAAGTGTGGAAAACCCAAATCCATGTGCTATAACATGAAACCATCTACCAATACCATCACATTGCCCCATTATTATGGGCCAAATCACAGTGCACTCTAGAAATATGTGCAAAATCCTTCAAACAACATGCAAAATAACCTTGGAACCCCTTGGTTGATGAGTACTCCACTCAGATGGCATTCTATGGAACATGTGAATGCATCCAAGTATCAAATAAACCATCAATATGCTAAGAACTCCTCCCAATGTGAACACATGGTGATCAAAGGAGGATCCCCTCCTTCGTTGCTCTATCAAACCAACTCCCCAATCCTTGTGATGTGGCAATGTAAAATCAATCATGAGATAGGAATACAAGGCACTCATCCAAATATCTATCCCAATGATGTGGCATGCCTCCACATATGTACATGTGCCTAGGGAAATGTGTGGTGTCCCTCCAATGAACCATCACGCATGAATTGTGAATGTATGGTCCAAAAGTAATATATGTTTATATGCCTCAAGAAATTATCCATCATGATGAAAAAGGCATCAAGAGAGAGAACAAATGTCCATAAATTCAACATCCTTGGTGATGTTTAGATTTGTTAAGATGCAAAAAACAACCTTACGAGGATAGAATATCCCCCTGCTTTTTTATAGAGGTGGTACTCCTCTGTATTTTCTTAAAGATAATCTTGATATCCTCGAACTAAATATCAAATGGAAGAATATTGAATAGAGAAACCCCAATCATTATCGCTCAACAAAATATAAAATGTTATTGATTGCACAATAATATATTCACAAAGAAAATCATTGAAAAGAGGACTATGAATATTCAAAAAATAAGATACAATATATGCATAATATTGTACGGAAATAAAATAACCATTATATGAAAAATGATAAAATTCTCGCATTCATCACAATATCATAATTTTGATTACATTCATAAG
Source organism: Picea engelmannii (assembly GCA_009831015.1). Taxonomy (NCBI): domain Eukaryota; kingdom Viridiplantae; phylum Streptophyta; class Pinopsida; order Pinales; family Pinaceae; genus Picea; species Picea engelmannii. The sequence continues at coordinate 266,219 of ML782871.1, read as the reverse complement.
AAGGAAAGACACAGATCCACAATTGAGAGAACTTTAAAAGATTTTTTCATTCAAAATAAGGAAGAACATGATGGTCAAACTTTAATGATATCTTGAACTCTAAGTTATTGAGCACAATATATTTGAAGTTTTCCTATCATATTCTCTCTTATTTTGAATGAAAAAACTCATTTAAATTTCTCTCAATTGTGGATCTGTGTCTTTCCTTCTTATGAATGTGATCAAAATTATGATATTGTGATGGATGTGATAATTTAATCATTTTTCATATAATAGTTATTTTATTTCTGTACAATATTCTACATATATTGTATCTTGTTTTTTGAAGATTCTTGGTCCTCTTATCAGAAATTTTCTTTGTGAATATATTATTTTCCAATCAGTAACATTTATATTTTATTGAGCGATAAATATTGGGGTTTTTCTATTCAATATTCTCCCATTTGATATTTAGTTCGAGGATATCAATATTATCTTTAGAAAAATATAGAGTATTGCCTCTATAAAAATGCAGGGGGGTATTCTATCATAGTGAGGTTGTTGTTTGGATCTTAAAAAATCTAAACATCAACATTTTTGGTGACCATACTGGGGAGGAACAAAAGGTTGGTTTCGTAGACCAGAAATTTCATGACTGAACCTAAACCTAACCAACCCCAATTACAAGTTCAACTAAGAAATCAAACAAGTGTTCTACATCAATTGTACGATTTGGTACTAGCAACAACAAGGAGCCTAGAAGAGATCGAAAGATCATGGGAGACACTTTCTTGTGAAGAAGAAAGAGAAATTGCGAAAAGGCAAAGAAGAAGGGATAGAAATTACAGAAGAAGTTGGAATCATATAAAGGACCAATAACGAGAAGCAAGAGTAAAAAAAAAAAAAAATTCTAAAGTCAGAGAAAATTTGAGAATAGAGACATGAAAAACCCTAATCATGGGTGATAGAGAAGGCATAAATGAAAACCATGAGAATCAAGAAGAAAGATGAATATTCCCAAGAAGAAGGGTTAGGTCTAGCCCTCTTAATTTACAAGGGGAACAACATTCATTACCAACTCTTCCATAAGGGTGTTTACTAGTCTTCTCAAGATATGGAAGTGTAGATCCGAAGAGACATCTCGACCAATTCTTGGTGGTGTGTGATAGCCATTTGATAGAACACGATGATGTCATGGTTAGAGTATTCTTGCATACTTTGACAAGACAAGACTATGAGTGGTATCTCTCTCTTCCCACTCAAACGATTTCATCATTTGATGATTTGGAAAACATGTTATTGAATATGTATGCACCTCCACTTGCATACCATACATTGCTTACACAATTCACTCAAATTCATTTGAAAAAGGGTGAAATAATCAAAGACTTTAATCTAAGATTTTTCAAGACATTGAATCAAATTCCAGAGGAGCAATGACCAAATGCCCCTACTATTTTTTGTCATTATAAAAATGTGATTCCCTCAAATGTGAATTATTCCATCAGATCCTCAGAAATAAACGAATTAGTGCAGTTATTCAAAAAGCAACGGAGATGGAGGAATTTATATTAGAAACAGATGTTGACCCTAAGATAATTCTTGGGAAAGTTCAGAGACAAATGAACACTCTTGCAATATCGAATCAAGGAGCACCCACACCAATTAAGGTTGAAAATTGAGGATTTGGTGAGGGAATCCTCCAATGTGTTATTCCAAATTTAAGAAATGATCCATCCATAACTCAAGAAACGAAGCAAATAATGGAAATAGATAAAATGAATAGAACAATTTGATAGATGCAGAACGATCTAACAATATTGATAAGAGATGAAAAAATTTCACCCACAAATAAAAATACAAGAGTTCATATCCAGGAACAAAGAAGAAATCATGTCCAAGAACAAAGAATGATAAATGAAAGAGATGGAAAAGATGAAGAGCATAGGCCAAGGGCACCTAGAGTGTTAAACCCTAATGTTGTCATGATGGAATATTTTTTTGAAGAAGAAAATTTTGAGAATTATGATCAAGAGATCGATAACATTCAAGATGAAATTATTGAATCAATACAGATGGATGAAGCAGAATCATCTTTTTTATTTTCAATGAATATGAAGAGTCTGATATTCTGCAAGAAAATGTTGTGCAAACGAGAGCACAAATAAACAAATTCAAAACAAAAGAGGTTTTCGAAAAAGAAAAAGAAAAGAAAAAAACAAATTCAAAACAAAATAAGTTGTCGAAAAAGAAAAAGAAAAATAAAATACAAAAACAAATGTTGCAGAAACAACAAAACAACCAACAATTGCTAATCAAGAAAAAAATCCACAAAAGATGACTTATAATTTGATTGAAGACTTGACCAAGTTAAGAATCACTTTGCCTTTCATGGAAGTGGTTAAAATTCCACAACAAAGCAAGAACATTTTGAAAATCCTTGATGAATCAAGCAATAGAATAGAAGTTGTTACCAATTCCAAGCAACAATAAAATTCTTCATCGGAAAAACCAAGGGGAAAAGTTCCACCATTTTACATAACTATAGAGAAACATGATGTGGTATTGCATAATTGTTTGGTAGATAGTGGAGCGACCAATAATAGTATTCCCTTGTCAGTCATGGGGCACTTGGAATGGGATCTACTAAACAAAAACATTTATGCAATAGATTCAAGAAAATTATCGGCTTGTGATGAGATTAAATATTTTTTTGTGTGGATACCCACAACATCACACATCACAACAGTCTTTACCATATAGTGGTTGAATTGCCTCCAACGTACAAAGTTCTTGTAGGAAGAGACTGGTCTTCAATGATTGAAGGATATATTATGAACGATGGAAGTTGCATGATGTTTCCCAACAAAGGCAAAACAATGGCTAGAATTCCTAGAGAATCCAGAAAGGAAATATCCTTCAAGAAGAAAGAAAATGAAATGATGGAAAATTATGTTGATGCAGGGATCACAATTATGTTATTCTTAGTCCCTAGCAAATAATCCCTCCAGAGAAAGAAGAGGAAAACTCATTTCAAGGTTTTTGGAAGATGTCCTTCAATGGCGCCTGCTCCAAATATGGAAGTGGAGTAGGGATTTATTTTAAGAGTCCACAGTCAATCATATATCCACATGTCATTAGACTTGAATTTATGAATCTTTCATTACATATGAAAGTTGAAAATTTGATAGTGATTGGTGATTCCAAACTCGTCATAAATCATATTAAGAAGAAATGCAAGATAAAGAAAGAGAATTTGAAGTATTATGCAAAAATATTAAATGAACTTATGGACTCTTTCAATTCATTTAATTTCTCTTTCATCCCTAGAGACAAAAATCAAAAGGTCGATTCACTGGAGGTTGTTGCATCCTTATTCAATCCAGGTGATTCTCAGAGTCAGAATACATTCTTTGTGAAGAGAATTTTCAGGCCTTCAGTTCATGACAACCAAGATTACCTGTAAGTTTTTTAAAATGATGAACAATTGGTTGATTTTCTTGCTAATTCGAATGATTTTTCTGAAATCCTGGAGGATCAAAATCAATTTCCTATCTCGAATGATTGTATTGGGTTTGATTCTCTTTTCATAATAGATGAACAAACAAAACGTCATGACACAAAATATGAGACATTTGTCAGGAAGGTGTGGGAGACACAAAATATAAGCATTGGCACTCGTCACTTTCCAAAATATGTAAATATTGGCACCAGCTGCACACAATAAGAAATTGATCAATATATTTCCTTTTTTAAATAATTCTATGATGTTTTTTATTGGACTTATGATGATCTAAGGAATACAACAAGTCCATCTTTCAACCTATCATATCCCTAAAAGAATAAACAAAGCATGTCAAGAAAAGTTAAGAATGATAAATCCAAAACTGAAGTCGCTAGTAAATATTGAATTGGACAAATCAAAAAAAGGCTGGAATAATTTTTCCCATAACACATTCAGAATGGTTGTCAAATCCAGTAATAGTCAGAAAGAAGAGTGGAGAGATTCTCCTTTGTGTTGATTTCAGAGATTTAAACATAGAAAGCATCAAAGACAATTATCCACTCCCAAACATGAATATGTTTCTAAAACAAGTCACTGGATCATCCTTGATGTCCTTGCTTGATGGTTTTTCTGGATACAACCAAGTGTTGATTGCTAAATAAAACAGACCAAAAAATTGCTTTTGTCACACCTTGGGATAACTATGCATATGTTCGCATGCCCTTTGGATTAAAGAATGCTAGAGAAACTTTTCAAAGAGAAATGGATCATACTTTTCAAGATTTAATTAGAAAGTTCATGGCTGACTATCAAGATGACCTAACTATCCACTCAAATTTGAGAGAAGAACATATCAAACACTTGAGGAAACTCTTTGAGCATTACAGATTATATGGCATATCTCTGAATCTGAAGAGATGTTTTTTTGTTGTATCAGAGGGAAACAATTTGGGGTATATAGTAAGTAAGGAAGGGATTTGTATCGATCTAGAAAGAATTAAGGAAATCAATGAATTAAATCCCCCAACATCCAAAAATGGAGTCCAATCTTTCTTTGGAAAGATAAACTTTGTGCGGAGATTTGTACCAGATTATGTAAACATAGTAAATCCCATTAATTTGTTGTTGAAAAAAGATCAAAAGTTTGAATGGACTCATGAAATCCAAGCAACATTTACCAAAATTAAGCATGTGATCACCTCTACCCCAGTGCTAGTCAACCTGAATTTGTTGAATTTTCTGATTTTCAAATCTGATAATTATTGCCTTATGATATTGTTAGCATAGAATAATTACACACTAGAAATCTCAACAAAACTTAGTGAACTTGATGAGAGGTTGTTGTAAGTAAATATTATATGAGATGATATATTACAAATGAGGGCCCGATATATATACTTGGACGATAGTGCCTTTTCATTTAATGGACATGTATTTTCATTAATCAATTAATCAATTAATTATTAATTATTAATTATTAATTATTAATTATTAATTGTTGATTATTTATATATTTATATAAATAATCAAGATTTATACATTATATTATAAATATATTATTATATAATAAATAATATATTTATACATTATATTTATGTTGATGATTATTTCCTCACATGCACATCTAATTAATATAGATCACTCCACCCTAGAGCAGGAAATATGAGATCATCTCGAGTCTTTATCACTCTTCGTCAAATCAGCATGACTACTATAAGGAGAAAGACTACACCTGGGCTATTCACCACTAGACAAATCAACATGGCCCCATGAGTGAATGTATCATTCTCCATTGGTCAAATCATCATGAAAAATCTGGGAGAATCTCTGCCCGATGTTGCTAACTGGAGGAACATCAACATACTGGGAGATTCACCACTAGCCAAATGGTCCCATGAGTGAATGTATCATTCTCCTTTGGTCAAATCAACATGACCAATCTAGTAGAATGTCTTCCCGATGTTGAAACATCAACACTCCCTCTCAGTGAGGGAGACATTCCGCATCACGCCAAGCTTGTCTCTGAAGTATAGAAACTTTGCCCTAGATAGATGCTTGGTGATATTGTTTGCAATCTGCTCATCTATGGTTATGTATTGGATATTTATCGATCCCTTCTGTACCATGTCTCATATGAAGTGATATTTTATCTCAATGTGCTTCTACCTATCACAAGCTCGTCTCTAGCTCCTGATCAAATAGTCCTGCAAGAATATTTTGAAGCCATACTACTTCATGAATTGCAACATTGGTTGTTATATACTTTCCTTCTGATGTATTGAGTGCTACAGAAGTCTGCTTCTTGCTAAACCAGGACATCATAGTTGATCCTAAGCTGAAGCAACACCCCAAGGTGCTCTTTCTATCCATTACACTCCCTACCCAGTTAGAATCAGTATATCCCTACAACCTCATTTCACCACCTGAGACATATCTCAGACCATATCCAACTATACCATGCAGGTACCTCAACACATGCTTTGTTGCAACCCAATGGAAGTGCCTCGGCTCAACCATAAATTGACTCATGGTGCTCACTGCAAACAAAATATATGGCCCAGTGTTTTATATTATCAATTCGGGAGTGAGTAGTTTTTGTCATTATTTTTTAAATCTAAAAAAAAAAAAACACCCCTTACACCTTAAATCTTAATGAAAATATCGTGATCAGTTTAAATCAAAGAGAACTAGCAATTAGACTTAACCAAAATGTAATTATTAGATCGAGAGAACACATCTAGTTTTCAGAGAGTCCTTCATTTACATCTGTCTAAAATCGTAACTCGTTATATAGTATGACCCTATTTTTAAAGAAATCCAAGCATTCCTTTCGTGCTTTTAATATGCAGATCTTACAATTAACTTACAAATTTTACTAAACAATAAGTGTTAATTATATAGTAATATACAATTGACATTCTAATTATACATGTTGAACTGAACAATAAAAATACCATGACCACAGCCTTGTGAACAATTCGAAGCCGATATATAATCCAGAACTTGCGCCAAATCCAAATCTTCACTTGTCAATCCCAAGACTTCATCAGTACCTCCCAGCCAACACTAGGGGTACTCTTCTCCCCCCTTAGCCCCCCGAGTCACAAAGGGACCACACAGTAAACCAGAAAACCAATAGCACCAAACTTGCCTCGCAAGGAATAGATTCCACTCTTTTCCGAATTTGGAACCCAACTTTTAACAAGTAAACTAACTCAGAAAAATTTTGACAACATAACAGTACTTTCCAAAAGTGATCCCCTCTCCTTTACTCTCCATTTATTTTATATAAAAATTCCCAATGACACATGTCCTCATGCACAATTAATTATTTTTTAATAATTTAATTAAAGGATTATTCACCCACTATATGTGTCACACTCTCCCCAAGTTGCACATGTTAAATCCCTTTTTATTGTATTTATTTAGGCAATTTCCCTCACATTCCCCAATGTGCTCCTATTGTTTCTCTTATTTGTCCCTTAGTTTCCCAATCCTTGATTTATTTGTGTCCCCTAACTAGATTTTAGTTTGAGTTGGATTAGGAGTCTTCTTTTAGTTAGGATTAGTGGTAGATGGACTCGGGATGTTACTCTATGTGAACCACCTATTCTCCCATGTTTTAATTTATTTTTATTTAAAAAATCCCTTTTATTATTTCCATGCACACATGTGCATCTACCCACTTTATTCTTATTTCTTTATTTACTTAACTTGCTAGTCTAATCCCTTTATTCCATTTTTGTGTTTTAATTTAGTCAAGTATCTAGACTTAGACTCTTATTAGATTTCAAATTTTAATTTTAATAATTAATTAAATATTTTGTTCTAACAAGGTCTAACATTTTTATTATATTTTCTAGGCCATCTAGATTTTTATAGACTCACAATTTAATTACGTGACATGCCCTTCAAGATCCACCTTTGTGCTCCAAGGGTGTCACTCGCATATGACTAGTTTGAAAGTTTATCCGGCATTTGGATTCAACACTCCACTTGGTCGACCTTGTGAGATACTAAGGGTTGTCTAAGGAATAAGGATTCCACCTTATTGTGCACCCCTTAGAATTCTTCGTGATCGACTGTCTCAGTATGCCCTCATGACATCATGGACCTCTCGGAACAAGGTAATCATTAATCATGTGTTCAAGTCATGGTAGGAGTGATAGTAGGTTGTGGCAGGGATGTTGCCACACCTCTCCCTCAACTATCTAGTTTATGTGCATGAACCCTTTACTCCTTATGTGAGTTGGATTAGCAAGCGTTGTCGAGCCTACATCCATTGAAAATAACACTTTCAATAATCCATATACATAACATCCATACTGAAATCATCATATATACATGTAAATCAATACTCAAACTCAAACCAAATGCAATTCCACTCCCTGACTCAATCCAGAGTCCAAGGAAGTTCGTTGATGTCATCAACATTATCAACATGTCATGTATCCTAATGTTGCAGGAGCATCACTCGGCCTCAGGAAATGTGCCAGCACGCAAACACGCAATGGAGAAAGGGAGAGGCATTAAACCTCCCATTTTTTAAATTTGAAATAATCCTATACAGATTATTCATGGTGTAAGGTTGTAAATTTCGGGCCACACCTTTGTACAGGTAGTGGTTGAATTGCCTCAAAGGGTTACTTGTAGCAGGCCCAGATCATATTCAGGTATGGGTAAAACATTTATGAAACTTCAATGTAATAGATGAGGTTAGGTGAGAGAGGATGAGCTCATAGAGCCCCTCTTTTGTAAGGAGATCTTGTATCAGATTTCATAAGGAGAGGATAGAGAGTCTTAGGAGACTAAGGAGGTAGAATAGTTCTAAGAAAGAGAGCTAGAGAAAACTGGGACTCTGTTACAGTCCAATTTTTGTAATCCTCTGTATAGACACACATAGATAATAGAAAAGGAGTTTTTCATGCATATCGTGTGTTTATACGTTTTTATGCATTTTCATGTTTGAATGCGTAGAATGGTGAAGCATTATATGGGTTTCAATTGTTTCTCGTCTTTGAGTTTCTGAGTGCAAGGAGTGCACACAGTCCACAAAGAGTGTGTTGACAGAGGTGAGTTAACCTCGGGGAAAGATCAGGAGAGATATTGTTGAACCTTCATCAGTAGAACTGCAAGAAGTGCACAATAAGAAATCTTTATCGAGTTCAGAGAGTACAGAGTTACTGAGGACTCTGTAGAGATTTTTCAGGTGGAAATTGAGTCGCTGCAAGTGTGCACAGAGGAACTCTGTGTTGATTTCGGGGAGAAACAAATTTGTTGAATACTATATGAGGAAAGCTCTGCAAGATGTGCATCGAGCAATGAGAACGTCAGGTGGGCGAGAAGCATTTTATTTTCAAGAAAATCCTTCGAACTGAGCTATTCGAAATCCTGAGAACGTAAGGTGTGCGTGGGAGATCAAAATCCTTTAAGGACAGAAGCTCGGAAGAGATAGAAATTTCACAAGTGTTGACAAGATCCCAGAGTAGGATTCATAGAAGGAACAAGGGTTCAAGACCTTTGAAAACTGATAAATCTTCTAAGCCGGGAGAAGATCAGAAGCTCAAGAGAGAGGAGCGACAATTCGTTGGATCACTGTGGAGCAGATCGACAGTCATCGGATCAAAACAGAAGTGCATGAGCCTTATCACTTCGTGCACAGAGGAGAGAGAAGCTATCAGAGTTTGAAACTTGATATTCCCAAAGTCCGGAACCCCAGAATAGAATCTCGACCATCCAATCGGTGGGATAGATCTGAGTCGTAATATCACTGGAAGTGAAGATCAAGTGTCGAACCACCAGGATAAATCATATTCATTGATTTCTATAAGCTCAGGAGGAGGAGTGACTTGAAACTTGAGATTCCTGAAGTCCGAAGTTCCAGACCGTCGAAGTGGAATCTCAGTCGTTCAATCATCTGAACAGACCCGAGACGTCAGATTGTCTGGAGTGAACCTCATATGTTGGATCAGTCAAGTGAGCATGGGCCATCAGATATTGCAAGCTCATAAGGAGTCGAGTTTGAGAGTTGAAACTACCGGAGCGTGGAGAGCTAGAGAGCCGGAGCATATCTGGACCGTTGAAGCCAGGAGGGTACGTGTCAGTAGGTCAGAAGATCTGGAGGAAGGAAAAAGTTGAGACTTGAAACTCCCAGAGCGTGAACATTTGAAGAGCCATGAGTCGTTGATCTGAGAGGAGACACTTGTCAACAGATATTGAACTTCGGGGAAAAACTAAAGTGGGTTTTCAGTTTGAAAATTGAGATGGTCAGAGCACGTAGACCCGAAGTCTTGGAATAAGATCTGGACTGTTGGATTCGAAGGAGACGTGGCACAAATTTGTTAAATCTAGGTAAATCCTAGAATTAATCATCGATCGTTGGATCAGCAAGGACACGTGTCAGTGGATCTTAGACTCCGGGTAAAAGTCTTTGGAAAAAAAAGAGGTTTGAGATTTGAAATCTCAGAAGTCCAGAGACCCGAAGGAAATCTCAACCATCGATCGAGAAGGGGTTGTTGGACCATTGATCTAGGTTGAAAGGTCAAACACCCAGGTGAAGGTAGGGTCCTTAATTTACGGGACAAGTGTCTGTAGATCGTCAATTCTAGAAGGTTGGAGTACGAAAGGAAGTTGGGTTTGAGATTTCAAACTCCCGGAGTCTGGAATCGTGAAGAGAACCTCAACCGTTGATTCAGGGAGAGATGGTTTGGTCCGTATATAAGAAGGACTCAATATTTGAAGTGTCGATTTGGACGTTATCGTCAAGATACCAAGATTGACAATCCTATGTCATTGCGAGGATAGAAGTTGCAAGGAGTTTAAGGAATCGAGGGCGGGCCACAATTTGAACCGTGGTTTCATGAGGAGGACACGTGGAGGTTAGAGGAACATTGCAAGCCCAAAAGCAGTTCGAATCTAAACCGCTTGCGACCATGCCCGCAATCATGTGGTCATAGCCCTAGGTCACACCAAGAGAGGGCTTATCTGAAAAGGAGCTAACGACGACACTCTGAGTTTCACAACAGAGCAAAAGGGAAGGTCGCGGGTTTCTATTAAACCTGCACCAGGAAGTCGAGGGGGCATGTTTAGATACAAAGGGGGACCTTTAAGGTTCCAGAGAGTCTTTCGACTAGAGAATAGGAGATCCAAGACTGGGAGGTCATGCATTCCTACAGGGGGAGTAGGGGGGATGCATCAGGTGGTATCAGAGCAGGTGTGTATCAGATCACGGATTTTAAATTTCTTTAGCAAAGAGTAGATAAAGAAAATACTCTAATACACACCATCAGGTGGTATCAGAGCCAAAGTTTGTTTGCAGACCGCAGACAAAAAGAAGGATAGTGAAAGAATATCGTTTGATACCATTAGGTGGTATCAGAGCACAATTGTTTTATTTATTTATGTAGCAGAGAGCAGAGAAAGAATATAGTATGATATTGTGTGGTATCAAAGCACATAATTGATTTATGTAGGCAACAAAGGTAATCAGAAGATCGATCCTTGCTTGCAGATAGCAGATAAGAAAGAGGTGAAGAAGGCAGAGTATTGACATTCTGTGAGAAGGTCGTTTCATGGATGCAGCAGCAAAATTTTAAACAGCTAGATGAGTTGTGAGAGAAGATGGAGATGATCGCAAATGAAGAGTGGTCCATAGGCTTTCTAGGAGGGCAGGTAAGAGGTGAAAATGGCTATTGAAGGCCATGGATGTGGTTGAAGAGAAGGCCACCAGTAGAAGAAGAACAATCTAGAGATGAATCTGGAGTTCAATGAGATAAGAGCCAGAATGGAGAAGCTTTCATTTGAAATGAAGCAAAATGCTAAAGCGCATTGGGTATATGAGTGGCCCATGAAGTAGAAGGTGAAGTGGTCATTTAAGAGATTGTTGGCCAGAGGACAGTGACAATTGTTAAATAGGTGGATGAGGTACGTTGAAAACCTCAGTGACACAGAGGAGGAAAGGGTTTACATCTGTGAACCAGATATTGGGAAACACCTCAATGATGAGGAGGAGGTGAGATCGGATGAATATCTCATATACTTCTAGGTGGGAAGAAATGGACTTTCGAGTTTCCAGGTGGGAAATGGAAAGAGACCAGGTGGAGGTCTCAAATACTGCTAGAGGAGCAGTGCCGAAAGTTCAGATTACCAAGTGGGAAATGAGATGGGATTGGTTAATCTCATAGACTGTCGGGTGGACGAGGAGAAAGAAATAAGACTATTTGAAAGTCTCAAGAGCTCAGAAGTGAGTTCATGTCAGTGAGGAGTGTTGATAGGAGGAGATTCATGTGGGTTTGTAGACCATGTGGATGAAGACGATGAGAAGTTAGATACTTCCATCACAAAGGGGGAGGATCAGAGGAATGTTCTAATCATTGGAGGGATCAAATAATTCCTGCTAAACGGCCAAATGGAGACTTGTGCACATGACAAAAGTGTAGAAGCAAGGGAAGGATAGCCAACTATGACTGTCATGATGAAGGAGAAGGTATCAAAATCTGCCCAAAGAAAAGAAGAGGAGGAGCACACAATTGAGATGCTCGCTCAATGGGAGTTAGAATTGAGGATGTTGGAATATTGGTTGGACAATCCAAAACCATCAGATGACTACCAGAAGACAGTCATGCAAAATTCAAGAGAAGAGCATTCGGCAGAATTGCTCAAAATTTTCAGCCAGGAAGCTGAACAGGAAATGACTGTAGCATTGGAACCTGTAGCAGAAGAGGAGGCAGAAAACATAGACTTTGTTGGGTTGCATGAGGAATTAGAAGCCTTGGAAAGGGTTAGGCACATCCAATAGGTTAAGTTGGAGACAGATGGAGGAGCATACCAGCCAAAGGAACGGTTGGAAGGAGTTGGAGATATGTCAACACCAGAGGGAGCCGAGCAGCAACTTGGTGATGAGACTACGGAATTGAAGTCTGCAAAAAAGTGGCAACTCAATGCCATAAGAGGACGTAAATACATCATGGGAGATCAAGTAGATCCACCCACTGATGAGAAGGAATTGCAGCAGAGAAGACTGGAAGAAAAACCATCCACTGGAGCAGTTGGATAGGGATATAGAGGAGATAAGGAGGTTGATGGTGAGGTTAGCAGAAGCAGTCAAAAAAGAGGAGTTGAACGAGGAGATCCTGCCATAGCAGCAAGGAAGAAGAAGAAGAAAAATATGCAGAAGAAGCAGCAGCAGCAGCATAGCTGGAGAGGAGCAAGAGGACAAATCCATAAGAGAAATTGGGATCCAGGAGGATTTCAACACTAGAGAAGAGGAGTTCATGTTTTTCCTAGCATGGGAGTATGATGCAGGAGCATCTCTCCACCTCATCAAATGCGCCATCACGCAAACACGCAATGGAGAAAGGGAGAGGCATTAAACCTCCAATTTTTTAAATTTTAAATAATCCTATACGGATTATTCATGGTGTAAGGATGTAAATGTCAGGCCACACCTTTGTATAGGTATTGGTTGAATTTCCTTAAAGGGTTGCTTGTAGCAGGCCCAGATCATAGTCAGGTCTGGGTAAAACATTTATGAAACTTCAATGTAATAGAAGAGGTTAGGTGAGAGAGGATGAGCTCGCAGAGCCGCTCTTTTGTAAGGATATCTTGTATCAGATTTCATAAGGAGAGGATAGAGAGTCTTAGGAGACTCAGGAGGTGGAACAGTTTTGAGAGAGAGAGGTAGAGAAAATGGGGACTCTGTTATAGTCCAATTTTTTTAATCATCTGTATAGACACACAGAGATAATAGAAAATAAGTTTTTCCTGCGTATCGTGTGTTTATGTGTTTATACGTTTTTATGCATTTTTATGTTTGAATGCGTAGACTAGTGAAGCATTATATGAATTTCAATTGTTTCTCATCTTTGAGTTTCCGAGTGCAAGGAGTGCACACAGTCCGCAAAGAGTGTGTTGACGGAGGTGAGTTAACCTCAGGGAAAGCTCAGGAGAGATATCGTCAAACCTTCATCAGTAGAAGTGCAAGAAGTGCACGAGAAGAAATCTTTATCCAATTCATAGAGTACAGAGTTACTGAGGACTTTGTAAAGCTCTATCAAGTGGACATCGAGCTGGTGCAAGTGTGCACAGAAGAATTTTGTGTTGAGTTTGGGGAGAAACAGAGTTGTTGAACACTCTGTGAGGAAAGCTCTGCAAGGTGTGCATCAAGCAATGAGAACGCCAAGTGAGCGAGAATAATTTTCTTTTCAAGAAGATCCTTCGAACTGAGTTATTCGAAATCCTCAAAACGCAAGGTGTGCGTGGGAGATCAAAATCCTTTTAAGGACAGAAGCTCGGAAGAGATATCACTTTTACAAGTGTTGACGAGATCGCAGAGTCGAATTCGTAGAAGGAACAAGGGCTTGAGACCTTTGAAAACTAATAAATATTCTAAGTCAGGAGAAGATCAAAAGCTCGGGAGAGAGGAGTGACAGTGATTGTTGGATCACAGTGGAGCAGAGCAGCAATCATCGGATCAAAATGGAAGTGCACGAGCCTTATCACTTCGCGCACAGAGGAGAGAGAAGTTATCGGAGTCTGAAACTTGAGATTACCGGAGTCTGAAACCCCGGAATAGAATATCGACCATCCGATCAGTGGGTTATATATTAGCCGCCAGATCACTAGAAGAAAATATCAAGCGTCGAACCACTAGGATAAATCATAGTCATTGATTTATGTGAGCTTAAGAGGAGGAGCGGCTTGAAAATTGAGATTCCCAAAGTCCGGAGTTCTGGAACGCCGAAGTGGAATCTCGGTCATTTGATCATATGAACAAACCCGAGATGTCATATTTTCTGGAGTGAACCTCAGACATTGAATCTTAGTCATTAGATATCGCAAGCTCATAAGGAGTCAAGTTTGAGACTTGAAAATCCCGGAGCGCGGAGAGACGGAGAGCCGGAGCATATATGGACCGTTGAAGCCAGAAGGGTACCTGTTAGCAGGTCGAAAGATCTGGAGGAAGGCAGAAGTTGATACTTTAAACTCACGAAGCACGAACAGTCGAAGAGCCATGAGTCATTGATCTGAGAGGAGACACTTGTCAACAGATCTCGAACTCCCGGGAAAAACTAAAGTGGGTTTTCAGTTTGAGAATTGAGATCGTCGGAACATGTAGACCTGAAGTCCCAGAATAAGATCTGGACCATTGGATTTGAAGGAGAGGTGGATCAAATTTTTTAACTCTGGGTAAATCCCTAAATTAATCCATGATCGTTGGATCAGGAAGGACACGCGTTAGTGGATATTAGACTCTAGATAAAAGTCATTGGAAAAAAAAGATGTTTGAGATTTGAAATCTCAGATGTCCGGAGACCCGAAGGAAATCTCAACCAATGATCGAGAAGGGGTCATTGGACCGTTGATCTAGGTTGAAAGTTCAAACACCCAAGTGAAGGCAGGGTTGTTGATTTATGGGACAAGTGTCGGTAGATCGTCAATTCTAGAAGGTTAGAGTACGGAAGGAAGTTGGGATTGAGATTTCAAACTCTCGGAGTCCATAATCGTGAAGAGAAACTCTACCATTGATTCAGGGAGAGATGATCTAGTCCATAGATAAGAAGGACGCATATTTGAAGCATCAATTTGGATTTTATCGTCAAGATTGTGATATCGATGATCCCGTGTCATTGCAGGGATAGAAGTTGTGAGGAGTTTAAGGAATCGAGGGTGGGACACAATTTGAACCATGGTTTTGTTAGGAGGACATGTGGATGTTAGAGGAACATTACGGGACCAAAATCAGTTTGACTCTAAACTTCTTATGACCATTCCCGCAATCACGTGGTCATAGCCCCAGGTCACACCAAGAGAGGGCTTATCCAAAAAGGATTTAACGTCGGCACTCTGAGTTTCGCGACAGAGCGAAAGGGAAGGTAGTGGATTGTTGTTAAACCTTCACCAGGAAGCCAAGGGAGCCTGGGTTTAGATACAGAGGGGGGCCTTTAAGGTTCCAGAGAGTATTTTGACTTGAGAATAGGAGATCTAAGACCGGGAGATCGTGCATTCCTACGGGGGGAGTAGGGGGGTTGCATCACCTGTACACTCAGGGAAACTCATCAATAATACATGTCAATACATATATACATCTAGATTTTAATATATAATCACAATGACATCATAATATAACTCATAAGAAAAGAATAATCATAAGGTATCATAACTAGATCACTTGCTCGCAAGTGTCCTCAAAGAATAAGTCAGTATAAATGTGCTTAGTGGAACTTGATGTTACATACACCCCCTCTTGTTTTAAACCTTATTCTGAAGTTTGTAGAATATCGATAATGGTAGCAATAAATGCATATGACACATATCTACATATCTAATCTATCAAACAAATAGGGAAATTGTCGATGCATCTCATATGCGTCCTCCCAAGTAGTCGAGTGTGGAAATACAAAACAGATACATGAAATACATCGTGCATATGCCTCAAAGAATGAGGAAAGGTTAGTCGGTAAGCCATGGGTCCTTTCCTTTATACAACTTCGAAAGGTCCCAAAAACCTAGGAGATAGTTTAGCATCATTTCCAAACTTGATCGAACTCCTATGTGGTTTCACTCGTAGGAAAACCTTATTGCTAACCTCATAATTGCGGTCAATGTGATGCGCATCAGCATAACTCTTTTCCTGATCTTGTGCTTCTTTAATCCTCTGTCTTATCATTCGCATATGTTATTCCATTTATTGGATCACTTCCAGTCCCACCAGGACCATATCATCTAGTCAATCCCAACTCAAAGGTGTCTGACACGTTCGTCCATAAAGAAACTCAAACGGTGCCATCTTTACTGAACTTTGATAATTGTTGTTGTACGCGAATTCTACCAATGGTAAGAATTCTTCCCAATGTTTTTGTTGATCCATTACATACATACGCAACATATCCTCTAAAATTTGATTCGTCCTTTCAATTTGACCATTTGTCTTGGGGTGATATGTTGTGCTAAAATTCAATTGTGTTTCCAAAGCCTCTTGGAAACTAGTCCAAAATCATCCAGTAAACATCATGTTGATGCTTAAAATCGCAACGATGAATACTGCTTGCAAATTATTTCCAAACTCTATTATTTATTTATAATAATAATAATAATAACTAGTAGGTGGGACCCCCTTGTAGACTAGTGGCACTATGATGGATGTGTTGCACTTATATTTTGGTTTGATGTTATAATGATGTCAACATAGTCTTCTACAATTGATAATTCAAGTCATGGTTTTATTCGTCATGGCGATATAAGATGGTTGATTGATGTGTTATTGCTAGATGGTTTTGATGGTTCGTCGCAATTTATGGCAGTACTATGGATAAAAGGATCATTTGTTAAAGGTGTTGTGTTTATGCATTAAACATTGATTAATTATTTTATATATGATATTATGCAAAAGGATGATATGGGAGCTTGAACAAAAAGGAAAAAACTATGGACAAGCCTTAAGGTATATCTGATTGACACAAATGAAGGGTGATAAACCTAGTTTCTAGACTTATCTGTATCATGGAGGGATTGAGTTTGGCTTTAAAACGCAGCCAAGAGAATGGACTTTTGTCAGAGATAAAATTTTCTCATTTTATTAAAATTCTCCATCTCATGTTTGTAGATGATATACTCATCATGTCATGAGGCTCAATTGAAAAATTGGAGATCAATAGGATCTTAAATCTCTTTTGTAATGCTTCCGGTCTTCGGATTAACCCACAAAAAACAACTTTTATGCAGCCTGGTATTAACCATTCGATTCTGGATTCTCTGAAAGACGTCCTCCCTTTCAATATTAAAGATCTTTTTGAGGGGTTTTGATACCTCGGGTTCTTTTTAAAGATTGATAGGTACAAAGCGGATGACTGGATCTGGCTTGTAAAAAAATACGAAAGGAGGATCAGTCACTAGTGCTCAAGGTGGCTATCTTTAGGGGGGCATTGGTATTGATCAAAGTGGTGCTTGAGAGTCAACCAGTCTATTTGTTGACACTTGTAAGTCTTCCATCTTCGATCCAAACAAAAATTTGTCATATCATCTTTACCTTTCTTTGGTCGGGCTGCCGGAAAAAGAAGAGCTTTCACCTATGAAACTAGCAGATGATAGTGAGGCCAAAGTTGTTTGGGGGCTGGGGACTGCAAGATCTAAACGGTTTTAGAAGTGCTCTGGCAGCAAATAGTCTCTGTAGGGTTCTGATGAATGAAGTCCTTTGGCACCGAGTGATTAAGGCGAAATATCTTCCTTTTGTTTCAATACATCAATGGCTGTGTACCACGAAAATTTACAAAACACGAGGATCACAGATATGGATTAACCTTTGAAAATATTTACACCTTCTGTTGCATTGGATTGTGTGGAGCCCTGGAGACAAAAAATCCATTGTAATTGGAAAATATAAAATTTTGGGAATGGGGGACTCAGCTTTACTCTCGGACGAGTTGGTAAATGTTATCAACAGGAAAGGCTTGTTTTTTTATTTTTTTTATTTCAGGCTCAGATGGGATCTCAAGCAGGGAGGATCACCTGGAACTGGATTTCTAGTGCAGAGTTGGAGCTGACAAGGCATTTACAGGCTGAATTTTTTCATTACCAACGCGCGCTTATCAACAATGGCGTCTATATTCAAGAAAAATAGGACACCCTTAAATTGACAAGGGGAAACTTGACGGGTAAGATTTTTGTGAAGAACATCTATCTGGCATCCGAGAATATGAAAATAAATTACATTATAGATGGATGGAGAAAGGCAATGTGGGATTGGAACGTTCCATTGAATATTAAGTTGTTTACCTAGATATTAGTGGAGAACAAAATACTATCCTAGGAGAACCTTCAGCGAAGAGGTTTCAGTGGACCGAGTATTTTTCCTTTTTGAAAAATGAATGAGGAAACTACTCAGCACATGTTCTTGGACTGCGCCTTCATGGTGGAAGTGTGGAGGAAGCTAAAATCTACCTTAAATTATTCAAGCAGTTGGGTTGGAGCTAATCTAAATGAATGTCTCAAGCGATGGAAAAATCAAAATTTTGATGTGCATGCCTTACCATCCCTCATTTGTTGGAATATATGGAGGGAACGAAACCAGGCTCTCTTTGAAGGTAAGGATTCTTCAGTTTTTAAGTTGATCCATCTCTCTATTATGTTCCTTAGGGAACATGATCATGCGCTGAAAGTTCCTATCCAAAGAGAAGGAAACACTCAAATTGATAGGGGTGGTGTTTATGGATGGTTCGATGGAGCAGTTGTTTCCATAGGTCCAAACAATAGAGCGGGAGGGGTAATCAAAATAAGTGAGCATTGAAAATTTAAATGGATTCTAAATTGTTGCCCGGGCACCAACACTAGAGCTGAATTTCTTGGTGTTTGGGCGTTTCTTACTCTGGCTACTCCGTTGTCCATACAGATGATTCATATCATGGGTGATTCCAAGATCATTATAGATTGGTTTAGTGGAAAAGGCAGCCTTTAGGTTATCTCTCTTGATTGTTGGAAGGACAAAATCATAGATATATTCACTTCATTCCAAAATATTTCATTTAATCATGTTTATAGAGAGGAAAATAAAGAGGCGGACAATCTTTCAAAACAGGTGCTTACCAGAGATCCTGGGAAACTCATCTACTTTCAATGCAATGAAGAAAATGAAGGGCCCCATTGTTTCCTTGAAATCTGCTTGTTAATTTATTTTGTTTTTTGATGGACGTATGGCTTTTTAGATATTGTTGGGTGCGGTGATGGAGTTTTTTTATAATTCCTTATGGTGGGGAGAGCCCACTTAGTTGAGTCTTGGCTGGAAGAGGTTAGTGATGTTTTTTTCTTCATTGGCGATGAGTTCTAGTATGTGGGAGATGAGGTCTCTGTGTATCTTCTTTGGAAAGAGATCTTGGCCACTTCCAACATTATATGGACTATTTGTATTGAACAGTTTTATATTCTCCTTTTAATATAAAGTGAATTTTTTTGAAGAAAAAAAAAGACTTATGCACTTGATTAAAGGATTGTTGTGAGGCATATATGGTAATGTTATAGCATATGGTTGTTGTTAAATGTTTTGACACGACTTAGGGTAGCACACTATGCAATGGATATAGCAATGGATATTTGTTTGAATTAATGATTGATGTTATGGTGTTTGGGTTGGCTTGTACGTTGAATTGAATAGGGTTGGGTAAGGAAGCAACGTGCATTTACTGCACGTCACTCAACCAACCCTTGAGCCCGTCACCCTAACAACACTTGCATTTTGTTTTTCGGCTCTTCCGCAATTTCTGGTTGTGAAAGGAAAATACAGTCCAACTCTTCCTTCAAGCAAGCTTTCCAGGTATGGTTCCTTTATTTTCCATCCATGATGGTCCCTATGTGTTATGAATCGAATTTTTGGCTAAAAATTGCATGAGGTCTGTGTTTTTATTAATTTTTTTATTGTGTATCAGTGTTGTGTGGTTTCTTTTGTGGATACTCTGGACTGTTGGCGTTTTAAAGAAAAGGAATGAATTTTATTGTTGTGTGTAGCCTGTGCATGGGTTATTGGTTTAAAACACCTCGGTCAGCTTGGGGTTTTACTCTAGTTCTCTGTGGAAAACTATGATAATGATGTAACACCCTCTGAGTTTTGGTGCGTGGGTTTTACAACCAGTATTGGTGTTAAATGTTTGTCACTCATTTTCCTCTTGGTCATGGTTATGTCTCATTCCTCCTGGTTGCAATGCAGACTGTTAAGAGTTTCATTGTTCGTGCTTTTTTTTTTACCGAGCCTAAGATTTCTTTTGTCATGGCATTTCCTTCACTATCATTGTGTTGGAAGCATTGCATAGTCGAGTTTGTATCGCCCATAAATTTAAATGGAAGCATGTATATGTGTTGGGTTGGCCACAAGTTGTGCTCATGCATTCTCTACACAGTATTTTAAGCGCCCGCTCCTCTCGTCTCTGTTGTAGTGGCTGACTATTATGTTGGTAACCTTAATGTTGGACAAATGAGAGGGGGGGTGAATCAGTTGTTATCGTGCTTAAACAATTATGCTTCTTTTAAAATCTTTACAAGGCACTCAGTGATGATCACAATAATGCAGGGAAATAAACAAAGGCACATTCAGCATCAGTCACATATATGAGAAACACAAAGACAGATATTTCCCGAGGAAACCCATATAGGGTAAAAACCTATTTTTCTTTATATGATAAGTATTATCTACCTTCTTTACATTATCATACATATGAGCACCAACTCATTGTGAGACTACAACCTCTATTTTTTCAAGCTGCAACTTGCTGAGAGCACCAACTCTCTATTTTCTCTAGCACCCACTAGAAGGAAGCACCAACTCCCTGGTTTCTCTAGAACCAACTAGAAGGAAGCTACAACTCCCTGGTTTCTCTAGTACCAACTAGAAGGAAGCACCAACTCCCTGGTTTCTCTAGCACCAACTAGAAGGAAGTTACAACTCCATGTGTTCAAGCACCCACTTGAACCTCTAAGGACAACAGTCCTCCCTAGCACCTCCCTACCACCCTGTTTTATAAATCTTTGCTACTGAAACTCATTACAGTGATATAATGTTCAAGAATGGCTTACCAGACTCATCACTATTCCGCTGCATTTCATTGCTCTATCTGCCTCACTGCCTTCCTGTACACATGACTTGCACTATCTGTTCTTCTGCCTTTTATGCTCTGTGCGCCATGTTCCTTCACTGCACAGTTCCTCTTCTGTTTAATTCAGCGGCTGCATTCCCCTCCTTCTTCACGCGTGAATCACCTTCAACAACGACAATCATAGCTACACCAACAGCAACTCCAAATATTCTTTGTATCATGTACTTATAGCTTCTGTGCTACTTGTGCATGCAATGCGAACAATCCCTCTGCCTGCTCACACCATGTTCATCTCCTCCACATGTCGAGTGATTTATCTGATCATCATGGTAACCCTTCATCTTCTCTGGCCATTTGCCCACGCGATCAGCATCACTAGACGTCATGCTAAGATTCCTCAGCCTCTCTGGCAGTCGAGACTCTTCGTCTTCTCTATCTTAGACGAGCTTATCCTTTATGTTTTCAGCTACAGACTTCAATCCCCTTCCATCTGTCAATCGCCTGTATAAATAATCCTCAATCCACTGGAATATGCCTTGAGACTCTTCATCTTCTTTGGCAATCACACTTAGTCCTCTTTGAGTCCTCTAGCAGAGATCATCATTTGTTTTAGTTGTTACACTGAGAAGCGCAAAAGTAGCCCTTCGATCTTGTTCAACTTCACCTGAACCATTGGATTAAGAATAAAGAATCTTGTGCATGTTTCGCCATTTCGTAATTCGGCATTTCGGGATCCCTATGGTGAAGCTTAGCACCTCTATCTTCTTCCTCCATCTTCCATCGATGTGCCCAATGGATGTGACCATGCGCTTATGCATAAATTTCTTTCACAATTTCGCATTTCGTGAATCTGGAGATGAGGCATCTCTACTCTCCAAGTCGCAATCCCCGAAACCCCAAAATGGAGCTTATATAAATTAACTCCTTCCCTTCTCGTGACCACCGGTGGTGACCATAGGCTGTGCCAAAAGGCGCTTCATATTTCATGAGTTTCCACACCACGCTCCATTGACTCCAAGTCAGTGAAATTCCAATCGCTTGCCACTTGTCCTATGATTCGATGGTTCAAATCTGATCTTGATTCAAAAGCTCATATCATATCGTGATTTCGACATTCTTGTGGTTATGTTTCTTGCCTCTCCAAGTCGCGATTCACGAAACTCTGAAATGGAGTCGGATCAACGGTCCAGATCACACCTTGATCTGACGGTTGCGATTAAATCGCGATTTCGCATATCATTGTTCCTAAGATGGAGGTTCTCATCACTCCAAGTCGCGATAGGAGAAGCTCCTAGATGGAGCTCAGATCAATGGTTCACGTTCTTGGTGATCCGACGGTCCTGATATTTTCGTGATCTCGCATCTCGTTGTTCCTTAGATGGAGATTCTCGTCACTCCAAGTCACGATAGACGATATTCAGAGATGGAGCTCAGATCAACGGTCCTCGTTCTTGGTGATCTGATGGTCCTGATCTTTTCATGATCTCGCATCTCGTTGATCCTTAGATGGAGATTCTCATCACTCCAAGTCACGATAGGCGAGACTCCGAGATGGAGCTCAGATCAACGGTCCTCGTTCTTGGTGATTTGACAGTCCTGATCTTTTCGTGATCTCGCATCTCGTTGATCCTTATATGGATATTCTCGTCACTCTAAGTCATGATTCGCGAAACTCTGAAATGGAGTCTTTGATTAGCTCTGATCTTTCGCCACGCGTCCTCTTGATCCAACGGTCCACTACTGTTCTTTCTGACGTGGTCTTCCATATTCACCTCCTGGATCTGACGGCCTAGATCACACCTTGATCCAACGGCTAGGATCATTTTTCCATTTCTCATTTCGCCACTTCTGTGGTGAAGTGTTTCGACGCTTCAACTCCACTTCACGAATTCCCCACTTCGTGATTTCGCCACTTCAGTGGTGAAGTGTTTCGACACTTCAACTCCTAGTATCCGAAATTCTAAAATGGAGTTTACTCTTCCATTATCACTGTGCTACTAATCATGCTGATCTTTTCCATCGTTGTTCTTGCCATCAATGACAAGCTTACTCCCAACTATAAACCTTCCAACACTTAATTGTCAAGAGTTTTAAAGGTTATAAACGTCTGTGGTGAATTTGGAAAGGGAATAAGCTCTATGTTTCTTCAAAGATTATTCCTTGATTATTTGTTGTTACTTCTCTGTGACAACTTGTTTTAAAAAAAAGGCACGGGATCTCTATGTTTTCAAAGACTCTTCCTTGATTGAGCCATCTCTTCTACCTCTCTGCAATAAATTTTTTAAAAGAGCACGAAATGTATGTGTCTTAGAGACTATCTCCTGTGGTCAAGCTATTTGCTCTTACCTCCATTGTTGTGTTAAACCCTAACACAATCTTGGTCTCATCAAGGATTAAAAACACATGTGTGTGATTGGTCCATTGAGCATGTCTTGGTTATGTTTTTTCGGGCACATCTTGGTTTTGTTTCTCCTCGGGAATTATTTGGCTTTGTCTTTTGTTGGGAATTTCTTCTAAAGGAAGTATGTACATGTTCAATTTTCAAGAATCTCATGCTCAGAGTTACATGTTATTGATTAAATGCTATTTTCGAATCAAGATTTATGTTGATTATATTGATAAACGTCTGTGTACGATTGAATCGAGGCCCGATTAAGAGTTTTAATGCAAATAAATTATGTTAATAGTGTTGAAAAGTCGATAGTTGGAGGTTAACAATGGGCCTATTCTTATTTAAAGTTTAAGAAATAAATAATTGGATGTGAATGGTTGGAATCATAGTGTATATTTCTATTTTGTTTTAAAAGGAAAAGGGGTTAGCGTTGGAATATAGCAGACTATGGCTCGAAGGATTATCATTATGGAAATAACAATGTTGTTATCGTGACTGTTATTATGGATGTTGTATATATGCAAGGGCTTCTATAATTGAAGTATTATGGCCATGTGAATTGTCTTTTATTTGAAGTCAGCAAACATTATGTCTATAAATAGGGGACAATTAAATGATTTTGGTTTTAAAGTGGATGTTTATTGGATTGTGGGTCTGAACATAGTTATGGTTGTTTTTTTATTTAATTTATTTTTTATGAACAGTATATGTATTATTCCCTCTCATATTATCACTTTTTCTCTCATTATATCCCCCTCACAATCCCAATTTCATTTTTACATGCCCTGTTCTATAAAATAAATTTAAAACTTTGTATGGAAGTGGAAAAAGATATGACACGGAAATAGGTGGCAGATGATATATTTTTCTATTGATTGCACAGTTAGTTATTTAATGAATTTTTGAGAAGTATATGTATTATTCCTTTCCATGTTACCACTTTTTCGCTCATTACAAACTCTCCAAATATCCCATGAACCCTATTTCACCCTGTTCTCACTATACAATTATTAAATAATTTGTTATGGATTGAATTGCATGGGTCTTGTGTCAATTTCTGATCCAAAGTTTGTTTCATATAAACAGAATGTCATGTATGGTATGTTAAGGGCTAGTTGCTAATGAATTGTTGCATACAAGATGAGTTTCTTCAGCAGGAGCAGTCATGGAAGAAACAATAGAGGAAGAGGCAACTGGAACAGAGGGCCTAGAAGGGCTAGATTCTCAATTCATTTTGATGTTGATCCCTAGGATTTGAACGAGTTGTTTCAAACTGGGTTCTTCAATTGGATTGCGAAAGAGATAGTTCAACCCTCACTAGATAGGCCTCCCTTCCAGCCTCAAAATTTCCCTGGTATTCCTATGCCTCCTCATGTATCCATGCAA
This sequence comes from Picea engelmannii, assembly GCA_009831015.1. NCBI lineage: Eukaryota > Viridiplantae > Streptophyta > Pinopsida > Pinales > Pinaceae > Picea > Picea engelmannii. The sequence continues at coordinate 241,381 of ML782871.1, read as the reverse complement.
CCAGAAGTTCCTAAAAATGATGGATGGTAGGAGATTGTCAATCCGACAGTATCTCACCATCATGGTTGGCCCAACTTTTCATTGCCTCCTCCTCCTCCACCTGTAAATCCTAATGTTCAAATTCCCCTTGTACATTCACCTATTCAGTACTCTCATGCTAGAAAACGGCTTAAAACTGATGTTCCCCATGTATAAGACAAAGGTAAAGTTGTTGCCTCCCCTTCATCTCCTTCAAATGACTCATCAAAATCAATGTCCTCCCGTATGCATCTAAAGGACGATTGCTCCCATGTTATTATTGAGATTAAGCCTCATGGTTTGAATCAACCTAAGGTTGATTCTGGGAAGTCCAAAGGGGACAACAGTGACAGAAGAAGGATTTCCTCTCAAAGTGGAAAATATGGATTTTAATTTATTGTTATGATTGAGTTGTTGGAAACAATGGTCTACAGAAGGTTTTGGACAGCAAGCTATTTTTTTGGGATAATGTGGTTATTTACATGTTTTGGATATGATTTGAATTATTTCTTATATTTAATATTCAAATTTTGGAAATATTTATAGGAGCTACAAGGAGACATGTGTTAAAATGGTTATCTAATTGTGCTTACTTTTTGTAAAGAATAAAAAAAGGGAGTCACAAGGGGTCCCACATGTTGAGGAAAATATATGAATTGATCTTACTCAATCATTTTCAGACTTTACTTGGCTAAAGTAAAGTAGATGGTAATATCACCCTATGTTTATAGCCAACAAAAATATATATCCTAACTCACAAGTATTAATTACAAGTTCTTAGGCTAGTCTTATATCAACAAAAAGCTTGTTGGAAATTCACTTTTTATGTATTTGTTTGAACATATCAGTTTTTGAAATAAATGTAAGAATAGAATTAAAGACACCAATATGATAATCAAAACAGTTGAGACATAAAGAAATCCTTTATTTCATTCCAATTCACCAAAGAGTCATTTTCTTTACAAAATCTCATACAAAAATCTTGGACCAAAGTCAAACTTAGACATCCCCGATGGAACATACAAAAGGACCTCTGACAGAAAACCAAAACTGAACTCTAAAAGTTGGATCAGCTTGCCACAGATTGTTTCCCACTCGACTCTACACAATAGCCTTTTTCAGTCATGAAAACTACTTCACAAACAGAAAAGTCTACACAGACTATCAAAGATAGATCAACACCTCTGAAGAACAAGTGTCTGAATGATTTGATTTAGCCCTGAATATTGTTGTCTACAATAAGACCCTGCTATCATAAAAGAGAATTAGGCTATGATGAATATATGAATGAATGAAAATGGAATTATCTCAACACAAACTCATAGAGAAAACCTTAGCATGTTTCTGCTTCTATCCTCCTCGTGTTCCTCCCCTTACTTCTTCTTTTAACAAATTAGAATTGGTTGAAGTAGTTGAACCAACTTATTATCTAAGCTAACTAAAGACTCAACTA
>ML782871.1:172663-201896 GCA_009831015.1 Picea engelmannii | reverse complement strand
ATGAACATGTAGTTAGACACAAGTTCATTTTTAAAGTGATTTTCCATGCACAAATTTTGCATACCTCATATTTTAGGTCTTCATGCTTGTGGAGATGATACCAAGAGTAATCTCATTAGGATAGAAGCTGTGAAAACATGTTTTGTTGGGTAAAAGTTTGAAGGATATGTTAGACGTGTATGAACTTAATGTTAGTTCATTCACCATATTGGGTCTTTTTATCTCTTAGACACTCTCGAAAGAAAAAACCCAACTTTTAGTGCGAGGGAAAGCCTAAGGAAACTATTAAGTGGGTCACTAGCTGACACCTATATGACTTACTCCTCCTTTGGGCTTGGAATGACTATTAGGTCTTGATATTCATATTGTATTTTTTTTTAAAATACCTACACAAAGGTGGCAATTGTGACATCTTTCACTCTCTTCCCGTCGCTATTGCCACTTCCAAGACGTCTCTCTTTCCACCTCCAAGATTGTCGCTCCCATAGCAACCATGTCGGAGGTAATACCTCGTCTCGTCGGTCTTGCCACCTTCAGAACGTCTCTCTTGCCACCTCTAAAACGTCTCTCTTGCCACGTCTGAAACGTCTCTCTTGCCACCTTTGAAATGTCTCTCTTGCCACGTTTGCAACGTCGGTCTTGCCACGTTTGAAACGTCGGTCTTGCCACGTTTGAAACGTCTCACTTGCCACGTTTGCAATGTCGGTCTTGCCACGTTTTAAACGTCGGTCTTCCCACGTTTGAAACGTCTCACTTGCCACGTTTGAAACGTCGGTCTTGCCACGTTTGAAACGTCTCACTTGCCACGTTTGAAATGTCGGTCTTGCCATGTTTGACACGTCGGTATTGCCACGTTTGAAACGTCGTCGGAAAAATGACGTCATGTGAAACGACGTTTGAGGGGGTCTGAGGTTTGTCAGTCTTTCAACAATAGAAAGTGGCAATTGCGTCGAACGCACCGTCGGAATTTGACCCAAATGCAATAGTGCCATTTTCCTCTCCCTAATATGGAAATGAGTTTGCAGCAAGTTGTGGGGTCACAGATGATGTCCTTACTTGACAGTTTATCTTGTTACAATCAGATCAAGGTAAAAAGGGCAGATAAGTATAAAACCACTTTTATTACACGTTGGGGCACATTTGCTTATGAACGTATTACTTTTGTCTTATCTAACATAGGTTCCACTTTCCAAAGAGCTATGCAAATAGACTTTGACAATCTGATTGGAAAAATTATTCAGATTTATCTTGATGACTTAACTATGTATTCAAAAAACTAATCAGATCATTTTGGTCATCTTAGAAAGGTTCTCATGCGATGCAGGAAATTTGACATTTCTTTAAATCCTTCTAAGTCTATTTTCAGAGTTACCAAGGGAAATCTCCTTGGGCACATTGTCTCTGATTTAGGAATAAGCATAGATCCTGAAAGGATTGTTGCTACCCTAAATATTCTTGCTCTTACTTCCAAAAAGGAGGTTCAAGCCTTTATGGGTATTATCAACTTTGTCCGTGGGTTTGTTCCTGATTTTGTTGTAATGGTCAAACCAATTCAAAATATTCTTAAGAAAGATCGCTCCTTTTCTTGGACTGATGACGTCGAAAATGCTTTTGTAAGGATCAATAAGGCAATCAGTTCCACACCAGTTTTGGCGAAGCCATATTTTGAGAAAGAATTTATTATATATATTAATGCCACAGAGGAAGCAGTTTATGATATCCTCGTGCAATGTGATGACCAAGTTAACGAGAAACAAGTAGCTTACCTAATTCAAAGCTTGTCAGATGATGAATTTAAATATTCTTATGATGAAAAAATGCTTTCGATCTTGTTAAAGATGTTGAAAAATTTCGCTACTTTATCTTAGGTAAGCACACGCTGGTAAAAGTCCCTTTACCTGCTATCAAGTTTTTTCTCTCATAGAATTATCTTTCAGGGCAGCTTGCACATTGGGTTGCCAAGATCCAGGAGAATGATTTAACTATCATGACTTCTAAAACCATTAAGGGACGTGACTTATCTATTCACTTAGCTCAGCGTGCAGAAGCAAGTGAAGAAATTGATGAACAAGATAGCTCTTTGTCAGCACTACTTTATATTGACAATTAAACCCTTCCTGTAGCTAAACATCCCCGGTATAAAGATCTAGTGTATTACTTGCAAAATAAAAGATGTCCAGATAACTTAGATACTCATCAAAGGAGAAGGCTTTGTCTTGAATCTTCCAGATACGTCATTTTAGGACACTTCTTGTTTAGGAGATTTGTCGATGGTATGTTACTTTGTTGTGTGAATAATGAGGAAGAACAGAAAATGTTACAAGAGACTCATGGATCTTCAGATGTTGTTATTCATGTAGGAGGCCACTTTTGTGCTAAAACTATTGCTTTTAAAATTATCAGGAAAGGGTACTATTGGCCTTCAATTTTTAATCATTCTTATAATTTTTCGAGATCTTGTGACAAGTGCAAGAAGTTCACTGGGAAAGAGAGTCATTATGCCATGCCTTTACAACATGTCCTCCCTGACTTTCCTTTTTTAAAATGGGGTCTAGAATTTATTGGTCCTATTAATCCTCCATCTTCAACGAGGCAAGTTTTTATCTTGACAACCACAGACTATTTTACGAAATGGACTGAAGTTGTCCCACTTAAGAAATCGCAGGATGAGCAAGTGATTTCTTTCCTTGAGACTAATATTTTTTCCAGATTTGGTCTTCCTTTGGAAATTATTACAGACAATGGTCTCACTTTTATTTCTGCTAAGATGACTCAGTTTCTAGCTAAACTAGGGGTTAAACATTTTACCTCATCGTCTTATTATCCCCAAGGAAATGGGAAAGCCAAGTCTACTAACAAAAATATGGTTAGAATTATCAAGAAGATCATTGAAGATAAGCCTCGTCAATGGAACACTCTCCTCACTTACACCCTTTGCGAAGATCGCACTACCACCAAGGTGAGCACTGGTTGCACTCCTTTCCAGCTTCTTTATGGTCAAGAAGCCATTCTGCCTACCGAGCTGGAAGTTTCTTCTCTAAGGTTGATGCTACAGGTTGAATAATTAAATTTTTCCAATATCTATCAAAGGATGAATGCACTCTTGGCTTTAGAGGAATAAAGGATGTTTTCCTTAGATAATATTAAGAGAAGACAGCAAACTGTTAAATGATGTTTCAATAAAAGTGCAAAAGTTGCCAAATTTAAGGTTAATGAGAAGGTCTTGTTGTGGGATTCAACTCATGATGATAGAGGAAGGCATTCAAAGTTCCAAAAGTTATGGTTGGGTCCTTTTAAGATCGTTTTTGTCCTGAGCACAAACTCTTATATCCTAAAGGACTTGGAAGAGTTATTGTGTTCCTATAGCACCAACAGTTCCCACTTAAAACACTATGTGGAACCAACTTGAAACTCTAAATGTTATATGGAATTATTCTGTATTATAGTTTGTTTTATTGATTTGATTTTACTTTGATGTTATTTCCTTTTGTTGTTCATTTCTATTGTTTATTTATTTTATTGACTTTTTTTCTTGTCAGAAATAAAATTGTTGGATCAGTTTTGCCACAACGACGCTATTCTGCAAGTATTATTAATCAATAACAATCAGGTTACACAGTTGTCATGATGATCCCCCTTGAAGACATCATTGAAATTGTTATCTACTTCGGTACTACTGTTAGATAAGATAGTTGGTTTTATTCCCTATTTCTATTTTCCTTTTCTTCCCTATGCTCCAATATTCAAAAGAGTGTTGAAAAGTCAACAAGAAACACGTGTCTAATTTACTTTTATCTTAAATAAATTGGACAATAAATATTAATCTATTATCTCATTCCTAACTGAGTGATTTGACGTTGTAACAGAATTATAAGTGTAGTTAAGTGAGTTAAGCTCAGTTGTACTAGTTGTAACTAAACTTGCACTAGTGAGGGTTAAGTGAATTAATTATTAATTAATTCAAATCGGTGAACTCACATGCAACTGAAGATTCACCACAGTTAACTACATGCATGTCAGATCCAGTGGAGACCCAGTTGAGATAATAGGTGAAAGGGACAGTTTGGCTATCAGTTGTGATTTGAGTGAAGTGCACTCATGCAATCACACATGCAGTGGATATGCTCATGAGCATGTGAAAAACTAGGCAATTCGAATTCATTGTGAGAATTCAAATTGCAGGGATTGTGCAGAGGAGGCAGGTTGTTTGGAGACAGAATATTGGCACATGTATTTGTTGAGTTTTGTATGACAGTGTGAGACGATTGTATTGTACTGAGAGCTCTTGGATTAGAGTTTTGTATGATATTGTTTCATGATCCATCATATACATAATATATGATAGTGGGGTTTTTAGTTTTACGCTTTCCCGGTAAAAATTATGTGTTATGTGTTCTTGATATTTCACTTTGTGATCGTGGTTTAATTTTCCACAAGAATATTAGTAGAAGTGATTATGTATTTAACAGTGGCATATAATTGTTAGATCAGGAGAATCGCAGGAAATACTTAATTTGTATTGAAATTTCTACATGGTATCAAACCCACAAAGCCACGGAAGTGAGGCACGAAAATAATAGTATTTTTGCAGGTCCCGTCTCTAGCAGGGTGCAAACCTTAGTACTGAAAACTACACACATTTCTCGGAGAATAAATTCTCACACCCTACTCAAAGGAGAGGTGCGAACTTCATCAATATTCTCGCAGGATGCTCAAAGGAGAGGTGTGAACCTCTCTCACCCCACTGTGCATTACAGTGCAAACTTCCTTGTGATTTTCGCAGGCTAGACATTGGTAGGGTGAGAACTTCCTCCAAGAGTTCGCAGGCTAGACACTGGTAGGGTGCGAACTTCCTCCAAGAGTTCGCAGGCTAGACACTGGTAGGGTGTGAACTTCCCTCGGGCTGCTCTCAGGTGGGGTGCGAACCTCCCAGGGCAATAGAAATTGCAGCAGTTGAGTTTTGTGGTTGGATAACATTCGAATTTGTAGGACTTTCTTAGTATGACAGTTGATTCAAGATCAAAATGTCTTTCAATGGCTTGAGGTTGGAGTATGCACTCGAGGGAAGCTCGAACTACATTGCTTGGAAGGACAGGATGGAAGCATTACTCGAAGACAATGGCTTGAAGGAATACATTGACAAATATGTTCCTAAGAAGGATGCGACAAACACTGCAAATCTTGATGCATGGAAAAAGAAAGTGGCAAAGGCGAGGAGGATTATGTTGGAAGGAGTACGAGACCACATTGTCTCAAGTCTCCATGGAAAAGCCACACCACATGCAATGTGGAAGGTTTTGACATATTTGTTCCATAACAGTAGCGACCATAGGAAATTGGTTCTCAAAGATAAACTCAGGAAGATCAAGATGGAGAAGGGCGACTCCATTCCAAAATATATCACGAAGTTTGTCCAATGTCGGGATGAGCTTGGAAGTGTGGGAATAACAGTCGTTGTTGATGATTTGGTATGCTTGGCTCTCCTAGGACTTCCCAAGAGTTGGCACAGTTATCAAGACTCTGTCAATGGAAGGGAAAAATTGTCAGATTGGGAACGACTATAGTCGGATCTAGTGCAAGAGGAGTTCAGGCGGAACACCAGAGATGGATCTTCATCAAAGCACGATGATGAAGAGGATTGTGCTTTGACTACCAAGGCAAGGAAATAGAAAGGGAAGAAATTCCATTCAAAATCCGAGTCTAAAGTCAAGAAGTTGGATTTGTCCAAAGTGAAGTGTTTTCATTGTCACGAACATGGGCATCTTGCTACTAACTATCCACAGAAGAGGAAGAACAAGATGGTTTTTGGAGCTGCAACTGGTGAGGCTCCTGTCTCACAATTTGAACTTGACTTCTCTTTGATCGCATGCATTGCTTCAAGTGCATCGGGATCGGTGTGGTATTTGGATAGTGGCGCTTTCTACCACATGACGGGAGATAAAGAGTATTTCAGTGACTTGGAGGAGAAAGATCTCAGAATGCATATAGAGATGGGCGACGATGGATGATATAGTGCGACTAGTATTGGTACCATTACCTTTCAGAGGGAGTCAGGTAAACCATTTCAATTGAAAAATGTTATGCATGTTCCAGGTCTGAAGAAAAACTTGGTCTCAGTCGCAATGTTGGAGGACAAAGGCTATGACGTTGTTTTCAGTGATGGAAAATCCTACCTGCAACTTAAAGCAACGATTGAAGTCAAAAAGATAGGGATTCGAGTTAAGAATCTCTACATGCTGGAGGTATATGGTTGCGGTGCCATGATGGGCAAGGCAAAAAAAGTGGTGAGTCAGGATGAGGGAAAATTATGGCACAGGAAATTGGGCCATCTTCATCATGGAGCCTTGAATATCATGCAGCAAATATCTACTGGACTTCCAATGGGAACACTTGCTCAGTTAGATCAGTGCAAGGGGTGCACCCTGGGGAAGTATGTAAATTTCACCTTTCATGAAAAGGAGAACCATGCTTCGGTGATCCTGGAGAGAATTCACACAGACGTGTGTGGACCATTCTCGGTTGCTTCAACAACAAAACATAGGTATTATGTTATTTTGTTTGATGACTTTTCTCATAAATGTTGGATATTCTTCATGCAGAAAAAGGATCAAACATTCTCAAAGTTTTGTGAGTTTAAAGCATTGGTGGAGAAAGAGTCGGGGAAGCAAGTGAAGGCTCTAAGGAGAGGTAATGGTGGAGAATACATCTCTAATGAATTCAAAGACTTCTGCAATAGAGAAGGAATTCGAAGAGAACTCATAGCACCTCATAACCCACAGCAAAATGGGATTGCAGAGAGAAAGAACAAAACGATCGTGGGTGCAACACGATCGATGTTGCATGATCAGGGCCTACTAATGCATTTGTGGGCAGAAGCATGAAATACTGCAGTTTATGTGCAAAATTGTTGTCCTCATAGAATACTTGGCATGAGTACACCTAAAGAAGCTTTCACTGGTAAGAAACCTGATGTTTCTCATTTTAAGATTTTTGGCTCATCTATTTATGTGCATGTGACCAAGGATTCCAGGAAGAAGCTGGAACCGACTGCTAAAGTTGGGATATTTTTGGGGTACACAAAAACACCCCATAATTATCATGTGTATTTTATGAACAGTAAGATGATTGTTATGCGACGGGATATAAAATTCGACAAGGGGAAAGCCATGCGGTTGTTGCTTGAGAGGGAGCTAGACTTGCATGCAGAAGAGGAATTGTTGGTTCCCAAAGATGAGTCTCAATATGTGGATCAGCCATATGAGGAGGTTCATGGAGTAGAGGAAACCACTCAAGCAGAGCCATCCATCAGAAATGGCAGAAAGCGCACCATGGAAGATGACAAATTGAGACTAGATGTTGCACAGAATGTAGGAGCCCCTACTTCACAGCGCAGACAGAGACAGTCTCCTGGTCGATTTACTAGATACATGGCTCTCATGAGAAAATGTATTGTGACTGAACCATCTTCCTTTCAGGAAGAAGTGTAGGATCCCACTTGGGTTGATGCTATGGTAGAGGAGTATGACTCCATTGTCAAAAACAGTGCATGGGAAATTGTCCCAAGACCGGTCAACAAATCAGTGGTAGGTTCGAGATGGATCTACAAGGTAAAGAAAGTTGTTGATGGGAGTGTGGAGAAATACAAGGCCAAGTTTGTGGCCCAAGGATTCTCACAGATAGAGGAGATAGATTATGATGAGACCTTTGCACCTATCGCAAGGTACTCTTCCATAAGATCCATCCTTGCACTCTCAGCGTAGATGGGTTGGCGCATTCATCAGATGGATGTAAAAACTGCGTTACTCAACGAGATCATTGAGGAAGAAGTGTACATTGAACAGCCAGAAGGTTTTGAGACCTTTGACAAGGAGTCGCATGTGTGCAAACTCAAGAGAGCACTGTATGGGCTGAAGCAAGCACCATGTGCTTGGTACACTCGGATAGATAGTTATTTCACCGGATTGGGCTTCACCAAAAGTGAAGCGGATGCAAACCTATACCAAATTTTGGTGGAGCGTAAGCTCTTAATCATTGTACTTTATGTTGATGATTTAATACTGACTGGTGATGAGCAGTTGATACACTCATGCAAGGAGGACCTTGCAAAGGAGTTTGGGATGAAGGATTTGGGCCTTCTTCATTATTTCCTTGGATTGGAAATATGGCAACGAGATGGTGAAATTTTTGTGTCTCAAGGCAAGTATGCAAGGGAGATACTGGGTAAGTTTCACATGGAGGGTTGCAAACCCATGGATACTCCTCTTCTGGGAAACTGGAGGAAAGAGGATGCTACTTCTAGAGAGGTAGTGGATGCTACTATCTATCGACAGTTAGTAGGTTCGCTAATGTATTTAGTGAATACGAGACCGAACATTTGCTATGTGGTTAACCAGCTAAGTCAAGCGATGGTTAAGCCTACCAAACTCTTTTGGAAGGCGGGTAAGCATGTCCTGAGATATCTGAAGGGAACATCTGAGTATGGATTGTGGTACAGACAGATGGATGAGGTGAAGTTGCATGGCTTGAAGGATGCAGATTGGGCGGGTAGCCCAATGGACAGAAAGAGCACATCAGGGGGGATCTTTAGTATCGAATCTATAGTTGTTTCTTAGTACAGTAGGAAACAGAGATCCGTGGCACTTAGTTCATCGGAAGTGGAATACATGGCAGTGAGTCAAGCTGCATGTGAGGCTATCTAGATGAGAAAGATCTTGGTTGGTTTGTTTGGTTCTCATTTAGATCCGACAGTGATTTATTGTGATAATCAGAGTTGCATTAAACTCTCGATTAATCATGTGTTTCATGATAGATCTAAGCATATAGATATCTGGTATCATCATCTCAGAGATTGTGTGAAACGGAATATCACGTTGCTTCAATACATTCCTACAGAAGATCAGGATGCAGACATTCTGACGAAGGCACTCACCAGGAGAAAATTCGAATAGAGACAAGATAGGGGTGAAGGATAATCCCTTTCTTGTTGAGAGGGAGTGTTGAAAAGTCAACAAGAAACACGTGTCTAACTTAATTTTCCTTTAAATAAATTGGACAATAAATATTAATCTATTATCTCATTCCTAACTGAGTGATTTGACGTTGTAACATAATTATAATTGTAGTTAAGTGAGTTAAGCTCAGTTGTACTAGTTGTAACTAAACTTGCACTAGTGAGAGTTCAGTGAATTAATTATTAATTAATTCAAATCAGTGAACTCACATGCAACTAAAGATTCACCACAATTAACTACAAGCATGTCAGATCCAATGGAGACTCGGTTGGATAACAGGTGAAAGGGACAGTTTGGCTATCAGTTGTGATTTGAGTGAAGTGCACTCATGCAATCACACATGCCGCGGATATGCTCATGAGCATGTGAAAAACTAGGCAATTCAAATTCATTGTGAGAATTCAAATTGCAGGGATTGTGCAGAGGAGACAGGCTATCTGGAGACAGAATATTGGCACATGTATTTGTTGATTTTTGTATGACAGTGTGAGAGGATTGTATGGTACTGAGATCTCTTGGATCAGAGTTTTGTATGAGATTGTTTCAAGATCCATGATATACATAATATATGACAGTGGGGTTTTTATCTTTACGCTTTCCTGGTAAAAATTATGTGTTATGTGTTCTTGATATTTCACTTTGTGATCATGGTTTAATTTTCCGCAAGAATATTAGTAAAATCGATTTTGTATTTAACAATGGCATATAATTGTTAGATCAAGAGAATCGCAGGAAATACTTAATTTGTATTGAAATTTCTACAAACAGCACACCAGAAAATTTTTCTCCTTGAAGTCAAGAATGCTTTCACTATGATTAATCGAATGATTATGCATACAAGAATAAGCCCCCTCATACTTAACACTTTCCATGAGTTATTCCCAAAATCCCCTCATACCTATCGATATGTTATTAAAATCGAGCAAAAATTTAGGCACCAGAACAAACGGGAGTTCGGGTCTGAAAATCCGCAACAACCAAAGTATGATAAAAACAGCCCTAACAAATGGCCTCTCGAAAACTAATCCAAGACACGGGAAAATAAGCGTCACGAGAAGACAAAGAAGGACACTGGAAAGTGGTGTGATTTCCACAAAATCCCATGGCACAACACTGATGAATGTCGCTCAAAACAATCATTGGTGGTCGAGATCAAAGACAATGAGCCAAACCCTGATTCGGAATCTGATTCAGAAAATAATGGAAAAAGACAGATCATTGATGCAGACCCCACTACTATTGTCGCGACCACAACAATTCAACCAGAAGAACCAAAAGATCCTGAAGAGGGTGAGCGCTTTTTTCATTCACAATTGTGGGTGAAGGAGACCCTATTGCATTTTATTGCTGATAGCAGAAGCCAGAAGAACCTCATCTCAGCAAAGGTCATCAAACAGTTGGGATTTTCGATAACACCACACCGAGATCCATACAACATCAAGTGGATTCACCAGGGACGATATCTTCATGTCAGCTAGCAGTGTCGGTTGTCATACGGAATCCAACCCTTCAAGGATGAGGTATTATGTGGCATTGCCCCACTGGATGTCTGTGATGTTCTCTTGGGTGACCCATATATGTGGAAGTGTCATGATATTTATGAGTCTCGACCTCATAGTGTCATTTTTTATCTGGGGGGTCATCTCTACAGGATACCAGAGGTATTTCCAACTACTGTCCCACCTAAACAGTATCACAAGGTAGTATCTCATACTACAAAATTTAGTTTCTTCACAATCTGTGCAAAAGATGAACAAAGGGACACTACAACCACTAGAGCATCGGCCCAAGCACCTTCTATCCAACAGAAGCAGGTTGACATGATTGCAGTAAAGTGAAAATATTCCTTTTGCACACAACCATCTCATGTAGCCCGACTGGTTGAACAGACTCAACCCCTCCATCAATAGGTTTGTGGAAACCTTCAACAAGCTAAGCAGCGCAACTTCTCCAGAGAGGCAAGCAGCTCATCAAGATGCAGATTCATCAAACGATTTCCCCTCTCCCTCGGGCACTCAACGCAATGGATATGATTTATTCATAAGGAGGGAGGATTGATCCAGTTTGATATCATTGGCCACCCACCTATTCCAACTAGCTCAAAACGGTCTTCTAGCAATTTACTATTTTTAGCAGTTTTTCAGTTCCTAAACTTTCAGGGCCATTTTGAAGGTCTAAATGAAGTTTTTTCAGGATCAATCACCTCAAAGAAAGTTAAAGTCTCTAATTGATCCCCAAAAATGAATCTCCTTGATGATACCTTTCCAACGATTTATCGTGCGCCCCCAAACATAGATAGTATACCAAAGTTACGCCCCTGAGAAGTTGATACACCAAACTACCCAAAACGGGGTCCACAAAAATGTTGGCTTTTCATCTTCCAGGGTTAGGGTTTTGGATTTTCTTTACGTTAAAAAGGCCTTTAGAGCCTCATTGTAACAATCATCTTCTTTTGAATGTGAGTATCCATGACATCTCTTCTCATAGATAAGCATCCACCATTCTAGTGAGTATTTCACTATGTATTTCTACAGTTTTGTACATTTCGTTCATTAATAGAAATTGTGTATTATTGTATCTCTGTGTTTATGGTTGCATCTCTGATATATTTATTTTATATTATTGGATATATGAGATATCTTTGTACATTTCTTTATTATATCTTCGCTCTCATTTAGTGTCGAAAATAATCTGGATCAACTACATAGCTCGAACCTCTTCTCATTGGCAACCTTCAGTACCAGGCATTAAACATCCATATAACCATGGGATGAAACCATGGTCTAAACAGGAGATTGAATCCCAGACTCCTTTTAACAAATGTTCCTTCACCAAAACTTTTGATCTGATTTGATGTAAGAGGTTCGATCTGGTAGATCGGGTGTCGGGGTCTTCGACATGTCGGGTTTCGAGCACCCGGGTTCTAAATTGCAGCAACCAAAAAAATTGTTTCGATCCAGTGTACCAGACCACTGGGATGTTGGGTCACCAGACCACTATGGAACCCAACACAACTTTTCATTCATCACTCATTTCACCCGATCTAGCCCGCATGTATGTTGGGGCACCATGTCGTTAGGATGTCGGAGCATTGGGTCGTCGACACTCAACTTAAACTCTACATCTTCACTTATTCGCCTAATCTAGTTACATAATTTTCGTGCAATTATAATCCTCTGTACACATGAGGGACTTTTGATCTCTCTAACAAATGGACAGTCATATCTCCTTCTTGATCACACGATATTGTTGAACCTCGGATCACCATTGACCCTTTCAGTGATCAACGGTGGATCTCCCTCTTACTGGGATACATCACTTTTACTCTAACTTTGGACCTGCAACTCCTTACTCTTGGCCTCTCTCCTCCACACTCACACACATTAAAACTTATGAATTCGAAAAGATTTCACACATGGGGTTAAACAAATAAATCCAAAAATTAAAGATACACAAAATACACAGATTTCATTCAGGTCGAGCTCAACAATTACATGATAGGGCCTCTTTGGGCCAGGCCACCCTCTCGGTCTGATTTACATTGTGTTAGCCTTTATCTCACAATGTATGCAAGCTTACATATATATCAATAAATATTATTAGGATCGGATCAATCAGATCCGATCTATTCCAGTCGCTAAAATTGCTCAAAGCAACAAACCATATCATATATTTCGAGGAAAAGTGTGTCCTCAAGGCCACGCTTGTCTTCTGGAAGGTCTTGGATTTCAACTTTGATTTGGGTGGGGGTTATTCTCCTGCATCAATTGGTCTTATTTATAAATTGTCTAGGTCATGTTACCTCCCTCTCACCTAGGGGTAACTAGAGGATATAATTATTCATGATCCACATTACAGCCAGTGATCCCAGAAATGATGATCAACATTCTCCACAAATAGTATCTCCCCATATGCCTCTCACTCATATTTACTCATCCCATTCACTTTATCAGTATGTTCATTTGATGATGGTGGTCTACCACACATGAGGTACATTATTCATTGTTTCATACAAAGTGTTACATTTAATGCATTAGGCATTTAGGTGAGGATCATGGGTTGAAGTTAGATAATGAATCGCTCAAAACAACAAACCCTATCATGGATTTCAAGGAAAATCACATCCTCAAGGCCACGCTTGTCTTCTGGAAGGTCCTGGATTTCAACTTTGATTTAGGTGGGGGGGGGATTTATTCTCCTGCATCAATTGGTCTTATTTATAAATTGTCTAGGCCATGTTACCCCCCTCTCACCTAGGGGTAACTAGAGGAGATAATTCTTCATGATCCACATTGTAGGCAGTGATCCCATAAACGATGATCAGCGTTCTCCACAAATAGTATCCCCCCATATGCCTCTCACTCATCTCTTCTCAACTCATTCACTTGATCAGCGGGTTCATTTGATGATGGTGGTCTACCACACATGAGGTACATTAGTTATTGTTTCATACAAAGTGTTACATTTAATGCATTACGAATTTAGGTGAGGATCATGGCTCAAAGTTAGATAATGAACCGTGATGCTTGGAAGTTGTGCTTTTTTCCTTATTTCACCTTGGTGACCATCCTATGTATCCTATTCAAGTGTTGTCACTCTTTTGGAAAAGGGGTACTACTGAAGGTCTTAATAACGGTGATGTACCATTCCCTTCCATACTTGACACTTTCCATCCATATTCCTTTCGTTGCCATATCTTCACGAAGTGGTTATTACATGTATCCCAAAAAAGTATGTACTTTATCATCCTATGAGAAGAAGGGGCTTGAATGCCTGAGGTTGATACAACTAGTAAGAAAGAATGAAAAGAGCATATTATAAATTCAAAATGAAAAATAATAATGAGATATAAATGATAAATCAAAAGACAAGATTAGCTTGAGCTCTACCCCCTCACTATGAGGCAATCACCCCAAGTCCTAATGCATCGAATGAATATCAAAAGGAAAGGAATTAATTGAATCCCGATGTAATAAATGCATAAACCCTAAAAGGGACTTGTAAAGAAATTAATGAATATCAAAATGCAAGATAGGGGTGGAAAGAAACAATGCCCATGAAAGGGTAACTCAATACAAAAAATGGTTCCTCTACAAAGGTGCTCATGGAGATGAACCTCACACATGGCCTTGCATGTCTATGACACCACAACTGTGAAGTAAACCCAATGTCAAACCACTCACTCATACTTACACTTTGATGGTTTTCTCAAGAACTACTCCTATACTTAGGCACTTACACACTTGATAAGGTCTTGTGAAGGTCCTCCTATACCTAAACTTGGAAAATTGCATAAAATATTAAGCTAGTGTGAAGTTTGAATAAGATACCTAATTTGAATTGCTTACATGGTTTTTGTATTAAAATGTGACTTATTTTTTATGATTCTAATGACTCTTGTATCCATGATGGTTGGTCTCACTTGACTTCTCTGAGCCTTGCTTTGATGATGATGCACTATTTGACATGGTCCTTTGAAGTACATTGATGATGCTTCCCTTGCACTCCATGGAGGATATTGGAGCCCTGATGATGAGATTTTGGTTGCATGATGACTTGACATGCCTCTTGACACCTTTTGGCACCTCCTGGACCTGGGACGTTGCATTGATGAGCTAGGACGTTTCATGTATGGACTAATGTGTCGCTTAGAGGATAGGAAGCCCACACTTTGGACATTGCACCCATTTAAGGGCATTAGAGTTTGGATGGATTCCATTTCCCTTGACAAAGATGGTATTCCTCTTTGGAGAGATTGTGGGGCCCTTCTCCCTCATTACATCATCATTTCTACCTTGGGTGTTGCACATTTGAGGATGATGTTGTGCTTGATTATGATTGGTTGCATGTTTGATCCAACTTAGCACTTGTGATGATGGGTTGGCACCCTTTGATGAGGGGATGTGACCTTCTTGATGAGGAGATGTGACATTATTTATGAGGAGGCATGACTTTTGAGATACTCTACACCTTTTGGGGATGGACATGACATTTGGAGCCTTTTACACCCCATTGAGGGATGATGTCACCTTCTTGGAGATATCTACATCCACACGTGTGGCCTTTTAGGAGGATGTTTCTCATGTTTTAGCATTGTATCTTTATTTTGGAGGCATTTTGAGGGTTGGCCTAAGACCTATCCACCTTGTATCATGGATTATTATTCTTTAGGGGCTTCCTAGAGAGGTATAGTGTGTGGTTTCCTCATATAAATAAAGGGACCTCATTGTAAATCATAACACAACTTGTGGAGAATCACTTCTATTTGTCTTCTTTACTTCTCTTCTCGATATGGATGACTTATGTGCCTTCTCTTGGAGGTGATCTTGTGAATGTTTTTCAATTTTTGATGGATCATTTCTTGGCTAGGGTTTCATGGTGATCATTGATTTATCTAGTAAGTGTTCTTCTTAAGTCTATGTTGGTTTATTTCTTGGATGTATTAAGTGAATGTTTTATCAAAGTGGTGATATTTCATATTATCTTGTATTCTTATTGAATAAACCTTCACTTGAAACCCTAGGAAGGTTTGTAGTGGACTACCTTCCCTTGAAATCATTTTGTTGAAGCTTGTTAAGGGACACAAGGATATTTCTAGGGTTTGTAGTGGACTACCCTAGTTCTATTCTTGTAGGATAAATTTATATGGTTTGTAGTGGACTACCCTATGGTTTTACCGAAGATCCATATTGATCTCTTTTTCAAAGGCTCTTAAAATACATAGGATGACCTATTAGGTTTTGTAGTGGACTAACTTGATTTTCCCTCCTAAAGGATAGACACCTGGGATTTATAGTGGACTACCCTAGGGTTTCATCTTTAAGTCTTTCTTTCTTCTATGGTCTCCAAGAAAGTGCATTATTTGACTCCATGTGCCCAAGAGTATTGAATGACACTAGTATCCCTCTTGGAAGTGACCTTAAACCCTAATTTGTCTTTACTTTGTCAATTTTAAGGTTATATTAGGACTTACCCTCAACTTCCAACCATTTCCTAGCTTGATGTATAGGGTTTATTGGCATATTTCCCCCTTGAGATACACCTTGAAATCATTTATTTCATTGCTTCTATAATTTTCAACCTACTAGGGCTTGGCGTCTTGGATATTTTGAGGTTGTTTTATGTTATATACATTTCAGAAAGCATTCGTTATCTAAACCCTAGTTTTAGCTTACATTTTCAGCCCTCTTTCATTGCATGCTTACCTTGTTTCAAGGGTTGTTATATTTATGCTATTGTGACGCAGCAGGGTGCACCACCCTCGTGGCACGTCCGCTCACACAGGACCTTCTTCTCCTCGGCCCGAAGAACTAAAAGGTTCTTCTATCTCCCTATCGGAAGATCTGCACCTACAGAATCTATTCCGAGGTCTACCTTCTTCCACCGGGAGATCCACTAAATCTCGTTGTTTCGCGAGTTCTTGACTTGAAACCCCCAAACTTTCCTTTCAAATCTTGCGATACCCGACCTGGCGATACGGGTATAGCTCCTTCCACATGCAACCGTGTACTGGGCCTAATGTTAGCGCCTCTCGCGAATTTTAACGCCAAACACTTGGTCGTTCACCCTGCAATCTCTCGAACTCGCGAGATCATCGATCTCTGACACCTGTAGCCTTCCGATAGACGGCTTATGACTTCTCGCCTCTTCGCTCCTCGCGAAACCAAAGGTTTACCTTTCTATCCTCTAACGTCTGATTCTGCGAGATGAGGATCTCCTTACACGTGTCCTCTACAACGAACGGCTTGGATCTTATCGCGTCTCGCGATCTCGCCACTCTTGCTGCACAACTTTTGGGTCTTCAACTCTCGAGTACCCGATACACGATATCGCGTGTAGATCTAACGGCTCCTGCGGCCCTGAAATCGACGGATCTGCCTCTCCTGGGCTTCAAACCCTTCGGGCTCTTCTCACTGTAACCTCCTTGCACCTCTGCAAGATCTGACAATCCCCAAAATTTCGTGAAACCTCCTCAGAAGATTTTGACCGTCCGTTCTTCCTTGGTTAATCCCTGAGACGAAAAAAGGGTTATCTCTCCACGAGATTCCTTCGTCGCTTCGCCAACCTGCTACATTTCTTCCCGACTTCAAGTCACACTTGTCTACGCTGAATCTTCAGCGAATCAGAGGTCTATCCCTCCTGAGCTTTTCCACAACTTCGGTCTTTAGAAAGAACTCTTGTGTGCACTCCTTGTGGAAAATATTCAACCACGTCTAAGGGTTGAAGTTCTCTTGACTCTGCGCACACCTGCAGCAGCAGTCCTTCAATACTTCACTCAGTGTCATGACTGAGACTTCCTACCTTAGCCTGTGCACTCCTTACACGGCTTTAGCAACCCACTTTCGCTTCTGAGTACTTGAGAACAAGAGTTTACTCTCTGAGCCTTCTGTCAATGCA
Source organism: Picea engelmannii (assembly GCA_009831015.1). Taxonomy (NCBI): domain Eukaryota; kingdom Viridiplantae; phylum Streptophyta; class Pinopsida; order Pinales; family Pinaceae; genus Picea; species Picea engelmannii. The sequence goes on along the minus strand of ML782871.1, from coordinate 184,488 downwards.
CTCCCTGCGGACGACTTCAACTGCACTCCTTGCAGGAATCCTTGCTCAAAAGAGAAACAATTGTATCTCACCTCACTTCCTCTCAGATTTCAATCTTACACATGAAATCACGCACACAAATGCATAATAGGAAGTAATATTCATAAGTAGAGCATTTAATACACATACATAGAGAATAACACAACAGCCATGAATCTGAATCGATTTCATCTATTAATTCAAGATATGTACATGGGTGTCTTCTTTACAACTCTTTGCTATTCTCCTATGCTCTAGCTTCTTTTTTTTCTCTTGCCCTTCCTGAACTAACTTACAATGATACAAATGAGGGTGTCTATATCTATTTTCCCTCTCGAACTCCAAACTATCAAATCTAGACTTAAAATCCTATCTACCTGCATTAACTAGATTAAATGCCTCCTATCTTCTTCAAACAAGAGCATATGGATCGAGGTCTGATACAACATACAAAAGCGCTTTCCATAAATGGTGCATTTATACTTTGGCGCATCATCTGGAATGAAATTTCAAAAAGTTTCGGCTGGCCTTGTCCAGCTATTCGTTGCCTTCCATGATGGCTCGCTTGTCTTGGGCGATGCTCCTTGATGATTTGGCGATGCTCCTGCATCATACTCCTCGGCTTGAAAACTTTCATGGGATCCTGTCCATGAGCTCCTACACGGTCTGTCCATGCTTTTGTATTATTGCTTCGCTCTCCCAGCTGGCATATTCCACTGGATGGTTCTTCCACTTGACCAGATACTCGAAGTATTCCTTCCGCGTGGTCCTCTTACCCTCTCTCTTGTACAGTATGCACTCCATTTGTGGCTTCTCTGCAATCAGCATCTTCTTCTCCCACTAGATTTCTGGCTTCTCATTACTTCTAGCTCCTGCTTCCTCAGCCTTATATGGGTATAAGTCTGAAACATTGAACGTCGGAGATATTCCGATGCCATCCAGCAACTCAATCTCATAAGCGTTCTCTCCAAATTTCTTCAGGACCCTGCATGGCCCGATTTTCTTCATTTTCAACTTATTATATGTTCCCCTTGGGAACCTTTCCTTCCTTAGATGTGCCAGAACTAGATCACCAACTTCGAACTGAAGTTGTCTCCGATGTTGATCTTCTCTACGCTTATATTCCTGATTGGAATCTATCAATCGTTGCTTCACCTTGCTGTGAAGATCCTTCATCGCCTCTGCAAATTCTTCAGCGCTCGCGCTCTTAGTCATTATCTGCTATGAATCCCTTAGTTCAAATACTCCTCTCGGTTTCCTTCCATATACGATCTCAAATGGACTTTTACCTGTGCTTCTGCTCACTAAGTCGTTGTATGCAAACTCTGCCTGTGGAAATATGTTTTCCCAGCTTCTATGGTGCTCTTTCACCAAGCTTCTTAGCAAGTCTCCCAAACTTTTGTTTACCACTTCTGTTTGCCCATCTGCCTGAGGATGATAAGCCGAACTAAATGCCAAGTTAGTTTCAAGCTTCTTCCACAAGGTCCTCCAAAAATTCCCTATGAATTTCGTATCTCTGTCTGAAACTATGTTTTTCGGCAATCCATGAAGTCGAATGACTTCCTTGAAAAACAAATTCACGATGTGAGTCGCATCGCTGGTCTTTTGGCATGGCATAAAATGTGCCATCTTTGAAAACCTATCCACCACCACAAAGATGGAATCAACTCCTCTCTGCGTCCTCGGCAAACCCAATACAAAATCCATGCTTATCGCCTCCCATGGTCTCTCTGGTGTAGGTAATGGCTGATAAAAACCTGCATTCTGCTTTCTCCCTTTCGCATGTTGGAAAATTCTGCATCTGTCAACAAATATCTTGACCTCTTCTCGCATGCCTGGCCAAAAATATGATTCACTCAGCTTCGCGAATGTTTTGTCATGGCCAAAGTGTCCTGCCAATCCACCACTGTGTTTTTCTTTCAATAAGTTCTCCCTCATGGAGCAATTCGGAATACACAGTTGATTTCCTCTGAATAGCAATCCCTCCTGGATCATATAATCTATCCAGGGGCTTCTGTCTCTAAGAAATGGATTCTCAGCTGCCTCATACGCTTCTTCGAAATCTGTGTCACCTGCATACATGTCCCTCGGGTTTTCAAAACCCATTGTTTTGACTCGGAACTCCTGCAGCAACAAACATTTCCTGCTCAAAGCATCAACCACTTTGTTAGCAGTACCTGAAATGTGTTTAATTACAAACGTGAAATTCTGCATATACTCTACCCATTTTGCATGTTTCTGATTCAACTTCTCCTGTTGACTCACAAACTGCAATGCATGATTATTGTTGTACAATACAAATTCTTTTGGGATCAAGTAATGCCTCCACTTCTTCAATGCCTGTATGATAGCATAAAATTACTTATCATACGTGGAGTATTTTATCTTTGCTTCATCCAGCTTCTCACTGAAATAGGAAACTGGTCTGTCTTCCTGACTCAAGACCGCTCCTATGGAAAAGCCACTTGCATCACATTTCACCTGAAATGTCTTCTGAAAATCTGGCAACACCAGAATTGGTTGCTCTGTGATATTCCGCTTCAATAGATTGAAGCTCTTCTCCGCCTCTGATGTCCAACGAAAAGACTTATGTCGCTTCTTCACTATGTCCATCATCTCTACGCTAATTCCACTGAAATTCCTGATGAATTTTCGGTAGAAACTAGCCAGTCCATGGAAACTCCTTACCTCAAAAACATTTCTGGGTGATGGCCAATTCTTAATCACTTCCACCTTACTTGGATCCATTTTTAATTCATTTTCCGAAATGACAAAACCCAAATAAATGAGCTATGTCTTCAGAAATGAGGAATTCTTCATATTAATCAACAGCTTCTCTTGTTGTAGCTTCCTCATTACAATGGCCAAATGCTTCAAATGCTCAGCCTTTGTTCTACTGAAAATCAGTATATCGTCCATATACATGACGACAAATTTCCCGATGAACTCTTTCAGGACTTCGTTCATCAGCCTCATAAAGGTACTTGGTGCATTCGTTCGTCAAGCCAAACGGCATGACTAGCCACTCATACAAGCCTTCGTTCGTCTTAAATGTTGTTTTCCACTCATCGCCTTCCCTCATGCGAATCTGGTGATATTCGCTTTTCAAATCTATCTTTGAAAAATAATTTGCCACACTCAGGCAATCCATCATATCATCCATTCTTGGCAGTGGAAACCTGTACTTGATGGTAATTTTGTTGATCACTCTTGAGTCGGTACACATTCTCCATCCTCCATCTTTCTTCGGACTAAGCACTGTCGAAACGGCACACGGACTTAGACTCTCCCTGACCAGTCCTTTATCCAGCAGCTCCTGTACCTGCCTTCTGACCTCCTCATTCTCCTGCGGTGTCAACCTGTACGCTGCTTTGTTTGGTAAACTCGCTCCTGGTATGAGGTCTATGTGGTGACTTACACTTCTCATCGGTGGCAACGAATGAGGTAATTCGTCCACTATGATATCAGAAAACTCTTCCAGCAGTTCCTGAATCTCATCTGGTAAGTCATCCACTCTTGTGTTGGTCAGAACAATCCTCGGCTTCCTGACCACACAGAATTGTGGATCTTCCTTCTTCTCCATCTCTGTGAGAAGTTCCTTCCCAATCATGAGAAGTATTGTGTTGCTTACTTCTGGCTTCATTTCCTTATCTTTTATCAGAAGTAACTTGTGTGTCCTCCCATCCTTCTCCAGGGTATATGTGTTCATTCTCCCATCATGAACCACATTTCTGTCATATTGCCATGGTTTACCCAGCAATAAATGGCATACATCCATGGGAATGACATCACATAAGACCTTATCATTATATCCCCCTATCTTGAATTCAACTAAACATTGTTTAGCGACACTCACCTAATGTCCTTTCTGTAGCCATGAAACTTTGTATGGACTCGGGTGATCAGTTGTCTCCATCTCTAATTTCTCCACCATCTCAGTCGAAACGAGGTTGTCGGTGCTACCACTATAAACAATAACCTTGCACACCCAGTCCTTGGTTTTTCATCCTATTCTGAACAATCTGTTCCTTTGAGCTAAATCCTCCACCTCCTTCCCAGGTGTTAAGAGACTTTTTCGCATCATCAACGACCTTCTGCCTTCGGTGTCTTCATTCTCAACATCACACCTCTGCGCTTCAGCGATGTGAGCTTCTCCACTATCCTTCTTTTTCTCTGGACACTCAAATGACCTGTGTCCATTCTTCCCACATGTGAAACATGTGATAACGCCACCTCAGCCTCTTCCCCTACCTCTCGTACGAGGAAAAGTATTGGCGTCAGCATAATCTCCCTTTTTCTCTGTATGTTGTCCTCTTTGTTCAACACGTGGCCCTTTCTGTGAGGTTCCACCTCTCTCAACCTTACCCTGAGGTCTCTTCCATTCCACCTTGGGCTTCTGGTATTTCTCCTGGACAACTGTCTTGCCTCTGGGCTGACTTCTGCCTCGCCCTCTCTGGATTTGCTTACAGCTCATCTTTTCTTCGGCTTTCAGCGCCATCTGATACGCATCCTCCACCGCTCTGATGGTTGTCATACTCATCTCATCCTGAATGTCATATCTCAGACCATTCAGATATCTGGCAACTTTTTCATCATCACTCTCCCGATGACCTGCTCTGATGTTGAGCTTGTAAAATTCCTCAGTATACTCCTTTACTGTCATCAACTTCTGTCTCAGGTTCTGCATTCTCCTGAACAGTGTGATCTGATAATCCCTGGGGATGAATTTTTCCTTCATCTTCGCAATCATTCGATCCCAGTTTTTAATCTTTTGTTTGCCTTTGGAACGTCTTTCTGCTTGAAGCCCGTCCCACCATAATGCTGCGTGTCCCTTCAATTTTGTGATAGCATGCCTGACCTTTTTATCCTCTTCAATATATTCATAATCGAAGTAGGTGTCAAGAGCTCTAATCCAATCCAGAAGCTCTTCTGCATCCATACTTCCTTCATAAGTTGGAATGTCCATTTTTGTCTTTGAACTCATCCGGGCGATAGCTTTAATCAATCGCTCATTGGCTGCATCTTCGACTGCAACTTCTCCTTGTGGCTCAGCTTCAGCTTCACCTTTAGAGTCACTCATATCCCCAGCATTTGTTGTGCATCTCTGCGCTGCCTCCATATCTTCTAGTCTTGCTCGAAGATCTCTCATTTGCCTTTCCAGTTCTGGATTTCCTGTTGGCCTGCCTCTTCTTCGCACATCCCTATCCTATGGATCAGGCGATTTCCTTTCTCTTCTGGGAAGCATGGTGAATTCTCTCTCTCTCTCTGCTATAAAAACAAAGAGTAAATCACAGGCTGATAAAGAGTCTAATACGCAACTTTCTTCCTCTTCCTCCCTCTGCCTGAAGTATACAAACAGAGACTAGCTCTGATACCATTCTGACGCAGCAGGGCGCACCGCCCTCGCGGCATGTCCGCTCACACAGGACCTTCTTCTCCTCGGCCCGAAGAACTCGGAGGTTCTTCTATCTCCCTATCGGAAGATCTGCACCCACAGAATCTATTTCGAGGTCTCCCTTCTTCCACCGGGAGATCCACTAAATCTCGTTGTTTCGCGAGTTCGTGACTTGAAACCCCCAAACTTTCCTTTCAAATCTTGCGATACCCGACCTGACGATACAGGGATAGCTCCTTCCACATGCAACTGTGGACTGGGCCTAATGTTAGCGCCTCTCGCGACTTCGCGACTTTTAACGCCAAACACTTGGTCGTTCACCCTGCAAGCTCCTGAACTCACGAGATCACCGATCACTGACACCTGACCCCTTCTGATGGACGGCTTACGACTTCTCGCCTCTTCGCTCCTCGTGAAACCAAGGTTCCCCTTTCTATCCTCCAACGTCCGAGTCTGCGAGATGAGGATCTCCTTACACGTGTCCTCTACAACGAACGGCTCGGATCTTATCGCGTCTCGCGATCTCGCCACTCTTGCTGCACAAATTTCAGGTATTCAACTCCCGAGTACCTGATACACGATATCGCGTGTAGATCTGACGGCTCCTGCGGCCCTAAAATCGACAGCTTTGCCTCTCCTGGACTTCAAACCCTTCGAGCTCTTCTTGTTGTAACCTCCTTGCACCTCTGCAAGATCTGACGATCCCCATAATTTCACAAAACCTCCTCAGAAGATTTCGACCGTCCGTTCTTCCTTGGTTAATCCCCGGGACGAAAAAAGGGTATCTCTCCACGAGATTCCTTCGTCGCTTCGCCAACCTGCTACGTTTATTCTCGACTTCAAGTCACACTTGTCTATGTTGAATCTTCAGCGACTCAGAGGTCTATCCCTCCTGATATTTTCCACAACTTCGGTCTTTAGAAAGAACTCTTGCACGCACTCCTTGCGGCAAATATTCAACCACGTCTAAGGGTTGAAGTTATCTTGACTCTGTGCACACCTGCAACACCAGTCCTTCAATACTTCACTCAGTGTCATGACTGAGACTTCCTCCCTTAGCCTGCGCACTCCTTGCACGGCTTTAGCAACCCACTTTCGCTTCTGAGTACTTGAGAACAAGAGTTTACTCTCTGAGCCTTCTGTTAACACACTCCTTGCGGACAACTTCAACTGCACTCCTTGCAGGAATCCTTGCTCAAAAGAGAAACAATCGTAGCTCACCTCACTTCCTCTCAGATTTCAATCGTACACATGAAATCACGCACACGTCATAATAACAAATGCATAACAGGAAGTAATATTCATAAGCAGAGCATTTAATACACATACACAGAGAATAACACAACAGTCATGAATCTGAATCAATTTCATCTATTAATTCAAGATCTGTACATGGGTGTCTTCTTTACAGCTCTCTATTATTCTCCTATGCTCTAGCTTCTTTTTTTTATCTTGCCCTTCCTGAACTAACTTACAGTGATACAAATGAGGGTGTCTATATCTGTTTTCCCTCTCGAACTCCAAACTATCAAATCTAGACTTAAAATCCTATCTACCTGCATTAACTAGATTAAATGCCTCCTATCTACTTCAGACAAGAGAGTATGGCTCGAGGTCTGATACAACATACAAAAGCACTTTCCATAAATGGTGCATTTATACTTTGGCGCATCATCTGGAATGAAATTTCAAAAAGTTTTGGCTGGCCTTGTCCAGCTGTTCGTTTCCTTCCATGTTGGCTCGCTTGTCTTGGGCGATGCTCCTGCATCATATTGTAACTTGATATATTGTTGAAGTAATCATCCATAAATATAGTGTTTATGACAGATATAGATTTCTTCTTGATTTGTAGTGTTTGGGGCATTCCTTTTACTTGTTTAGACTTGGTTAATATCATTAATTGTTCTGAATACTTCACATATACAAATCTGAAAGTTGTTTCATTAAACTGCCTTGCTCTTTCCTTGACAAATTAAATCTAATGGTGGTATACTTGAGTAACAAATAAAGGATTTAATGTACTTGATCCTTTATTGTTATATAATTCCATGAGGTCGCTAGGGAAGCCTCTCTTTTGTTGGATATCATCCTTCACTAAAATGAGGTAAGTCATTGTTAAGGTGACAATGGCAAGTACTTCCAAAAGTTACACTTGTCTTGCACCTTATGATAGCCTTTGCACAAGGGTTCTAGATATTGTGATAACAAGACCAATGGCATTCCTCTCAATAATTACATGCCATTACAACTTCACACAAGAATAACAATTCATATCATTGTTCTAACATCGTCAATGAACCCTCAAAACCATTTCCATATAATTGGCATGGATGTACCTTAATTTACACAAGTGAGGACGACTTTTGCATTCTTCTACAAGAATTGATGGTTGTCATAGACTTAAAATTTTCATATATTTACTTCCCATACAACCCATAACATCTTCCTAAGACATTGTCATTAATGGCATATACCAATATGGGGAATTCATAATCTTTACACACAACAACAACCATTAAAATTACTTATCAACATATAAAGATGAATGACAAATGATTTATCTATTATTGAATCACTTGGGGAAAATAACTCCATAAAAGCAGTTTTACTACCATATTCCATAGGCCCCAACTTATATAGGTGTCACTCCTTAGTTGGTCAATGAAGAAACAATGGTGAATTAGAAGCTAAATCACTCAAGAATATTTTTAACCTAGCCTGCAACATAATTGGGGTTTGTTGTCTCAGGGAATTAACTTCAAGCACCTCAACCAAATCTCACTCATTTCAAAAACCTCTTCCAACGTTCAAAAGCCCAAACTTCCCCTTCATTATTGTATAGTCCCTCAGTATTCTATTATGTCCAACTATATTAATGTAAGAAGAGTTTGAGCTAAAATTCTCTTGTTGGGTATTCTAGTAATGGTTTGGCAACAAGAACATGCCATCCTCAGCTCCATGGCTCTCACCAACACTAAGTCCCTTGTAGAAATAAGATATTTCCCATGAATTTCATGTCATTAGAATATCAACTGAAGGAATAGGATAGTAGCAGGCTTATCCTCCCCAGTTTGTAGGAATGGTCCAAAATGATGCCCAAATCTCGATTCCACATTTTTTTAAGGCTCTTACATGCCCACATGAGGTGGTTGCATGCATGCCCAAACAAGGACAAGAATCTCTTTACAAGAAGATAAGTATGACAAAAATAAGGACGAGTCAAGGGATTCTCAAGCTAACACCTATCAATAAGATGGAGTATGGGTTAATTTGTATTCCCCCTTACTCCCCCCATTGCCCCTATGGTGCTCCTAGGATTTGGTTGACATAAGTGCACATCAACTTATTAGTATTATAATATAATTTCGACTTACTTCAAATGGTAATATACTTACCACGCTCACCATGTTTGTTTCACCAGACACCATCTTGCATGTTCGATGGCTTCCCATCAATGATGGCCCTTGGCCTTTTCTTGTGCATTAGAAGCACTAACATTGACATATTTCCAAGGGTCCATGTTGGAGGTATTACAAATATACTTTCTAGGTAAATCTATGAATATCTGTACCACATTTTAGTGAAACGTGGCAATGAAAATTTGAAATTTTACATATTTTTAAAATTGAAGCCCTCGAAACTCATATATGCGTTGTGAATTTTGACTGTAGTTTTAAGAAATTTGTAGGGAAATGTATCGTCTTTCTAATGATATTTTTTTCAAAAATATATGCATCTCATTCAATGTGTCAAATTTCCATTCAATTAAATATTTGTCCTTCCAACTTTCCAAAAATGTTAACTAGTGACTTTTGTCCCCAACACCTAATTCAGTGTTTAGAGTGTAATTTTCAAAAAAAAATGAGACGATCTTAAAAAAATGTAGTAGTGAACTCTTTTTTTTTGGAAAATTATATTTTTTATTATTTTTCAAAGCCGACAAATTAATATTTGAATTGCATTTTATATACCTTTGTGTTCCCAACAATTTTGTTTATCTTGTTTACGTAAAATAAAAAATAAAAAACACAATTTTAAGAAGGAAATATCCATGGAGTGCACACATATTTTTTATAATTTTTTGCATGTGTACTTTTTAAGATACTTATTTTTCTCTATAGGCCTTCACTAATTGGGAGAAAAAAAGTTTGTATAAGTTATAGAAAAAAATAAATTTAAAATATGGTGTGAAATCCAAAACGAGAAAATCATGTCATTGGACAAAGTATTGAATGACGAAACTACATACACCAAATCCACCACTTTCCATATAAAAATATGAAGGGATTTCACCTACTGAAAGTTGGGACTCTATGAAAACCTATAGAAATGGGGAAGCATTCTAGACTTTCAAGCCCTCAATCGAGGTATAAACCTTGATCGAAGGTTTTAAAATACCTCAATCAAGGGCTTAAAAATCCCTTGATCAAGGACCCACATAGGCCATTTTTATGTGCCCAACTTGACAAAAAGTGTGATTGAGATTCATTGATTCACCCTTCTATCTCTTATTTCTTTGGGGGTTGATGGAGGTAGAATGGACATCTTATGACATGAAACGGTATTTTAACTCTTTTTGGTTTAAATGTTGGTCTCCTAAACATAACAATTGTTGCAACATTGCATTATATTAATTAATGTAGATGGCATTACTTAATGACTCTCATCCCACTAAAGTTGAGTTTGTACATTGTCAACTCTCGACCACACTTGACCACACTTGGTGCATAACTCTCACAATTATGGATATTAGAGATGATACAACAAGAGATGGAAATGGAAACTTGCATATATTTCATGTGTTCCCTTCATTACATTGAGAAATAAGTAAAATGAGAGTTATACTTTAAAAAAACCGATTACATCAAACTAATTATTGTTCCCTATGGTAATGGATATTTTATTAAACATATCAATATTGACATTTCAATGGTTGCAGTACAATATTCCAATGGCTAATTAGGATTGACCATTTCATCTCTTTCTACCAATATCTCTTAAGCACTTCATCTTGATATCGCTCCCTCACATGGAGATTAAGGAGAATGCATAAGAAGTTGGAAAGTATATTCAAATTATGTCCATCAATATCTCGCCTATGAGTGTGTATGACACTTTGTAAGTTGGATGGTTAGTATCCATATCATCTTTCTATATTATTATAATTGAGTGACAAACATATGCCCCCTAACCTGAAATGTAGGTATCCTAAACCCCAAACTAAACTATGTGAGAGCTAAACCAACATGAAGCACACTCAATATCTAAATATAAAGAAAGTAAAAACTAAACCAATGAGTCACACAGTTATTTTATAATTAGGATTCACTGCAAATTTTGCATTATCAATGCAGATTCCTTTTCTCTAAACCCCTAAGCCTTGCTCTTTTGCTTCTTCATTTCCATGATTAGTTTGTCCAAAGAACGGGGTGAAAAAAAACATAAACAATGCTTGAACAATGAAAATAACACTAGCATTGGAGTTTTTTTGCACATTGTAAACATATAACCCTAACTAGTATGTGAGCATACGTCACAACTTAGTTTCATTTAAATATTCATAGTGATTGGCCTACTTTGAAGGAAATTTAATTACATTATTTGTGTTCTTTCTTGCACACTTTTTAATACAAATAGATCATTGACATAGAGTAAGTGAAAATCCAAGGAGTCTAGATAAAAGGAACATGCATTTCATGATGAAATTCTACACATTAATGATTATACCAATTTTAAAATAATTATGTGACTCATGTGGAGGTTAGTTCTATGTGCTTCACCTCATGTAGGTCTAACTCTCACTCAATTTCGGATTTGGAATACCTAAATTTATCTTTTGTAGGGTATGCATTTTCCATATCTTAGTATGTTTAATATAAATTGTCTCATTAAAGCCTAGACCTTTAGTGGACCATATATAGTCTCTTAAAGTCGCCTTTCATCTATTGATACATGTACATTTGCACCATAAAGAACACAATAATTGGAAGACGTACATTTGAATAATCAAACTCTTCCTTAAAAGGTTAAGGATTACTCTTACATATTCCTAAGTTTTGTGGATTTCACAATGTACATTCATGTCCACTTATGGTTAAAAATGACAAATTCGCAATATGGTTGTTGGTAACTGTTAATGTTTATGACATTATTATAGTTCTTTGCATTTCATAAAGATAACAGCATAATAAGCACAAGATCACTGATAAATACACATCCACAGTAGACACAGCATTTATCCTGGGAAACCCTCTAGGGGAAGAAAACCTAGCAAAACTTCCTTATCATAAATAGCTTATACAATGTTCAAGAGATAACCCAACCAATACAGAAAAAGTCCTCCTCTAGAGATGTGCCACCCTTCTTCTTCTCTCTTCAACTTAGAATTGCAGCTTGCCTCATAAGAGAATGA